>CAUYUJ010012102.1:0-150000 GCA_963575745.1 Prorocentrum cordatum | reverse complement strand
CTCAACTCCACTCCTCCTCAACTCCTCCTCAACTCCTCTTCAACTCCTCCTCAACTCCTCCTCCTCCACCTCCTCCTCTCCCCCTCCTCCTCCTCCTCCTCCTCCTGAGCTCAAGATCGGGGGCGGCAAAGAGGGGGAGGATGACTATAGGGGGGGCTGGATATCGTGGCGCGGGCCATGATATCTCTTCAGATGTCATGGCGCCGCTTTTTATGTCATTGCGTCCCTGGCCCCCCTGCTGGGCCGCGCACATGCCGCCGGTCATGATTTGCACCCCCCCTCTTGGACACCCCCTTCTTGGCCGCTCCCTAAGAGAGAACGAGCATAAACTTCTGAGGCCCGCGCGGATTTGATGGATCGGCGCTGGACTCCACTCCCTGGCGCGCGGAGCCCACTAAGGGGCCTCCAGCTCCAGATTCGAGGCATCCGCTGCAGACCTTTGAGAAAGTGTCCACCCGTGCCATGCTCTGTTCCTCGACCCCCGCCCTCCTTCTCCAACACCATCTCGGGGCCGTCCTCCGCCGCCGTCCCGCAGGCTCCTCCGCCCCCGCGGCAGCCTCCCCGCGGCCCCCGCGCCGGCCGCGCGGCGGGGGCCCGGCGCCCCGCAGGCGCGCGCCCCTCCGTCCCGCCCGGGCCGGCAGCCGCTCGGGGCGGGCCACCCTTCAGCGAGCGAAGAGCGGTATGAAATCAACGGCACCGCAACGGGTACTTCCTAACGGGTACTTTGCAATTTTGCCGAACGTTGCCACTTCAGGGCCTCTATCTGGCAATGCAGCGTTGCCCGCATCGGGAAGGGTTGGGTCCGCTGGGTCACTGGCCAAAGTACCCGTTAGTGGAGTCCCCGTTTGAGGGGCGCTGATAAAATATTTGTTTTCGCCGTCGGGGACACCTGCCCCTGGGCGGCTGGAGAGTTTATACCCCTGCGGTGCCACCGGAAGGGTATAAACTTTCCAGCCGCCCTGGGGCAGGTGTCTCGGGCCGGGCGAAAGGGGGGGATTGGGAAAGGGGGGGTGACGACATTTGCTGCATGCAGCTGGTTTCTGCCTCGCCGAGGGGCCCATTCCTCGAGACCTAGCCGCCTCCGGCGCCGGGAGGCGCCGGGAAAACCAGCTGCGTGAGCTGATTTTCACCCCCCCCCCTTTGCTATCCCCCCTTTCGCCCGACCCGAGTGCCCCCGACGGCGAAAAAGTTTATGTTACACCGTTCCTCGCCCGGAAGGGTATAATCTTTCCAGCCGCCCTGGGGCAGAGTGTCCCCGACGGCGAAAAAGTTTATGTCATACCGTTCCTCGCCCGGAAGGGTATGATCTTTCCAGCCGCCCTGGGGCAGAGTGTCCCCGACGGCGAAAAAAAGTTTATGTTTTATGCCGTTCCTCGCCCGTGAAACCCTTTTTGGGGCGCTTGCCTCGGGCTGCCGCAGCCGGCCGCAGGTCGCGGGAGAGCCTCGCACGGCCTCGCGGGTCCGCATGCAGAGCTCATTTCGGCGTGCGCTGGTGGCGTCTGGCAATCGCGGACCATCCTGGACCATCGAGCAAAGAAAACAACAACAACAACATCAACAACAACAACAACAGCATCATCAACAACATCAACAACACCAACAACAACAACAACGACAACAACAACAACAATTACTAGCACGTGGGGACACTCCGTTCTCACCAGTGCCAGGGTTTTCATAGGAGGCGGGCAATACCCCCACTTTGTGGGGGGGCCGGTTCAAGCTCTACCAAATTTCCAAACGACTCTTCGCCACCACCCACACCCAGCTTCCCGCCCTATGACGTTCGGACACTTCACTTCGTGGCATGCGGACGACCGTGGCTACTATTCAGGGCCCCGCGGCCGACGACGACGGCGTGCGCGCGCGAAGAAAAAACGAATGTGTCCCGCATGGTATTATTTGACAGGGATGATGGCCCTGGCAGGTGCGCAACCGTTGTTGCAGAAGTTCGAAAAAGTTGCTCGCAAAAGCCCGTTTGACAGAAATGTTTAAAAAGTGTTGGGTTTCCTACGAATCCGCAAGAGCGCGCGGGATGAATTTTTGACAGTTTTTTTCTGAAAAACCATTGGTTTTTTATGTTTTTATGTTAAAATTGCTACGAAAACTAAGGTTTTGGAAGGATGTCGTCTTGCGCGCGCGAATGTCCACTTTACCTTGTTTTTTGCAAGGGGTTCTTGAAGTTTGGATATGTTAGAACAAGAAATGTCCACTTGAGCTTATTTCTTGCAAGGGAAAACCGATCGTAACAACACAACCGGATCCGGACCAACCCGTTTTGCCTGAGACTTCCTCACGAAAATGATGAAAACGTGGCTGCGGCCTAGGCGCGGCGGGGGGGCCATGCACCAGGGGCCCCAACAACAATTATTCTTTAGAAGTAATAATGTTCAACAACAACAACAACATCAACAACAACAACAACAACAAACACAACAAACACAACAAACACGCACGAAACCTCGCAGGTCTGCATGTAGAGCTCATTGGCGTGCGCTGGTGGCGTCTGGCAATCGAGGGGCCGTGGTCAAACGACGCGAAGATCGGGACAACATCGGATCGGGATAACTCGAAATCTCTGAGAGTCGGCGGGTTTGGAGGACGTATTGGGCGCCGCGGCCGCTCCAGAGCGTTCCCGAACGAATTGAGAGCGCTCCGGAACGCTCTGGAGCGATTTATCCCGATCTTAGCCGTTTTTTACATGGGGAAGCGCCATTTTCATCGTCGATCAGCGTCGGCTGGCGCCCATCAGTGTCGATTCGGCGTCGAGCAGCATCGACCAGCGCCGATTCGCGTCGGTTCGCAAGAGATCACTACCCACCAAACCACCCCAACCCAACCCGAAGACCTCAATTTGCCCTCTATTTCCAGTTGGGGGGGGGTCGGGGAACATTGGAAAAACACGTATGGAACCCGTACCCCCCCCAACCCGAAATTCGAGTCTTCGGGTTGGGTTGGGGTTGTCTGGTAGGTGGTCAAGAGAGCCAACGGGATGGTCTGGCAGGCGCCCGTGAGTTGCCGCAAGGGGTCGCTTGGTGGCTCCTGGCCGCGGCCGCGTCGAGAGCCCCCTGGGTGCTGCTCGGGCCCTCGCCGCTCGTTCGGGCTTCCCTCGGGCCCTCGCTGGTTGTTAGGGTCAAGTCGGGCGTGTCCGTCTACAGGGGGAAACATGCAAAACTAATCAAAATAAGTAGTCTGGGGACGATGTGTCGCGTATTGTTGGCCATGTTTGAATATTATATGTTTGGTACCTTCTTTTGATTTCATCCGAAATCCGCCTGCAGGGGGACACGCCCGACCTGATGTTGGGGTTGCGTGTGGCCGCGGCGGCTTCACGAGGAGGAGCGAGCCTGCGTACCTCCGCACGCGGTCGGTCCCTGCTCAACACACGTGGAACCGTCACTCTGGCGCAGCTTCCAGCGTGTCCTCTAGTATTAAGTCGGGCCTGTCCCTCTACAGGGATATTCAAAATACTAAACAAAATAATCTGGAGACGATGATTTGAGTATGTTTGGGCATTTGGGGAATATGTTTAGATTATTTTAATTTTTTCGCCGAAGATCCCCCTGGAGGGGGACAGGCCCGACTTAACTCTAGTAACGTGGCCTGGCCGCGCAATGGTGCACTCACGCGACGACGCTGAGCACCAGAGCCGCAAATTCAGGCGCGGTGGCGGACATGCAAGAGAGCGTGACTGGGTAAGCCGTGAACGAGTACTTCTGGCCACAGGCCACGGCCGCACCATCGGTCCTGAGCAGCACCGTGTGGCGGTCTCCGGCTCCGGCATGCCCCCCCCCCACACCACACACAGAGGCGCCTGCCATGATCATAACCCTGGCGCGGCAATAAGCAGGCATGAGTTGTAAATATGTTTACTCTCGGACCGCCTTCGGGGTCCCCATTAGGTGTTCCTGGGGCTTTTGATCCTGGTTCCCGAGCCCATCTGTTCTGGCATCTCTGATCGAATCCCTGAGTGCAAGCATAACTTGGGTAATCTACACGAACATCATATATCTCTAAATATACATATACTTATACAGTTGTCTGCGACACATCTGCCGCCGTGACAGCGAAGCACTTTTTGTGACAACCCTGTGATCGCTTTCACTGGAGGCGTCTTGGTCCATCTTCAGAGCTTCTTGTGCTGTATTGAGGCTTTGTTGGGGCCGCTTGGGCCGTTTTGGAGTCATTCGGGCGGCCTTTTGGGCCATCTTGTGCTTACAGCTTCTTCGGGCCCTACTGTGGGTCACCTTGAAGCCCTGTGTGCCGTCGTGAAGGCTGCTTGAGCTACTTTGAGGCCATTTTGGGCAGTCTTGGGGCCATATTAGGCTGGCTTCGAGGCACCTTGGGCCATCCTGGTTGCCTTGGTGGCCTGCCTCGGCGGTGTGGAGCACCATGTTGTGCGTCGTGGACGTCTGGAAGAGGGCCGGGGAGGAAGCGGGGCGCCCAGGAGCCTGCGGGATGGAGGGGGGCGATGCGCGCAGAAAATGTGGGAACTTTGGGTCGGTTGGGCGAATATTAAGAGACTTGACAGTTCGATTTGGGAACCCCGATTTTAATTCCCTGTAGTCGATCATGGCGCGTTTCATGCTAAAATCCTCAGGGCTGTAGCTGCAGCACAGCTCTCGAAAATTGATGGGAACCGTCGGCCGTCGGGGTGCATTTTTCCACATGATGTTCGCTGGGAAAGAAGAGGGACCCGAGAGGAGCAAGCGCGCGTGAGGAGTGCCCCCGCAGACGGGGGGAGGGGAGGGGGGGCGTGGCCCGAGTCGACACACACGCGCACACCCCGTGCAACAAGGAGGGGGCCGCATGCGAACCCTACCCCTACCCCCCACGACTTCTGAGGGGGAGGGTGGGGTTCACTCCCTTCGGGAGCTCCCGAGCGAAGTGAACCCCACCCTCCCCCTCAGAAGTCGTGGGGGGTATAAGGGTAGGGTTCGCGTGTGGCCCCCTAACAAGGAGGGGGGAGGGGTGGACCCCCCCCTCCCTCCGCGGGGCGAGGGCCCGGACCCCCGCCCGTGCGCCAAGGGGGCGGGACGACGACGAGGAGGATGATGCCTGCCCCGACCTCTCTCGCCGGCGGCACTGCGATGACGGCGGGCGCCGGCTTCGGCAAGCAGCGCCGGCGACGACGAATGATGACGGCGACGACGACGACGACGACGACGGCGAGGACGACGACGACGGCGGCGGCGGCAAATGACGGGCCCTTCGCGTGCAAATTCGATTGTTCATCATTCTTCAGTGTCGCGCCCGCCAGGCCCGCCTGTAAGGTTCCTCTGCCCGATTCGACCCGTCCGTGAAGGTCCGGCTTCGAACTCGATGATGGATTAATTATAGTTTAATGTCTGGCACGCCCGATTCAACCCGCCTGTTAGTGTCCGCCCGCCCGACCAGATAGGCGTTACGGCTCGGCCTTTGGACCCGACACAGTTGTTAGGGCTCTTGCGTGCCATGCCAGTTCGATGAATTGCAATGCTGTAGTGTCCCGCCCGTCCGACACAACCCCGCCCGGAGGGATCCGCCCGCCCAACCCGATCCGCCAGTTGCTGCTATCGGGTGCCAAGTCGATTACGCACCATGATTCAATGTCCCGCCCACGTGGCCCGATTTGCCCGTAAGGGTTCGCCCGACAAGTCCGCCCGCGCGATCCGGCCCGCCCGATCCGATCCTTTCGTGGCCCCATAGGGAGCTCCATCGAAGGCCCCAGCGGCAGGGTCCGCATGGCGCCACCGCACCCATTTGGCCACACGTTCCGTGGCCACACAGGGAGCTCCGCCGAAGCCCCCAGCGGCAGGGTCCGCATGGCGCCACCGCACCCATTGGGGCACGTTCCGGTTCCCCACAGGGAGGGCACACACGTTTCGTGGGCCCTCGAGCCCTACCGAAGGTCCCAGCGGCAGGGTCCGCATGGTGCCGCCGCGCCCATTTCGGCACGCCCCTCATTCGTTTCGCGGCCCCACAAGTGAGCTCAACCGGACGCCCCATTCTTGTGGCCCCATGGGAGCTCCACCGAAAGCTCATGCAGAAGGGTCTTCATGGCTCCACCGAAGGCCCCAGCGGCAGGGAGAGCATGGCACCGCCACGCCCATGTCGGCACACCCCTCACACGTTTCGTGACCCCATAGAGAGCTCCACCAGATGCCCCACGGGCAGGGTCCGCCCACAGGGAATTCCGCCGAAGGCACCAGCGGCAGGGCCCGCATGGCGCCTCCGTGCCCAGTTCCGCACACCCCTCACGCGCTCCGGGGCCCCAGAGAGAACTGCACCGAAGGCCCCCGCGGCAAGGCTCGCACGGCGTTACCACGCCCATCTCGGCACCCCTCGCAGTCCCACAGGGAACTGGCAGGGTCCGCATGCGGTGCCTGCCCCCCTCCGCCATCTCACCTGTCTTGCGGCACTCGCAGCTTCATCTGGCAGGATCCCTCGGCAGAGTGCGTTTCCAGTCGTTGTTTCTGAGGTGTCTGATCGCTCGCGCCTTCGAGCTTCATGGCCCCCCCCCACGGCCATGCCCAAAAGACGAGTTAAGAGTCAGGAGGGGACAAAAACACACAGACAATCAATCGTCGATTCCCCAGAAAATATGGGAAAATATGGGAAGTGGGGGGGAAGACAAAAACCCAGAAATATATTGGGAAATATGGGGAATCCTTTTATTTGTGTGCATTTATTTGTGTGTCCCAGGGCCCCTTCAAAGAGGTTTTCAAGGGGGGCCCAAGGTGGCCGAAGAGGGCTCCGGGCCTCAGTCCCCGGGGCCGCAGGAGAGCCCCACAGTGCGGCCCAAGAGGGCCCCCAAACAGTGCAACATGCTTCCAAGGCGCCCCAGGATCGGGGGTGGACAGAACCCCCAACAGTGACACGTCGATTAGTGAACTGTCCGTTTTTGGTTCTCGAGAGGGCCCCCAAACAGTACAACATGCTTCTAAGGCGCCCCAGGAGTGGGGGAGCAGAAAGTGGCATAAACATAAAAACTCTGAGGTCCGCGCGGATTTCTCGGATCGGCGCTGGACCCCCCTCCCTGGCGCCCCAGGAGTAGGGGAGCAAAAAGTGGCATAAACATAAAAGCTCGGAGGTCCGCGCGGATGTCTCGGATCGGCGCCGGGGCCCCCCGGCGGCGCCTCCGGCGCCGCCCCTGGCGCGCTCCGCGCGCCAGGGAGGGGGGTCCAGCGCCGATCGGAGAAATCCGCGCGGAGCTCCGAGTTTCTATGTTTGTGCCATTTTTTGTTCCCCTAAGGAGGGCCGCTCAGTGGTGGCAGCCGCAGCACGGGTTCCACTGAGCAGCGGCAGCCTCACCACTGTCCTCTTCCAAGCAGGAGTGTTGGCAGCCGTTGCCATCGTTGGGGTACTTACTTTGGAGCCTCGTGGCGCATGATTGGGGTTATCTTGGGGCTGTGTTTGAGCCCGTTCGGTATATTTATTTGTTTTCCCACGGGGCTGTCGGTAAAACATTCAGACCCTCGGTGTCAGCCAGAAACAACAAAGTGCCTTCGCTCACTAATACGCAAGACCTCTTTGTGCGTTTTACGGGCGATTACTCATACCGTCTTGGCATGTGTTCTGCATCGTGGGTTCCCGCATTTTTCATGAGCCGGGGGGCACATATAAAATAATGTCCCGTCGAAGGACCCAGTCATATGCAATTGCAATTACCGGCAAATGAGAGTGTTGATGGGGTAGTGGCGCAGAACATTCCTTTTCGTTCGTAGGCAGCACGCAGCAAAAAGGAAGGCATTCGGAGCAGTGGGAATGGGAGGCGGCGGAAGGACAAGGAGGTTCCTATGGGTCGAGCAAACGCGTTATGCAGGAGTGTTTGTTGATATATGGCAATGGATCCGCCGCAGAGGTAGATTCACGTCACCCTCCAATGAATTGTTCCTAGACCTCACGAGGAGGGTGGCGGTGTATGAATCACCACTGCGAGCCAGCGATCTGATACACCACCGCACTCCCTTGCATGCACAGGGAGCACTCGTCGGCGGGCTGTTGCGTATGCATTGCGACGCCTTGCGGCTGGTGCCGCCGACCCTAAAGGGAGACGACGAAGACGGCGGCAAGTTGGGGATCTTAGACACCGCCACCCTCCTTCGAAGGCACACGGAGCACTCTCTTTGCGGGAGGAGGAGGAGGAGGAGGAGGAGGAGGAGGAGGAGGAGGGGGAGGAGGAGGAGGAGAGGGAGGAGGAGGAGAGGAGGGAGGAGAGGAGGAGGAGGAGGAGGAGGAGGAGGAGGGAGGAGGAGGAGGAGGAGGAGGAGGAGGAGGAGGAGGAGGAGGAGGAGGAGGAGGGAGGAGGAGGAGGAGGAGGAGAGGAGGAGGGGGGGAGGAGGAGGAGCTTGTGTGTGTGCAGATCTCTTCGTGGCGCGTTGGAGGGCACAGTGGATCCCTCATGCCGCCACCGGGAGGAGGGGCGGGGCAGGGTAGGCAGCCGCAGGTGCGGGGCCCGTGGGGAGCACGCGGGCGGGAGGCGAGGGGGTAAAGTGTCTCGCTTCGGAGGCCCTCCCATCTCCCATCTCCTACCCTCCTCCTCCTCCTCCTCCTCCTCCTCCTCCTCCTCCTCCTCCTCCTCCTCCTCCTCCTCTTGCTGCTCCTGTACCTCATCATTGGCGTCGTCCTCCTCCTCCTCCTCCTCCTCCTCCTCCTCCTCCTCCTCCTCCTCCTCCTCTTCCTGCTCCACCACCTCCAGAATCACAGTGGGCGTCGTCGTCCTCCTCCTCTGCCACCTCGCGGGGCCGCGAAGCGCGCTATGCATGTGCCGAAGTGGGCGAGGTGGAGCAACGCGGGCCTCGCCAACGGGGCCCCAGGCTTAAGTCGGGCGTGTCCCCCTACAGGGGGATTTTCGACGAAAAATTCAAGATACTCCAAACATGTTCCTGTAGGGCTGATGATATGCAGTATGCTTGTTTTGCCGGAGCGGGGTTGCACCCCTGGGATGCCAGCAAGTTGGGCGGTGCACGTCCGCGAGGAAGGACACTCAAGCTCTCAAGGGCGAGAGCGGCAAACTGTCCGAGGACTTGTAGCCAGCATATGTTTAGCATGGTCCGTGCCCATGCGGTGAAATATGTGGGCTGATAGGCGGGGGCAGCCAGTGATGCGGCGGAAAAACGCTGTACGTTGGCGGCTGGACTTGGCCAGGAGCTCTAACTCAGATGCCATGCCGTTCTTTGCATCTGGCCAGTCCAGAGCACGTGCATTGCGCGGGCAGTTGCGCCCGCAGTTGCCAGAGGCACCTCCTGGGCCCTGGCCGTGTGTTTGGTGCAGGTGCGCAGGTGGCGTTCACCGAACCAGATCCCCGCGAGTCGCCCCGGCGCCGCCCTGCCGTGCCCCCTCCCGCCGGGAAGGCGTCGCTCTGCTCGGAGGGCCAGTTCCCTGCCCCCCGCGAGAGAGGACGCGCTTCCGCACGCGCAGCCGCGGCCTCGGTCAGCCTCATTGCGCCTCGCGCCGCGGGCGTCGCGAGGCGACGTCGTCGCCCCGACCCCGTTGGGAGAATGCTCAAGCAGTGGCGAAGCGTCCTGACTCGCCTAGAGGCCGACCAAAGAATGTTCTAAGAACCGTTTGTGGTTCCAACGCAAAGTTCTTAGAACATTTCTGGCCGGGACTGTCTTGTTTCAACACATCGGGCTAATGTTCTAAGAACATTGCTTTTGTTATTACATCATGTTTGGGTTCTAAGAACATCGTGGTAGGCCTATAGGGATGTTGGGACGGTCGCTCCCTGCTCAAGAATGATCTAACTGCCCGCGGCAAGCCCTCGTCTCTGTGCCAGCACAGCAGGGCGGCAAGGAGGAGTGTGATCTCGGCATGCCCTGCAGGTCGGTGCCTGCCGCGGGATTCGCTTGCCCCTTCGGTTTCGCCTCGTGATTGTACGTTCCTTTTCCTTCGTCGTCCTCATCTTCTCCCCTTGACGGTGGCGCATTGGAGGCTTCTCGGGGTCTCATTTGGAGGCCGTTGAGGGCTTCTTGGGGTCCTTTGCAGGGCCCTGTGGGCTGTGCTTGTGTTTTTGTTTCCAACTCTCCTGTGTGTTGGGTTCTTGTTTTGCATCCGCAGCGCCGCGCGTCTCCTCTTCCAGCCTCCTCCTCCTCCGCATGTAGCTCCACTCATGACCACAGCGGGCGTGCTCGCATGGCGTCTCCCCCGCCCATGCCGGCACACCCTTCACACGTTGCGTGCCCCACAGGGAGTTGCACCTATGGCCCCAGTGGGCGTGCTTGCATAGCATCCCCCTCGCATGGCGTCCACCATGGGCCCCTCGAAATATAGTTCCTTCCCTCCCGGGCTCGCTCTGCTCCGCGTCGCGTTCATGGTCGCCTTCCCCTTTCTGCGATTCGATATGTGAGATTACATGCATGGCTGGGTGACTTTGTGCGCGTTCTTGCCGCATGTGGCGACGTTATGTCGGATATTGCAGACCCTTCAGCGCGTTCGTGTGCAGTGAGCCGTCCCGTTTATGGTCGCCTTTCTTTGAGAAAGGGTTGGGTTGTTCGCCAGGCTAAGTATTGTGTCGTCTTGGGGTCTCCTTGAGCGCAATGTCTATCAATATCTCCCGAACCAGTTCGATGCAATCTCTTGGGACCATTTGGTCGGGTCTTGAGGCCATGATGGAGCTCTGTGAGGACTGTAGTAAGGATTATTGAGGAGTTGATGGACCGTATTGGATGTGTGTTCGGGCCGTCCTTGAGTCGTTCAAAGTTCTCCCGAAGCCTATCCCAAGCCCAACACACACGGGTGCCACGAGCGGTGCAAAGCAGCAGCGTTGGCTGTTGTCATGTTATTCGAGAATTTGCTGAAGACAAGGGCCCATAATGATGTCACGTGTACACCTTAGGCGATGCTTAAGAAAACCCAAGTTTTCGGCCAGAGTCTCGATTATTCTTAACGTTTCAATGTAAACCTTGAGATTTTGATAGAAATGTTGGGTTTTTATTCAAGTTCTGAGACTATGAATTTCTTAACCCATGATTTCTCAAGCATTTCGCGGGGTGTAATTAGTGGTCGTCGTTCGTGGGGGGCGACTTCTACAAGCTGCAAAATGGTGGCCGCCGAGCTGTTGCGAGGCCGGGAGGTGCCAGGTCGGGCAGCGGGGAGAGATGGCAGCATCGAGCGAGAGCACCCAAGCGACTCGCCGAGGAGGGGGGAGACAGGACGGCGGGAAAGGAGGAGGGAGGACCATGAGGAGGAGGAGGGAAGGAGGGAAGGATAATAAGGAGGAGGAGGAGGAGGAGGATAATATGGAGGAGGAGGAGGAGGGAGGAAGGCGGGGAAGGAGGAGGAGGGAAGGAGGAGGGAGGATGATGAGGAGGAGAAGTGGAGTGAGAGGCAACGGATAAGGAGAAGGGGAGCTAGTCGTGAGGACAGGGGTTGCAAGGGGGTGGAGGAAAGGACAAGGGAGGGGGAGGATGGAGGAAGACGGGGTGGAGTGGAGTGTGAGACGAGGAGTGCACATGGGAGGAACGACGAGGATGATCATGGTGAAGATGATACTGACGATGATGATGATGACGATGCTGCTTATGATGATGATGATGACGATGATGATGATGATGATGAGGATGATGATGATGATGATGATGATGATGATGATGATGATGATGGTGATGCTGATGATGATGATGATGGTGCTGGTGCTGCTGATAATGATGATGGTGATGCTGGCGATGATGACGGTGACGATGATGCTGCTGATGATGATGACGATGATGATGATAATGATGATGATGATGATGATGATGGTGATGATGATGGTGATGATGATGGTGGTGATGATGACGATGAAAGTGATGATGATGCTGATGATGATGCTGATGGTGATGATGATGATGATTATGATGATGATAGTGGTGTTGCTGATGATGACAATGCTGCTGATGATGCTGCTGATAATGACGACGGTGGCGGTGGTGATGGTGGTGATGGTGATGCTAATGGTGATGGTGTTGGTGTTAGCGCTGGCGGAGCTGATGATGGTGGTGGTGGTGGTGATGGTGGTGGTGGTGATGATGATGGTGATGATGATGATGATGATGATGATGATGATGATGATGATGATGATGATACGAATGATGACGATGAGTGGGAGGGAGGGGGGAAGACAGATGGATAGGAGGAGGAGCACCAGCCGAGGAGGATCTGCTCGCAACGTCAGCGCACCCGACGCCCACGGCTTCGCACCGCGCCGATGCGAGCTCGGCCCGCCGGGCTGTGGCGACGAGCGACGCCCGGTCGAAGACGAGCGGTGACCGATCGGGAGCCTCGAGACGGGGGTCAATGCAAACGGGGGTCAGCCAGGGCACCAGATCCTGCAGGATCCTGCGAAGACCCCCTCTGGCTGGCCCGGGTCAGGGAGCCGCTCGTGGCCGCGAGGCGGCCGCGCCTATTGGCTGACCCGGGTTTGCGAGGATCTGCGTTGCAGTTTTTTGTTCCTGCATTGCAGTTTTTGGTTTCCTGCTGACCCGGGTCTGGATTGACCCGGGTCAGAAGATCCCCGAACCGAGGTTGCCGTGCGCGCCCCTCCAGGGTGCCGCTGCACCTGGGCAGGCCGCTTGGCGACAAAGAAGGGGGGGGAAAGGGCAGGAGGGCTCAGCATCCAGGTAGGCTTAAGTCGGGCCTGTCCCCCTGCAGCGGGGTCCTCGACGAAAAAAAACTATTCCCCACAAGTAGTCAAACCATAGTAAAAAACATAGTCTGGGGACTATTTTTGTTTGTATCTTTCGACCTTTTTGGTGTATTCTTGGGGTATGTTTTATTTTTCGTTGAAAATCCCCCTGTAGGGGGACACGCCCGACATAAAGGTAGTTTTAAGTCGGGCCTGTCCCTATACAGGAGGAATACTCAAACATAGTGAAACAATTGTACGGGGACCATTTTTTGAAGATTGTTCAAATATGTTTGAACATTTGTGGGGTAGTTTCAATTTTCGTCCAAAGTCCCCCTGTAGGGGGACATGCCCGACCTAAAGGTAGTTGTCCGAGAGCGCCTGGAAGCGCGCGGGTTGCTTGAACAGATTTCAGTCGACCCGCACGGTAAGGATGAGCGACTTTTGCAAAGGTGCCTTCCCATCCTTGCCCCTTCGGCCCATCCTCAGCGACTTTCGCTGGCTAGCCTTGTTCGAAGAACGGCGACATGGCCCTCCAAGACCCTTGCATCCTTACCGCGCCTCCTTATGACACGGGTTGATTGCACCAAGTGCAGATGTGGATTCCAGGTTCCGCTGCCGTGGATCTGGCCCAGCGATCCCAACAGTCTGCACTACAGGAGTTCTCTGAGGTACGGCCTGTCCGATCCAATGATTCGGAGGTTGCGGTTGCACACCAAAAGAACATATGTGGGGGTGGGGTGACCACATTGTTTCCCAGTCGCGTGCTCGAAAGAAGCGGCCGCGGAGCATCAATGTGAAAGAGCGGTGGTGGGTCGCACATGGCAACACGTAGCATGTATGATGTTTCATGTGCCATCGCGCCGCAGCACACCTCCAAGATTTGTCTTTGCTGCCTGAGATGCAGGGCAGGAAGTACCCACCGGCGCTCTGAAGTCAAGATAGTGTCGTGTAGAAGTATGTTGAACACTTCGATGGGAGAGATACCCAGAATGCGATATGGGACATCACGTTGGGTGCATTAGTGAGTTTCTGTCGAGTACATTCGGAGGTTCTGTTAGGTCCTGGAGGCTTTTCTGGCCGTCCTGAGGGTCATTTAAGTGTCTTGGCTGCCTTGAGCAGTTGTGGTGCGATCGCGGGACATCTCGGGCTAGGGGGGGTTCTTGGATTGCCCGGCCTGGTGTGCTTGGGGCCAAAGTCGTCCAGTGGATGCGCTGCAGGGGTGTTTGGATTCTGTTCAGTTCCAGGAGAGATCGGGCCCTGAAGCAGTCCTGAGGGGCGCGATGGGGTGTCTTGTGGCCGTCTTGGTTTGCGTTGGAGCTTTCTTGTCTTGGGGTCGTATATTCGCACGGTCTCGGTGTCTTTGGGGGCCAGTTGAGGCGCTCCAAGAAGCCCCCGGCCTTCGAGGATCGAAGGAAGTGTCCGCTCTTCCTCGCCGGAAGGGCGGCGGAAGCCGCTGGAGGTAGAGCGGGGCCAGCTCCGCCGGAAGAGAGCGGCGGAAGGCCCGCGGAGGCCCGCGGAAGCAAAAGTCTGGACGCCCGAAATGGGCACGGGAAGAATGGGTACTCCAGATTTCGTAATAAAGGGAGGGGGGTCTCATTTCGGAGGGGGGTCTCTTCCAGGCTATCTTGGAGGGCCTGGGGGGTCTGGGGACGATGTTTTGGAGGGTTCTCCCACGGGGGAGGTCTGAAATGGCTTGTCTTGGAGGGTCCAGACCCCCTCCCTTTTATTACGAAATCTGGAGTACGATGACCAACAGCAGTTCCTGTTCATTTTGAACAGGATTCGCTGTCCACGCCGCCGCGGCCCGTGTCCATTCGAGACAGGAGGCCGCCCGCCCAACAGCGGCCGCTGTTGGTTTGGGGCAACATCTGTTGTTGAGCACTGTGCCCATTCTTTCCGTACCCATTTCGGGCGTCCAAGCAAGCGATCACATTTTTGTTGGGGGTTCAGGGCTTCCAGGATCCGCCATTTGAGGCCCCTGCATCTCTCGGGCCGGACGAACGGGAGGCGCCGGGAAAATCAGCTACGTGAGCTGACTCTCAAACCCCCCTTTGGCTATCCCCCCCTTTCGCCCGACCCGAATCTCCCGGAGGCACCGCTCGGGGGCCATGCTGGGTGTCCTGGGTGCCACCATGAGGCCAGAAACCAGCACATGCTGCCGTGCTACCTGGACGCCACCACAGCGGCCGAAGACGCACGGAGACTGCAGCGTGATAGGTTTTTTGTGTGTCCCTTTCGTGTGAACTTCTCTCCATGAGTAGCGTCAGCGGGCGTTGGGGAGCCACGGAGCCTCTTGTCGAGGGTGTAGTGGCCTAGGGCAGGCTTGATGGGGCTCTGCCAGGCTTTTGGGGCACCTCAGAGCCATCTGGTACTGCCCTGGGTCCACGACAGTTTGCCAGTCTTAGCTGGTCCGGAGGCCACCCTGGGGAACACGCAGTGATCGCCCAGTTTGGGCTGTCGCCCCCCCGTCGATCCTCTGCAGCCCCCACCCCCTTCTGTCAGGGCGGAGGTCCGAACAGGCAGCGTGCCAGACGGCCAGGGCCTCAAACTCCAGGATATGTATGATCCACCGCCGATTATGCTCTTGATTGGAGAGAGCGCGACACGAAGCAGTTGAACCAGTCGGTCAAGGCGCCCTTGGACGGTCCCAGACTCTTTGGTGACTTCCCAGCAACAAATCCGCAGCCGTTGGCCGCTCCGCCCACGGATCGCTCAATTTTCGAACGCTGCGAGAAGGTTCCTAACCACCCTCGAGATTTAGGTCGGGGGTGGACAGACCTCCTACCCTGACACGTCGATTAAGGAATTGGCCGTTTTCGGCTCGCGAGAGGGCGTCGCGGACGTCATTTTTGCGGGTCCAGGTCCGTCGGCTTCTGTCCCAGGCCGTTTTCACTAAAGGGAGGTCTACTAAAGGGAGGTTGGTCCACCGCCGATTAGGACTACAACATTGATGTTCGATACGTCTCCTGATTTCGATGTGAGGCGTGTTGTGCCTCCCGTTGCCAGCAGCGAGCACCTTTGGCTAAGGGGTCTCGTGATCCGCCCCCCCCCCCAGACATGGGGGGGGGGGAATATGAGGCACCCTGATGCAAGCTCCGACGGCAATTGGCGTCACTTCTTACACGGACAACTAGGTCAAATTGTTTCCAACAACGATCATGTACGAAGCATGGTGAACATTGCTTACACGATTGTAGGAAAGCGCTGCCCATACACGCGCACGTGTAGCATCCCTGAATAAACCTGTCATGGCCAAGCGAATGCGAAGGTGGATCCATATTTACACTAGATTGGTTGCCCTGTTGGTGCTCGTGAGGCCCCCGTTCAATTCTTGACGCGCCTCGTATCCCTACCTTTCCATCCAAGAGTTGACACCCGGCGAGTTGTCATGACCAGATTCGTAAAGCAGCATGCGGCCCCAAGGTGAACCGCGTCCGTCTTCTCAAATATTTCAAAGGAGGAGGAAGAGGACGACGACGAGAAGGTTGGTGGTTCTTTGGGTTGATTTGTTGCCTTGGTTGAGTGGTCGACTGTCGTCGCCTGCGGTGCCTGCTATACCTTGACGGAGGGGTTGCCGGTCGTTGCTGGCAGTGTGCGCATTAATTTGGCAACGTGTCGATTGACGACAGCGACAGCAGTCAATGTCAAGGTCTTTGCGACCCGTCGCTCTGGGAGCGTCTCGGAGGCCTGTCTGGGCCATCCCTGGGGCCATCCTGGAAACCATCGGACAAAGCAGGGGGAGTGCTCAAGTACGGCCCCCCCGTGTGGGCCCAAAGGTAGGCCTTTGGGGGCCCGCTTGGGACGTTCTTGGGCGCTCTTGGAGCCGTCTTGGGGCCCTCCTGGGCCTCTCTTGGGGCCATCTGGGGGCCATCCCGAGGCCTGAAGAGCCCATCGGAAGAGAGAAGGCGAGACGGCAAACAGATAGACAACACACAGCGGTGTTGACCGGTGTCGGCCTCCGGGGGGGCCCCTGTGGAGGTTCGGCGGGCATTTCGGGCCGTCCTCGGGCGTTCTTTGGGGCTCCTGTGGGCATGCTGAAGGCTGTCTTGAACGAATCAGCATGTGAAATCAGAAGCGATCGTGTAGGCAATCTTAGGCTCGCTGGGGCCCTCTTGGAGCAACCTGGGCCCAGCAGAGACCCTCTGAGACCTCTCTGGGCGAGGCTTGGGGGGAAAGGGGGAGCGGGAAGCCCCTCCCCGAAGGAGAAGAAGGGAGTTAGCAGAACGAGTTCGTTTGACCACTCACTCCATAAAAGGGCTGGTGGGAGTAGCTTGGCGAGTGGCCCACGCCTTAGCAGCTTCATGCAGCGCTGGTGATGAATATTCTAGATTCACGGCCCGCGTGGAGGGGATGCGCCGAATTGGGTGGGGGGCGGCACTCGAACATTCCAAATGGGGCCACAGTGGAGTTTCCTAAATGGCGCGGGGCGTGTGGTGGGTACGCCGAAATGCGCGGGGACACGGATGCAAACTTTCCCAGTGTAGCCTCGCGTGAGGGATGTGCCGAAAAAGGTGGAAGCACGCATGCCAGTGTTCCTGCGGCGGCCGTATGTGGAACTCCTTCTGGGGGCGCGACCCTCGTGAGAGATGTGCCAACATTGGCGGCGCGTCCGTGCTGACCCTCCCGTGTGGCCGTAGAGATCCCTCCCTACGGGTCCACGATCCTCGTCAGGGGTGTGCCGACACGGACGGCGCCGCCAATTCCGACCCTGCCCTCGGCCGTCGGTGGACCTCGCTATGGGCAGCGAACCTCGTGAGGGGTCTGCTGGCATGGGCGACGTCGCCGAGCGGATGCTGCTGCTGGGGCCGTATGTCGAGTTCCCCAAGGGGCACGGAACGTGCGGCGGGGGGGGGGGGCCAAATTAGGGCGCGGTGCCGCCACACGCAGGCGCCCACTGAGACCGTCGGTGGGCCCCACTATGTGGCCACAAAGCGTTCGAGGGGTGCGCTGAAGTGGGGGCGCGTCCGCCACACGTCGGCTCTCATCGAGGCAACAGGTGGAGCTCCCTCTTGGGCCACGGAGCGTATGAAGGGTGTGACACACTTGGGTCTGATACGTCATGCGTCGGTGCCCAGTGGGACCGTAGGTAGAACCATTCTGGTGCCATGGGGCGCGTGAGCGGTGGCTTGGTACGCCATACATACGTCGTCGCCCCCTTGAGACCGTATGAGGAGTTCCCATTGGGGCCACGCAGCGTGTAAGGGGTGTGCCGACCTGGGGCCGCGGAACACCATGCGGTCGGGCCCACTGAGACCGCAGGTGGAGTTCCCTTGCGGGCCGCGGGACGTGTCAGTGGTGTGCAAGATCGGGGGGGGTGTTCTGCCAGGTGATCGGGCCCAGTGAGGCCGCGGGCGGAGCCCCCTCTTTTGGAGCCACGGAACGTGTGGGGGGCGTGCCGGATTGGGGGTTGGAATTACGGCGCTGGGTGGAGCTAGTTGGTCGACCCGACGAGAAAAGAAGATGTGGTAACTCTGGGTCGTTTTTTCGAAGATTCGAAAGATATTCGACCATTTGTTTTGAGAAACCAGCTTTTTACTCCGAGCATTAGTGTCTAAAGTTTCTTCTGCGAGCAGCCGGTCGCTCCCAGTTGGGCTGTAGGGTGGAGCCCTGCCTCGGGCCGCGGGGCGTGTGTGCGGTGGCTTGTAGAGTGGAGGCCCATGCCAAGAAACACCCTGCTTGGCCTCCAGGGTGCCCTGGGTTTCTTGCGCTTCGATGGTTCTGCGATGGGAAGCGTGGCGCTCTCACACCAAAAATCAGTGGACGTGCTGGGGTCTCGGGGTCGGGTTTCTTGTGGAAGGTTTCTTGTGGACGTGGCCTCCACTACGCCACACGGCGGTGCCTACCGAGGTCGTAGGTGGAGCTTCCAATGGGCCCACTGAACCAGGGATGCTGCCTGCCGATTTTGGACGCGAACCACCATGCCTTCTCCTCCCTCTCCTCCTCCTCCTCCTCCTCCTCCTCCTCCTCCTCCTCCTCCTCCTCCTCCTCCTCCTCCTCCTCCTCCTCCTCTTGATCTTCTTAGCCGGCTCTGCGTTTCACCCTCCATTTCGCGTCGTTGCTTGAGACTGTGTTCCTGCACACGTGCCGGACGGCGCATGGTTTGCCAGTGTGAGCGAGTGAACCACCATGTTGCCGGGCACGTTGAGACCGCAGGTGGAGCTTCCCATGGGGCCACGAAGCGTGTGAAGGGTACGCCGACTCGGGGGCGCGTGCGCCAAGCGGTCGGTCCCATCGAGGCCGCATGTGTAGCTCCCTCTAGGAGTTGCCACAGCGAGAGTTGCGGCGCTCTGCGTCGGGGGGTGCGTGGTCTTTCGGGCATTGGTGTGGTATTTCTCATGCTGGAGGTCGGCGGGCATGCAAGCGTCGTCTTCCCTGGGCCGACTGCTGTCCAGGCAGCTCCCATAAGGGGAACCTCTTGAGCGGGATCCAACTACGGTCGGACCGAGGCATACGATCGAGGTCGGCTCGAGGAGGGTACCCTAATGTTGTTCGTGATTGTTGGATGTTCTTGTGCATCCTGGGGGAGGGCACCCTCGAATGTTCTTCAGCTTGGGCCGGCGGATGCTCTCATGATCTTGAAGGCTGTTATTCTGTCCCAGGTCCGGCTGTACTTGGTTCATGTCAGAACTTGGATACCGCAGTGCCATCTCTCAGCAGGGGGAAAAAACACAGACACAATGAAAAGTAGATTCATTGGAAAATATCAGAAAACATGGGACGTGGGTGGAAGACAAACACCTAGAACATATGGGGAAATATTGGGGATCTGGTTAATTGTGTCTATCTATATTTGTGTGCCAGCGCCACTTCAATCTCCCTTCGCCCCCCTGTGCGCGCGTCGCTTGTCCAGGCGGCCGCTTCGCGACCTGCTGGTAACACACACGTGCTCGCGAAGCTCACGCCCGAGGGCAGGCGGCGGCCTGTCGTTTTTTTTTTTGCTGGGGGGGGCCGACGCGGTGCTCTCGTGGAGCCAGCCGGTGGCGACCGACTTGGCAAGCAGCAGCCAGCAGAGCTCGTTTCGACGCCTTAGGTTCGACTTCAATGGCCTCCAATTCTGGTTCGATGCGACCTCGGCTTCCGACCTGGATGCCGACTTCCCAATTGCTCACTAGTTTAGTAGCTTAATAGCTTTATTGCCTGCCGATCTCCACCGACTCGACTTCTCCCGACTCGGCAGCCGATTTCCGCCGATCCGATTCATGCCGATCGCCGATCCGACTTGTCGATTCGATTCTTGGCTCTGCTGGTCAAGAGCTCTATCTTGGTTCAGGAGATGCTCTCACAACCTCGCTCTGGTGTTGGGTCCTCGCCTCCTCGTCGCTGGGCCGCGCTCCCCCGCCCTCCTCCTTCCTGCTCTCGGCTCGCTTTCTTCATCCTCCCCGTGCGTCTGGTGCCGCCACTGCTGCTGCTGCTGCTGCAACTGCTGCTGCTTGTGCCGCATTCGTGTCCTTCGCACTCCAGACCTTATGTAAACGATACGATGCGAAACAACCTATTCGACTGGGCCGACATTCGCGCGTGCGCGTCCTCATTTTCAACGTGGCGTGCCGCGCTGGCTGCTCGCGTAAGCCACCGCGTAAGGAGGCTATGCCAGTTCGCCTAAGACCCGGTTATTGATGTCGATCACATGGACCTCGTGAGCACCGAGGCAGCCGAGTCAAATTCGTTACGACACGTCCGTCGAGCATTTCGTGCCCCATAGGGAGCCTCAGCTACGGCGCCAGTGGGCGCGCCCGCATGCACACCTGGCGCCCAGCTTGCAAGCGGCGCCACTGGGAACCGCCGCAGTCGCACCATCATCATCATCATCATCATCATCATCATCATCATCATCATCATCATCATCATCATCATCGTCTTTTCAGCACCATCCGTAGCCATTTGGAATCAAGGTTGAAACGTTCGTCCGTGGCGCTTCGACCTTGTTCAGATCCGACGGGGAGCTCGAGGTGCAGGCGCAGCGACCTGCTTGCTTTGCTGTGCTTGTTGCCGCCCCCCATTCCGTTCGGATCTCCAGCGTTCGGGGCTGTGTGGCCATAGCTCCCGCGGCTACCGATGCTGCGATGAAGGAGTTGACCGTTCAGGTGGCGAATAATATTGAGGCCCCCACAATGGTATCGGTTCAGGTTCGTGAGCTTGCTGCCACCATTGTTGCCATGCAGACGTGTCTGAAGCAGCAGGAAGCGAACATCGCTAATACTGAGGCTGAGATTCAGAAGCTTCGAAGCATATACAGTATGGGTTTTCCGTCTCCCCTGGCTTCCGAGGCCGGTTCAAGACGTTTTGTGGGTCGTCTGCATCTCGCGGTGAAAATCCGGATTCCGTGCCCAAGGCCATCGAGGTTGGTTTCGGGTAAGAGTTCACTCGGAAGGTCCTTCATGATGCGGGGGTAGCCATTCTCTCTGCATATGCCGGTGAAGAAGTGAAGCCAGCCATGAATGTGACACCCCAGAATTTGTTGAAGAAAGTCCGTATTGCGTTCCCCTCGGCGGATGCGGCAGAGCGAACCTTGATGACGTTTCGGAAACACTTCCCCGACGGTTTCGATTTCCAGACCCCGAAATTCCCCAATACGCTCCGTTCGAAAATTCTCCGCGATGCTGAGACGAATAAGCAGTTGACTGTTTTGGGTAAGGTCCGTCGTGGCCTCGAGGAAGTTGCGAAGTCGTCTCCCTCTCTGAAGGACTGGTATATCGGTTCTTCGGTCAGCAGCGGATTCATCTTCGCGTTGAACGCAGCATCGGCGGATGCGGCGAAATTTTACCACGTCTCCAAGCCTGCCTCTCCGCCCGACCTGCCTCGTGTGATTTCGTCTGCGTGCCATTTCGCTCAAATCGGTATCGGTGACAAGCATCAGTCAATTGTGGATAAGGTGATGGGCCAGTTGAGCCATTGACGGTTCTCTGTATCCAGCATCTGAGGGCGCCCCGCCCGGGGCCGGGTGGCGCGCGCGGGGCGTCGTCCCGCCCCTGCGCGCGGGCCGACGTCAAGAGGCGCAATTCGTTCTCGGCGAGATGGGCGGCGCAGCTCCCCCCCCCCCCGCCTCCCCGCTGAAGAAACCTCCGTCAGTCGTCGCGTGGAATGCGAGAGGTTTGCTTGGGGGCGTTAACCATGTGAAGTGATGGGTTTGCTTTGTTTGGCGCATATTGACGGGGCTGCTTAAGAAGCACATGATTGCGCATTTTTTTTGTCCGCGAGTCTCGCGGGCTCTTTGGGGGCATGGTCGCCCTCGAAGAGGAGTTCCTGTCGCGCGAGATGCTCCTGGGTGATCGACCTGGTCGCGCTCCTGGGCATGGGGTCTTGGTCTGTACCGGCGCGCCTTTGGCGGGCATGTTTTCTCGCTTCGCTCTTCTCCGGAGTCTCCAATTCCAGGTGCGGCGTCGCATCTGCTGGGATGGGGGCGGGGGGGGGCCGGTCGGTCGGGGGCCGTCTCTGCCCGCGCGCCGAATGTCGACGCAAGTTTTGGTTATTATCGGGGGAGCGTAAGACCCGGGTTTGCCGGGACTCGGGTTCGCCATCGTTTTTCGACGACCGCGACTCGGATTTTGACGAGGAGGAGTTTCGTGGGATGTCTGCAGCGGGAGGCCTCGTCAAAATGCAGGCTCGGCCTCGTCATTTTTTTGACGACCTCGTCGGGGATTTTCGAGTCCCCCGTACCCGGGTCTTACGTCTCCCCGATATTATCGCCGCTGTATCTCGGAGGTGGGCCCCGCTCTACTCCCATCCTCTGATGCTCCTCGCATCCTGCTCGGGGGCTTCAATTTCGCCCTTTGCGATGAGGGCTGATTCAATCTTGACGCAGGGGGCGCCAGTCGCGGGCGCTCCGCCTTCCCCCGCGAATGGATCGATTAATTTGGAGGCTGGGCTAAACTGCATCCGCCTCAGGATACGCGACGCGCATGCTCTGGCCCGAAGATAGCCCCTACCGCTCGTCTCGACCGCGTCATGCTGATCTCCCTTCTGCTGTTCTTGTGGATATTGCGGCCACTAGTTCGTTGATCGGCATGCTTAGTAATTTGCCGATGCCCTCTGATCACGCTCCCGTTGCGCGTGCCATCTCAACGAAACCTCGGCTACCGGATGGCCGACCCCCCCCCCCTGTTCTTCCCTGAGCCCCAACGACGTTTGAGTTCCAGGGTGTTCTGGATGATCACCTGCTTGGGAGTGATACGAGGCCCCAAATCTGACCCGACTGCCTCGCACGAAAGGCGCCGCGCACGAAGCGCGCGCCGAATTCGGGGGAGTTCCGCCGTTTCGCGGAGCCATGTCTCCTCGTGAGTTTCTTCACCGGTGCATTGTTGCTCCCCGTTCCTTTCGCGCTCGTGCGCAGTATCCTGTGGCGCGCGCCGTTCGCGCCGATTTCCATATCTCGACTTTTTCTGACATCTACGCTGACACATCCTATAACCCCGCGGGGCTACGCGCGCACATTGTTGCTCTGAACAACCAGATCTTGGATGCCGCGAAGGAAGCCGCGCAGCATTTGGGCGACCTTCCCGAGCACGAAGCTGCGCGCGGACGTGCACGTACTACGCGCAATCGCGAGCGCTGGCGGCATATCAATACGTCTGTGCGTCTTGGGAATATCTTTTCCGTGGATTCGGGCGTTCCGTGCTCATCGGTCCAGCGTGCCGGCAACGAACTCGCTCGTTTCTGGGGCCGTGCGTTTGCCGCGCGCGAGCCCGACCGCGCGCTTCGGGGCGCACTTCGCCAGTGCATTCGCTTGTTGCCCCCCGACATGGAGCGCGCGTTGCCTCGCGAAGAGTTTGCAGAGCTTGCGGGGCGCACTGGGGATTCAATGCCTGGCATATATGGTCTGCCGCACAGTTGTTGGAAGCGCGCAGGTGCGCAGGAGATCGGCGGAGTGGAAGTGGGATCGGCAGAATCGCTTGTTGCTTGCAATGCGCGGGCTGCGACTGCCCTCGCCCATGCGCCCCCCAGCACCGCGGCCTTGCCCCTTGTCTCTTCCAGTGAGAAGATCGCGCCCTGCAAGCTACCCACCCGGGCTCGCGTCGCAGTTCCAGTGTCGAAGTGATGTATTCCTAAAAAGGCGCTGGACGCAACGCGTTCTGCCATTCGATTGTTTCATTGCGGCCATGGGTTCTAGTGCCCGGGGCGAATGCGCGGAGGCGTTGGCGGAGATTCGCGACTCTTCGAATGACCTGGCCCCTCCCAGATTGGACACAGGGCGGTCTGCAGACTCGTTTCTCTCGCGCATGGCAGATGCGGTGGCTGATCTCTCCCAGTCGGCAGCCGCTCCTCGCCCTGATCCAGCGCCGATTACTCAGGCGAGGTTGGTCAGATGTTTGCGCAACGCTGCCAGGCCTGGGGCGGTGATGGGAGAAGTCCCTAGAAGTGTGTTGAAGTGGCCCCCTCTCCCGCTCGACAGCCCCGCATGCCCCCCCCCCCCGATGTTTCAGGTTCGGCTGCGTAAAGTTCGCCGTTCCGATTTCGCGTTTTTCGTTGCTGCCGCCCTGCGGGCCCCTTGCCGCGGAGTTTTGACCTGCGCGAGGCTTCGCGCTGATTTGAAGCCGCGCCTATTTGGTTGTCGCCACTGCCGCGATGACCAGTGTCACTATGTCCAGTGTCCTCGTGTCCTCTCTCCCTTCTCGTCCTGGGCTCCTCTTGTCTGTCGCCCCGGCGTTGCTTTTCCTTGCCCTGCCCTGCGTTTTGCTGGCGGCCGTGTGCGCCCGATGTCAAACGCGATGTCGCCGTCTGCGCCCTGGTCGGCAGTTTTGCGCACACTCGCAGGCAATTTCGTCTTCGGACTGCTCTCGGTCGCGCGTATCATGGGCAAGTCTTCTAGGGCCGTTTACGCATGCTGATGTAGAGGCATCCGGCGATTCGGGTTGCTTTCAGTATCTCCGCAACCCTGGTGGTTAGTTGCCCGTTGTTTCAGTGGCCTTCTTTTTCGACAATCGGTCCTGTGGTCCGCCTCCCTGCTCGGTCCGTGGGCCGTCTTTCGTTCTCTAGTTATTTTCCTTCTTCGGTTCTCGGGCGAATTGGCCGCTGCTGCTTGCTCCCTCTGGGGCTCTTGGTGCTGCCTTTCTCGTGGAGCTGAAGTTCGGTGGAGCCCGCGCCGCCGACCGCCCGAATTGCCCCCTTGTCGAATGGGTTTGAGTACCGCTCTGGGTCGCGTTGGAACTCGGGCCCCATTGCCGACTTGGGGTAGCGGTCTTGTGCGTCATCCCTTGTCGGTTCTTCGCTATCAGTGCTGCCTGCGGCCGTGCGCGAGGTCGGGACACGCACAAGGAAACTTGCCTGCCCGCCGACGCAGCTTGTCCTCACCAGCCGCCTCGAGACTGCTCCGGTGGCCTGCTCAGTTGCGAGTTTTGGCCTTCATCGATCGATTGGCCCCCCCTCAGTCCTCCCTCCCTGCTGCCGCTTGCTTGCTGTCCCGCTTGGCGCCCGCCCAGTGCGGTGGTTTGGCTCCCATGGCGCCAGAAGCGTTGACTTGGTTACGCATCTGCTTTGATTGAACGTCCGCCAGACTGTGCTCTCCAGCTGGCATCGGACTTGAATGGATTCCTCGCAAATCACCGGTCATTGCAATTGTTGCGGGGAAACTGTTTATTCTTCCTCGCCATCATCATCATCATCATCAACAACAGCATCAGCATCGTCACCATCATCAGCGTCATCACCACCCCCCCTACCACCATCACCATCGTCATCATCCGCATCATCGGATTCCTCCTTCGCGCGCAGCCCACAGGCATAGCTCTCCATGGCAACTACGTCGGCGGTGGGGTTTCGAGCAGTCACTCGCAGCTCGTTTTGGTGCGCGCCGCAGTTTCTGTGAATGTCCCACACGGGGCCCCCAATACGGCGCCCACAGACGCGTCAACATTCTTGCCTGGCCAGTTTTGGCTACCCCGCACACTAAATTCCCCAATGGGCTTCAATTTCGGCGCCAACGGGCGCGCCCGCACTCGCGCCCAATACTTTCTGGGACGACCGGCGCATCCTTGTTTGTTTCCAGAGGCACCTGACTTGTTTTTGCGGCGCGCCTGTCTCGCTTTCGCGGCTACACTTGCTGCGCCAATGGGCACGCCAGTATTCGCACCCGCGCCCTGCGGTAAGCTTTCCCAAGGTTTTCCGGTTGCCTCGCCAACGTTCAGAAAGTCGAGGTGTTTCGCATGTGCGGCCCGCCCCATCAGCTGTTCGAAACGCCTACTACTACCCAGGGATGCCCATATCAGCTTTCATGGAACGTAAGGTGGTTCCAGGGTATCGAAGACGCCTACGGCGAGTCACCGCCGCCCCCTGCCGGTTGGCGGGGACGATGTGGCCGAACTTTGCGGCCAGAGCTCGTCCAAGCTATCGGACTAGGTTTCCCCCAGCCGTTTGGAAACCCTTCGGGGAACACGCGGGGGAGAAAGAATAACCATAAACAGAACAACAGGAAGTTATGGACAAAAAATAAAGTCAATCTTGTGCCACTGGAGCGGCATAGCCAGTGACCTGGGGATTTTGTGCAGCTCTCCGGGTGGGCGGCGGGTTGGGCCGAAACCCCAGGGGGAGTTCTGTAGACAAGAACTAAACTTGCCCAGACGTCCAGCACGCCGTGCGCCCTTATGGTAAGACCACAGTGCGCGGCGGTTCTAGTGGCCTCGGCCCATCCCGCCACCATGTTCGGGTTGTCAGTTTGAGGCCCGTCGGTTGCCTGTGAGGATATCTTGGATGACCGTTCGGAAGCCTCTTGCAGGCGGTTGTGGCTGTATTTAGTGGCGTCTCGCGGGCTTCTTGGTGGCCTCTTGGAGGCGGAGGGCTCACAGTATAAGTTCATATTCCCCCTCTTGTGGACCTCCTGGGTGTCTGGGGGCCTCTTGGGCCCCTCGTGCGGGCTCCTGGGCAGTTGTGAGGCGACCTTTGGCGCCTCAGTGGCCGTCTTGGACGCCCTGAAGCCCCAGATGCGGTAATGCTGAAGCAGGTTTGTTTGTTTTGTTAGCCAAAACAAACACACACACACACAAACACACACACACACACACACGCACACACACACACACATTTTGGATGTTGACGATGTTGGCTTCCTGGGCTTGGCATCGCTCTGAAGGGTGCATTTCTCTTTCGGCGAGGACGATCGAGGAGCATCCTTGACCATCTGGCGAAAACAAAAATCACGCACGAAACCGACAAAAAAACACCGGGAATGGACGTGCGAGCGATGGCGAGTGGGCCGCCCTCCATGGCCCCCAAGGCGGCCCCCAGGAGGCGCCCCGGACGGCTCCAGGACGGGCCTCGGGGCCCCCTCGGACGTGCTTGCGCGGGCACGTGCCGACCAGCGCGCCCCCGGCCTCTGCGGGGAGTCTCGCGGGGATCCGGCGGCGAGCCCAAAGGGGGGGGGCGAGAGGGGGGCATCATACCAAAACGACGCGAAGATCGGGACAACATCGGAGCGGGATCACTCGAAATCTCTGAGAATCCGCGGGTTTGGAGGCTGTATTGGGCGCCGCGGCCGCTCCAGAGCGTTCCGGAGCGATCTGAGAGCGCTCCGGAACGCTCTGGAGCGATTTATCCCGATCCTAGCCCTGTTTTAACCTTCTCAGAAGGCGGCGGGGCTTCTCAGAAGCCCCCCGGGCCTTCTGAGAAAGTGTGACAGCCTTCTCCGCAGACAGTGGCGGCTTCTCCGAAGGCGCGGGGGCTTCTGAGGAGCTTCGCCGCCTTTGAGAAGGCATGCCCGCTCTCAGACCGCAGAGAATGTAATGTTTCTGCAGTTCCGTTCTCCTCTGCAGCCGGACCGAGGTAGAAGGTCGAGGTCGGTTCGGGGAGGGTACCCTAGTGTTCTTCCTGTTTGTTGGACGTTCTCGTACACACGGGGGGAGGGTACCCTAGGATGTTCTGTACGTTTTGGCCGGTGGAGGGTCTCACGTTCTTGCGGGCCAGCAGCGCCCAAGAGCGCCCGGAGCGCCCTGTATTCGGGGTTATGGGCCCCTCGCAGGGACCTGAGGACACTCCAACTTGGGCCTCAGGGCACGGATATGTTCTTCGTTGTCCTCTTGCCTTGGTGCTCCAAAAGCCATTGAGCGCCCACGATCCCGCCGCTTGGTGAACACGATAGTCGCGCTCCTGATTGATGCCTGAAGGCGTTGATTGTCCTTACCAACGCGAAATTGCTGTAGATTTTACGGTTGCCAATATCCGCCGCTTCCCCCGAGGAGCGGACAAGTTAGATGCTCTGGGTTGTCACGCATTGATACGGCGCGCGCGTGCCCACCATTTGGAGTGGTCTCGAGCAGAGCGGCGTCTCGAGCAAAGCGGCACCAGAGGCTGGCATTAGTTGACGTTGGCATCGCATTGTCAGCATCATCTCCGTTGCCTGTGGTTGCATCAGCACGGCCAGTATGTCCGATTTGACCATCTAGTCATCACCACAGGCACCATTATATCCAGGGTAATTTGCATCAGTGTCCCAGTCTTCATGGCACCATCGCCAGCAGAATCATCATTACGGTGATCAGCGCCATCGTCACACGCATCGCCACACTTTCCAAAGCCTTCATCAGCACCGTTTCCACCAAGCGTCTGGACACCACCAGGCCGGAGCAGCCCATCTGGCCGAGACACCGCCGGGCACCACGAGGCCACAACACCGTGAGGCCAAGACCACTGGCATCTCGATGCCACGTTTCCGCGACTCCACAGCACCGCTGCATTCAGCCCGACCGACCGCAACAGGAAGAGAGGATGCCCCAGAATGTAGCAGCCTGCACGTTCGGGGACAGTTGCGCACACGCGCACACACACACAAACTACATCCTGATGGCATGTGATGTCGTGCTTGATGGATTGTTGGTGTGAGGGCCTATGCACACTGGTTCCTTCTCCGCAGTGTTGTATCACGATCTGGGCAGCGAGATGCGGTGAGGCTCACACGCGCACGCACGCACACACGTTTACACACACGCACACTTGTCACAACTAGTCATCGTATCCCTAACCTGCTTACACGCATCATGTATCTTGTGTTATGGACGTGCAGTACGAAGCTACATACATGTTCACAGCGGAGTGCCAAATGTTTAAAGCGCGTCCCTGTGGAGTTATCATGATTGCTAGGTTCTTGGGGTCCACGGTTGGGCGCGGTTAAAACACAAACACATGTTTTAGGAGGTACATGGGGATCGATGTTTGGAATGGTTTGGCGGGGATGGGGGAATGCTGTCCAGGAGCGCATTTTCAAGCATGACCAGTTCCCCCCCCAGTTGTTGTAAGGCTAGGCTCGACTGGGATAGCGGGGAGTGATTGCAGTCAACGCCAGGAAGCCACGGCCAGCTGCGATCTCATGCTTCTGCTTGGCCAGAGTCGTCAGTTCGCGCTGGGGCCCACAGCCGAAGACGCGCAAACGCATGCGTAACCACTCCCTTTTTGTCGGGGGTGGATCGACCTCCTGCCCTGACGCGTCGATTAGCGAATTGGCCGTTTGGGGAAAAATCGGTTCTGGAGGGGGCTCCGAACCAGCATTATCGTGGAATCACTCTCGGAAGGCTTCAAAACGGCCCAAGAGAGCCTCCGAAGGCCCCCCAGGCGACCCCCAAAGTGGCTCAAGCGACCCGCAATCGGGGGTGGATAGACCTACCCTGACACGTCGATTAGCGAATTGGCCGTCTTCGGTTCGCCAGGGGGCGCCGCGGGGCCGTCACTGTTGCGGGTCCAGGTCCGTCGGTTTCGGTCCTAGGCCGTGTTCACTAAGGGGGGGGTTACCAGAGGGAGGTTTGTCCACCGCCGAGTGAAGGCGTGGCCTCGCTGAGATTCCCGTCTTGACATTAGGGATAGCGGTTTGATAGCCTACATCTGCAGAAAGACCCCCTCTACCTCCTGCTACTCTGGCCCTCCTAACGTAGGTCCCCTGCACTCCTAACGTAGGTCCCCTCCCAGATGGTTAGGGGTCCACCGCCGATTTGCGTCGTGGGGATGTGATCGTCTGCCTCGTTCTCCTCCACGCGCTGTCCTCTCCGCCCGGGCCCGTCCGCCTCTCGCAGCCGCGTCGGCTCAGGAGAGCGGGGGCCGCCGATCCCCATCCTTGTGGGGTGGTTGGGGATATCGGGCATGTCGGCAGCGACTCGGGCCGGGCGAAAGGGGGGGATTGGGAAAGGAGGGGTTACGAAATTTGCTGCATGCAGCTGATTTCGGCCTCACTGAGGGGCCCATTCCTCGATACATGGCCGCTTCCGGCGTCAGGAGGCGCCAGGAAAATCAGCCACGTGAGCTGATTCTCAAACCCCCCCTTTACTATCCCCCCCTTTTGCCCGACCCGAGCGACTTGTTGAACTCACGAGGGGAGAGGTCGAGATGTTCATTGCGTCAAGGGAGGAAAAACCACCCACACCAGACAATTGGCGTTTACTAAACGGCCCTGGGCGTTTACTAAACAGCCCTTCCCTGCTCGATTCCTTTTTTGGGGCGCTTTGATTAAGCGATTTCGCGTGTCGGGGTGGTTGTTATCGGGGTGGATTTTCTGCCCTCTATTACGAGCAGTCGGACAAGAGAGGACCCTGTACCAATCAATCGAGCCAGTCAATATTGCCGGGCTGGAATCACACGTGTGCTTGTCGCAGGGTCGCAGAGGTAAGTTGCACCTCACGAGTTCCGCAATGATAGGCCAACTCATCCTGAACATGCGTGACTACATGCTGCCTCCTCCTCCTCATCATCATAATCATCATGATCATCCCTGAGCATCATCCGACTTCTCCTCCTCCAACACTTGCTTCTCTTCCATGAGTTCAACAGTTATAGACCAATCTATCCTGAACACGCGTGATTACATGCTGTCCTCTTTCGGGCCCCCTTGACGAGCGCTGAGCAACTGGTGACCACAACTGTTGGATCAACTCCATGGTGGTGATTGAGATGGATCCCCGTACCGAATGTGTGGAGCATGGACGTGAGACAACATGTTTTGACTCCGCGAGGGCCCCGTTCTTAACTCCGCTACGTTGAATCTCTCGTCTATTCTTCTCCCCAAGCAGCAATTTAGCCGCGCACGCGGTGTGCGGGTATAACGTTGCATTCAAGCGGCTGGTATCATCCCGCGCCTTCTTTCCAACACATAAACACGGAGTGATATGAGGTGAGCGAGGCGGGTATCACGGATTGATCAATTGTGTCTGTCGTGTTTTTATGTTTGCACAATCAGTTGTTGTTTCTTTTTTGTTGTATGTGCATGGTGTGCATGTGTGTACATGTAGGCGTGATTGGACGTGCGAGTTTGCCATTCGTAGCATGTCTCCACGCTTATGTGACTGAGTGCGCGAGCTTGCTTCTGGAATGTATGTGTGACTGAGCGCGCCTCCTCGGCTCCCGCCTGGCAGCATGAGGGCGAATATGCGCAAAGGACAGCGTTAGTCGCGTTAGTCTGCCCCCCACACCACAGGTATACTGCGGTGCTCACAGTGCAGGCATGCTGTGGTGCTGGCAGGCATACGCGGCGCTGACGTGCATGCTGTGGCCCGCTTCGCCTCGGTCCTCCAGTGTCTGCCAGCCTTTGCGCTTCCGCCTCCACCTGCAGCGCAGCATAACCACTCGCCGCAAGTCTCTCCAGCGCTCGATCTTCGCACATCGCGTGGCCGGGCACGCCGGCCTTCCGCATGTGCAGAAATCGGGTGGCATGCACATGTTCTGGATGCGAAGCCAAGCTTCTGGATTTGATTTTTCCTCCCTGTTCCTCCCTACGCCACGGTCCCCAGTGTTACGTGGCTATCGAGCTCGACAGGGGACTTCAGCGGAAGGAGCAGCGTCGCGTCGTCTGACTTTTGGAGTGGCACCCCTCGCAGGTTCTTACCTAGGAGGGGGTGCTGACCACCGCGCCAACGCCGCCGCGCAGGCGCCTCCAGCCTCAGAGCCCGCCGCGAACGCGAAGCCAAGACCGCCATTGCCCGACGGCTGCGAGCGCGTTTACAGGCAGCTCGTCGAAGCGTTTGAATCGAGTAAGGGCCGTCCCATGCTCTCTGTGTCCTGCGATCGAGCACCAATGAGATAATGATGGAACGAATCGCAGTGCCGGTGACGAACTGCGAGAACGAATTTCTCGCCCATTTGCAAGTCGGCGTTGCATTAGCAAGCGACTGCGGAGATTTGTGGGGAACACGTCTATCTTATCAGGAAAGAGGGGCAACAGTTGCGCGCCGCTCGCATGATGCCTGCGCCGGACTTAGGCAACTTCAAGGTCAGAGACGCCGCCCCCAGGTGGGCATCGTCAAGGGTCTGCGCGTTTCAAGCTCAACTGCCAACGGGCGACTCCGATGCTTTCTGGTCCCTGCATTTTTCGGCCATCGTGGAGTGAATCGCAGGGTGTCCTGTTTGGCCGCCAGCCACCTGTGCGATTATAGTGGCGACCTGCAAGGCTCTGCTTCAGGTTCAAGGGGCGCGCCGCCATGTTCCCCGTTACACGCGCCTGCTGAAACAGCGCCCGCTCAGTCCGCAACGCTTGCCGGGCCTGAGAAAGGCGCTGAGATGGCTCCGACAGCAGATCTGCACCACAGCGCGTTTCCGGCGTCTGCTTCCACCGGGGAGGGCCAGATTGAGCGCAGTGATGGTGATTTTTCGGAAGCGAGTAAGAAAGACACTCGTGCTCCCCAAGACGCCCCCACCAGTGACTCCGTCGGCTGCGAGGTTGAGCTCGCGGTGCATGAAACGCGGGGAGCGCATGTGCAATGTGAATTGGCCCAGCCGAGGAGCACGAGCACCACTTTCGCCCTGTTGGCTGCACACGGAGCTCCCCCTCTCCCGAACGGCCCGTGGCACAGTTACGGACAAGCAGTGGGGCATCAACGCGGACCGTCCACTGGGGGCGCTTGGAAGCCCAACGCCGATGCAGTTTCGTTCGCTCCGTATCTATGTCGCGGCACGCCGCAGCAAGCGCCGCAATTCTCGGCCAGCCGCTATCTTGCGGCCATCCATCCCTGTTCCATTGAACGGTGCCGCATCTTCATGGGCCCCTAGTGACCCGCTTGCTTGCGTCGCCCCGACCACCAGCGGAGGGACGTCGGTGGACGCCGCTACAGGGCAGAATTCCGGAGCCACGAGTGCTCGGCCAGCACGCGCTGGATCTCGCCACAAAGGCAACAACAAATGGGAGATTGCATCAAAGTGCTACTTGACGCACAAAGCAGACCAGAAGCCACTACTCCAAACAGACGCCGTACGGAGGTCCATTCCCCCATAGGGAAGTAGACGCTCAGGAACGTAATCCGCGAATAGGATGCTCCGCGATGGTGGGGAACGCCCGAGAACGAGAGCGATCATCTCGCCGGCGTTCCATGCAAGGCGTTGCCTGCATGGAAAGAGCACAGCGCCGCTGTTCATGCGTCCGCGTAGTTTAGCACGACTTCTTCAGCACCTTAGAATGCTCCGCGGCCGCGGGAGACGGCCAAGAACGAGAGCGAGAACCACCGCCCAGCCAGGGGCCAATTTCTGCCGGCGGTCAGACTTGTCCAGCACCTTATAGGTTTCGGGCCGATGGCGCCACATTCTGCGCAACTTAGCATGGGCAATTCAGGCATGCTGCCCGGCGCGCGCGTATCTAATGCCGAAGAGATCGATCGAATAAAATACGACCGAACTTACTAGTGCACCTCTTTAGCCGGGAGGCTCGCTAGCCGGCAACGTCGCGCTAGCCGGCAACGTCGCAAAAATAAAATCACCCAAGATGAGTGTTCGTTTTCCCGACAGAAATCCGCACGCCGTCTTCGTGTCGCCCGACAACGTTGCGTGTTCCACACTTCACCCTCGTGTCCTATTGTTCTGTTTTCCGTGCATGCCGATTCTACTGCGAAACCGCGCAAAAAAATGGGGGGGCCCCGAACGGGGTGGTGACCGCACCGTGTGGTGAGTCGGTGGGGGACCGCACGGTGAGGTCTGGGGGGGGTTCCAGGTCACCGCGCCGTTTGATACCGCGCCGTTCGGGGACTCCCGAAACTTGCAATTCCACACGTCACTTTCGTGTCGCCGGTATTCTAAGTTTATTCCATTTATGCTGTAATTAAATTCTCATTGTATTATAACTACACTCCACTTGTACAATAATTCCATTCTGATTGTTTTATCCTTAACACTTCATGGTATTATATTTGTATTGTAATCCAAGTCTAATTCCCAACCATCCTGTGGTGTTGGGTCCTCGTTTTGAAGAAACGGTGCCCCGCGTCTCCTCTCCTTCCTCCTCCTCCACCTCCTCCCTCCTCCCCCTCCGCGTCAGCCACGCCCACTTCGGCGCACCCCTCACACGTTTCGTGGCCCCATAGGGAGCTCCACCGAGGGCCCCAATGGCTGCGTTCGCACGGCGGCACCGCACCCATATCGGCACACCCCTCACACGTTTCGTGGCCCCATAGGGAGCCCCACCGAGGGCCCCGGTGGTTGCGTTCGCATTGCGGCACCGCACCCATTTCGGCACACTCCTCACACGCTTCGTGGCCCCATAGGGAGCTTCACCGAAGGCCCCAGCGGTTGCGTTCGCATAGCGGCACCGCACCCATTTCGGCACACCCCTCACACGTTTCGTGGCCCCATAGGGAGCTCCACCGAGGGCCCCAGTGGCTGCGTTCGCATGGCGGCACCGCACCCATTTCGGCACACCCCTCACACGCTTCGTGGCCCCATAGGGAGCTCACCGAAGGCCCCAGTGGCTGCGTTCGCATGGCGGCACCGCACCCATTTCGGCACACCCCTCACACGTTTCGTGGCCCCATAGGGAGCTCTACCGAAGACCACAGTGGCTGCGTTCGCATGGCGGCACCGCACCAATTTCGGCACACCCCTCACACGTTTCGTGGCCCCTGAGGGAGCTCCACCGAGGGCCCGGGTGGCTGCGTTCGCATGGCGGCACCGCACCCATTTCGGCACACCCCTCGCACGTTTCGTGGCCCCATAGGGAGCCCCGCCGAGGGCTCCAGTGGCTGCGTTCGCATGGCGGTACCGCGCCCTTTTTGGTACACCCCTCACACGTTTCGTGGCCCCATAGGGAGCTCCACCGAGGGCCGAGGTGGTTGCGTCCGCATGGCGGTACCGCACCCATTTCGGCACACCCCTCACACGTTTCGTGGCCCCATAGGGAGCTCCACCGAAGGCCCCAGTGGCTGCGTTCGCATGGCGGCCCCGCACCCATTTCGGCACACCCCTCACACGTTTCGTGGCCCCATAGGGAGCTCCACCGAAGGCCCCAGTGGCTGCGTTCGCATGGCGGCACCGCACCCATATCGGCACACCCCTCACACGCTCCGTGGTCCCATAGAGAGCCCCACCGAGGCCCCCAGTGGCTGCGTTCGCATGGCGGCACCGCACCCATTTCGGCACACCTTTCACACGTTTCGTGGCCCCTTAGGGAGTTCCTTCTCATTCGTTCAACCAGGTTTGCGGTACTCGCAACTGCGTATGGTTGGGTCCATCGCCAGGATAATTGTTTTCTACCTGCATTTTACTCGTGTCCTAAGTAGATTTTGTTTACGTCTTACTTGCATGGTATTAACTGTTAGTTGCTTTGTAATTTTCTCTTCAGTAACTGTTGTTTGTATCAACCCTTTTCAGTTCTCACTGTATTATATTTGAAATCTAAATTGATTACAAGTGCATTATATTGAAGTTTTAATTGTGTATCAATTAGAATGGAATCCGGACCCTTACCCTTGCCCTTACCCTTGCCCTTCCCACCCATCCCCAGCAAGCACGAAGGTGACGTGTGACCGTGGTAGTAGTAGTAGTAATATTAGTAATAATACGAGTGCTAGTACTAATGCTAGTACTAGTTGTAGGGATAGTAACAAACGTAATCGTTATAGTAGTAGTAGTAGTAGTAATAGTTGTAGCAGTAGTAGTAGTAGTAGTAGTAGTAGTAGTAGTAGTAGTAGTAATACGAGTAGTCGTAGTAGTAGTAGTAGTAGTAGCAGCAGCAGCAGCAGTAGTAGTAGTAGTAGTAGTAGTAGTAACAGTAGTAGTACGAACAGCAGTCGTAGTAATGGAAGTAGTCGTAGCGCAGTAGCCGTAGTCTGTCTCGTAGTAGCAGTCGCATTCGCAGAGTCAGTAGGCGTGGCCGTAGTAGCAGTAGCACGAGTAGTCGTAGTAGTAGTAGTCGTAGTAGTAGTAGTAGTAATACCGCGTATGGATGATAGTCGTAGTTTTTGGTTTCAGCACCCGTAGTATCCGTAGTATAAGTAGACGTAGAAGTCGAAGTAGTATTAGCAGAAGCAGTAGCAGTAGTAATAGTTGTAATAGTAGTAGACGAAGTAGTCGCTTTAGTCGTAGTAGTAGTAGTAGCAGTAGTAGTAGTCGTCGTCGCAGCAGTAGTCGTAGTAGTTGTTGTAGTAGAAGTAAGAGTAGTAGTAGTAGTTGTAGCAGCAGTAGTCGTAGTATTCGTAGTAGCAGCAGGAGGAGTAGGCGTAGTCGTTGTTGTCTGAGTAGTAGTAGTAGTAGTAGTAGTAGCAGTAGTAGTAGTAGTAGTAGGAGTAGTAGGGGTAGTAGGAGTAGTTGGAGTAGTAGGAGGAGTAGTCGTAGTAGTCGTAGTAGCCGTAGTAGTAGTAGTAGTAGTAGTAGTAGTAGTAGTAGGAGTAGTAGTAGTAGTAGTAGTAGTAGTAGTAGTAGTAGTAGTAGTAGTAGGAGTAGTACTAGTAGTAGTAGTAGTAGTAGTAGTAGTAGTAGTAGTAGTAGTAGTAGTAGTAGGAGTAGTAGGAGTAGTAGGAGTAGTAGGAGTAGTAGGAGTAGTAGGAGTAGTAGGAGGAGTAGTCGTAGTAGTAGTCGTAGTAGTAGAAGTAGTAGCAGTAGCTGGTGTAGTAGTAGTAGTAGTAGTAGTAGTAGTAGTAGTAGTAATCCGAGTAGTCGTAGTAGTAGTAGTAGTAGTAGTAGTAGTAGTAGTAGTAGCAGCAGCAGCAGTAGTAGTAGTAGTAGTAGTAGTAGGTAGTAGTAGGTAGTAGTAGTAGTAGTAGTAGTAGTAGTAGTAGTAGTAGTAGTAGTAGTAGTAATAATAGTAGTAGTAGTAGTAGTAGTAATAATAGTAGTAGTAGTAGTAGTAGTAGTAGTAGTAGTAGTAGTGGTAGTAGTAGTAGTAGTAGTAATAGTAGTAGTAGTAGTAGTAGTAGTAGTAGTGCTCGTAGTATTTGCAGTAACTGATGTGGTAGTCGGCGTCGGTCGTGGTCACCGCTCGCCGCCTGCGCTGGTCGTCGACGTCGCCGCCGCCTTCGCTGGTCGTCGTCGTGGCCGCCGCCGCCGCCGTTCGTCGTCTTCGTCGTGGGCGTTGGCTCCGCTGCTCGTCGTTGTTCTCGTCGTCGTCGTCGTCGTGGCCTCCGCCCGCCGTTGTTGTCGCGGTCGTCGTCGTCGTCGTCGTCGTTTCCTTCGTCGTTAACCTCGTCGTCGTGGTCGTCGTCGTCGCCGACGACTTCTACTATCGTTGCTATCATTACCACTGCCAATACCATGCCCGCGCCTGCCACGTTACTGTTACCCCGGAGGCCCACATTCCCCCGACCCCGTCACAGAAGTTTCCGGGGAGCGAGTGTCTAAGGCAAGCGCTTCAGTCTTGTTTTGGGAAGACAAGCCAGGGGAGGTGTCGCCAGCCTGCCGACGCGCCTGGAGCGCTCCCGAATGGGCTCGGAGGCCAGCCGAGCCGTTGTGCAGGCGGCGACGCCCACGCGCTAAGAGGGAAGCGCGACCCCCCCCCTTCACCGCCTGTCTTTTCCTCCCGCCATGAAGGAAAGGGGCCCTGAAGAAGTGGGTTCTGGAGGTATTTGGCCGTTCGGAGGAGGAGGAGGAGACATGAGGAGGATGAGGCAGGAGGAGGAGGAGGAGGAGGACTGAAAGGAGGGTGCGACGAGGTCTCCAGGTGCTCAGAGGCGTTCCAAGAAGCATGCCGCGCCTCAGCTCGGGCGCGAAGTTTGGACACTCGGGGCCCTACCGGGACTCACAGGCGTTTCAAGTTAATCGCTGGATGAAAAATAGGCCCTGCCGGAAGGGCCATGCTGAGTCTGGGACCCGCTTCTCTCATGCTGACACTCTTCTCCGCGCCGCTCGTGTCGGAGCTTCTCTTCTCGAGTTCGTCGTCTTCCTGCCTGTTTTGAGTCCTTCCTTGGGCTCTGTTGGAACAGTCTTCGGGTCCCTTGGGCCGTCTTGGGGCAATCCTGAGGGGGGACTTTCGTGGACCGTATTGGGGCCTCTTGGCCGTCTGGGGGGTCTCTTGCGGCCATCGTGGGGCCGTCCTAGGCCGTGAATGAGACCTCTAAGGCCGTCATGGGTCCTCCTAGAGGCCCCCCTTGCGCCAGCTGGGGGATCTCTTAGGACCGTCCTGGCCGTCGAGGCTGTCATGAAGTCGTCTTGGAGGATTGTTGAGCCATCCTTGGGTCCTTTCCTGCCGTCCTGGAGCCAATTTGGAGGCCACTAGCGCTGCCTGGAGCTACAGGAAGCCTTAAAAGTGAAGACGCCCAAATCTCATTAAAACATTCAAATAAGCACGCATCAAACGCTATCCACGGTGTAAACTATGTGCTGGGAGCCCTGTGGTGCAAGCTATGTGGTGCAAGGTACAGTCGGACCGAGGTATAAGAGCGAGGTCGATTCTGGGGGAGTACACTACTCCTGTTTGTTGGGTCCTCGTTTGAATTCGCAGCGTCGCGCCCGCCCCATCTCCTCCTCCGCTCCTCTCCTCCTCCTCCCTCCCCTCCTCTTCCTCACCCACATGCTTCGTGGCCCCATAGGGACAAGGAGGAGGAGGAGGAGTGGTGACGCCCCTCTGAACTTTCTGCTTGCACCCGACAGGTTGGCTGCGTGCCGACGGGGCACGATCAGGAGTACGACGAGACGCCTGATCCCGTCAGCAGGACCCGCGGGCTCCGCGGGCCGAAGGGGCGAGGCTGTCCCTCGTCTCGAAGGGGTGGAGGGGAGGTTGTTCCTCACCCTAGGGAGAGAGAGGCCGTTCCCCGTCCTGGATATTTTTTTAATTTGTATATATGTATATGTATATATATGTGTATGTTCACAGATGTCTACACAAGCACACATCCATGTACATATCTCTATGTGTGTATGTATATGCACGTCTGTGAGGTACGTACATGCATGCGTACATGCATGCACACATACACGCCTACATGCACGCGTAATTACGTGTGCAGTCGATTCCCTGCATACGTACATACATACAAACATACATGACTACATACTTACATACATACATACTTGCATACATGCATACATACATACGCACGTACGTAGGTACGTGCGTGCGTACATACATACATACACACATACGCCCATACACACATCCATGCACAACTGCATACACGCATACATGCATACACGCATACATGTAAGCATACATTCATGCAAGCATTCATTCGTACATGTATAATTAAACCTATTCATACGTACGCACATCAATCCATATACATACACGCATACACAAACACACATGCATGCATGCATGCACGCACACATGCGTACACGCATACATGTATGCATGCATGCAAACGTACATACATACATACATACATACATACATACATAGCCATTTTGGCTCAAGGCCTGCTCGACCTGGGGCACTCGCTGCACGTTGTCAGGACACAAGATTCGCCGAGGTTGCTCGAAGCAATGGGCGGCGACGGCGACGCGCTCGACAACGACGCGATCGTCGTCTGCGACGGGTGCTGCTGCTGCTACGACGGCTTCCTCTTCGGGGATGGGTGCATGGGGTGCATGGCCAGCGAGACCATGTGCTGCCTCGAGGTCGAGTACTGCTGCAAGCAAGGCGCGCCGACGCTCTGCTGCGTCTGCTGCGCGATTCGCTGCGTCTCGCCCACCGTGTGCATCAAGTCGCAGGGCCAGATGTGCTGCCTTGCCGGGGCGGCCGCCATCCCGTGCGACGAAGAGGTCCTTTGCCTGGTCGGCTCGTGCGGCATCATCTGCTATCCTACGATCGCCATTTGCAAGACGCTGGGCGACATCAAGGGCGGCGGCGGGGATGGACCCCCGGCCGAGCAGGTGGGTTGAGGCCGGTGAGGCCGATGTCGACAAGTGGTGATAACGACCGGGTGGCATTGCCAAAGAATAAGTATTTACCCGCCAAAGGGCGTGCTGGCCACCTGTTTGAGCCCCGTATTGATCCCGTCCGCGTCCTCCATGCGTGGATCGCATTCCTAGGCTTCCGTATGCACGGATCGCATTCTCAGGGAACCTTTGACTGGTTGAGATCGTCTCTATATGCACGGATCGCAGTGCCAGGGAACCTTTGTCAGGCTGTCTGCTGGGAGAAAAAAAAACATACATACAGACGTGCATACATGCATACAAGCATACACACATACATTTACATACACCCATACATACATAACTACAAACATACACACATACCTACCTATCTACATATACACATACATACCTACATGCATACATTTATGCATACATCCATACATCCCTACACACATTCATACATACATACATGCATACATACACGCATACATACATGCATGCATGCATGCATACGTACATACACATACATGCATGCATACATACATACATACATATCGCTGCCGCGTACACGGCCGCCGAACCCCCGAGACCGTGTGAAATATCCGCTCCACGGACCCGCTCTTTCCTTTCTCGTGCTGGCCCAGGTTTTCTAGCCCGCTTTCCTGGCTGGGGCCATGTTGGCTGTTTTGTCGGCCCAGGACGGTCCAAGAGACCCCCAAGAGGCCCCCAAGGCGGCTTAGGATACCTCCAAGACGGCCCAAGAGACGCCAAAGAGGCCCCAAGACAGCCCAACATCTTTCCAAAAGGGGCGAAGATGGCCCAAAGACGGCCCAAGAAGTTCACAGTCGGCCCAAGAGGCTCCCACGAGGACTTCCAAGAGAGACGCCGGAGGCAAGAACCATTGATTTCGCTTAGGCTTTTTGAGGATGTTGGGGTTCTCGCTTGTTCGAACTGAAAACGACCAAACACGAACGGCCGTGGGGGCCTCTGAGGTCGCCCCAAAACTTCCCCAGAGGCTCCCAAACGGTCCTCGAGCGCCTTAAGACGGCCCAGGAGATGCCCCAAGACGAGCCAAGGAGGGCTCCACAGAGGCCCAAGAGCCTCCCAGGAGAGCCCAAAGGGAGCCACAGGAGGCTCACAAGAGGGCCCCGAGAGCGCCCCAAGCCGACCGAAGCCCCCCAAAACCGTCCACGAGGGCCAAGGAGGGCCCCACAGAGGCCCAATAGCCTCCCAGGAGAGCCCCAAGGGAGACACAGGAGGCTCACAAGAGGGCACCGAGAGCGCCCCAATCCGGCCCCAGAAGGCAGCCGTCTTGGGGCGATTTTGGGGGCCCATGGGCCCGTCCTGCCGCGCCAGGAATTCGAGACGGCGAGAACACAGACAATTAAGGAGTTGGGCCTATGGGAGGTCATCTTGGAGCCCACTTGGGGCGTCTCGGGAACTTCTTGGGCCGTCTAGAGGACATCGTGGGCCACCCTGGGTCCATCTTGGCCGTCGAGGAGGCGCCCTGGGACCGTCTCGGAGGTCGTCTCAGTGCGGCGAGCTCGACTCGGTGCGGAGAGCTCGAACGTTCGTGCTCCCCCACTTGGGGCATCTCTCTGAACTGGGCCTCTCTTGGGGCCCTCGCGGGCCGTCGTGGCGGCCTCCTCGGCCGTCTTTGGGACCGCTTGGGCCGTGGCCCTCCTGTGGGGCCTCCTGGGCCGCTCTGTTTTGGTTGATGTTGGGGGCGTCCTGGAGCGCAGAGCAGACGAGAAAGCTACAATTTCTGAAGCACCAGATGCCAATCAATACTTTGAGCCTCCCTGGGCCCTCTTGGAGGGCCTCTTGGAGCCCTCTTGGGGCCTCTCGGGCCGTCTGGAGGCCGTCTTGGGCGTGTCAGAAAACGATCTTCGCGCGACTCAGGCTGTGAACAAGCCACGCGAGAAAACGCGACAGCACGCGCCATGCCCCGAGAGATTTGAGAATGTGGGCTCGCGGCCCCTTGATGCTCATCTACTCCGGAAGCAGGACGGGGGATTCATGGCACTTGAGGGCGTTCCACTTCGCGCCTCGCGGCGCGGTGGCGGATATACTGAGGTCTACATGTAGTTTGACCGGTCGATGTGTAGCGATACGCAGGTTGATCGAGTGGTCGATACAACCTCCCCCAGGCCCATAGGTAGTTAGATCGGTCAATGGATAGCGATACGCAGGCTGATCGAGTGATCGATACCCTCCTAACGTGTACTACCCACCTAACGTAACCTGGACCTCGGTGACACCGAGCCTGGCCCGCGCGGAATGAGATCGTTCTTTGTATTGGCAGGGGTGCAGCAGGCAGACAAATTCTTCACGCTTCGCGTACCCCCACCAGCTACGTGGCGGCGGTGTTCGCAATTTCGCATCGTGCCGCATGCCCCGGACTTTGCCTCTCGCCGCCTGACCGTTGTCGCGCGGCCGTGACCGGAAAAGTATCCCCACCAGCCCAGTCAGAAGCCCTGCCCATGAGAGCTGACGGGAAAAGGGACGAAGAGACACATCTAGGGAAACAAAGCGAGCAACCAGGGTGAACCGAAAGATCTCTGGGAGCAAGGATGTGGCCTTGGAAGCCTCCTTCGGGCCATTCCTGGGGGGCCGCGCGGGGACGAGGGGAAGACGAGGAGGAGGAGCAGGAGGAGGATGAGGACGAGGAGGAATAGGAGGACGAGGATGCGGATGAGGACGAGGACGAGGAGGACGAGGACTAGGATGAGGACGACGCGGACGATGACTCATGGAACCATCTAGAGGTATTCTTGCGGCTGCTACTGCTGCTGCTGGTGCTCTCTGGGAGTTTGGGGGCCCTCTTGGAACCCTCTTGGTAAACCTGGAAGGCGTCTTGGGATCATCTTGGAGGGCATCGATTACAGGATGGGGGAGTCCCCAACTCAGCTCCCCCTCAGGAGCCGCAAACCGCTTCTTGGGGCTCTCTTGGAGCGCTCTTGGGCGGTCTTGGAGCGGTCTTGGGGTCGTTTGGAGCATCTTGGGAGCCATCTTGAGCCAGCTTGCGCTAGCTGAGCCATCTTGGAGGTCATCTTGGGGGGGGGCCTCTCGGGGGCCTCTCGGGGGCCTCTTGGGGCCCTCTTCGGGCCCTCTTGGGGCCCTCTTGGGGCTCTCTTTGGGCTCTCTTGGGAGCCATGGAGTGCCTCTTGGGGCCATCTTCGAGGCTATCGATCAAAGGAGGGAGGGTCCCGATCGAGGCCCCCCCCTCGGGGGCCACGATCCTCGCGAGGGGTGTCAAACATTGGCCCTCCCAGGGGCCCTCCGACCACCTGCGACACCCCCGCAGAAAGTCCAGGCGAGGGGGCAGGGAGAGGTGTAAGCCCCTCCCCGAAGGGGAAGAGGAGTTGTTTGGAAGAGGAAAGAAAGAGAACATCGTTAGACCACCTACGCCCAGAGGTCTGGTGGGATTGGTTCATACCTTGGTGGTGGGATTGATGGGTACTTCGAGACCGATAGGTAGTGATGTCGACGGATTGCGGGACCGCCCTACAGATCGCGAGTCCGATCCGAAGCAAATTGCACATCGTGCGCCCGTACTTACCCCCAAGACAGTTTGGATCCCCCGATTGATTGTCGTACCGGTGCCCCAACAAGATACCATGCTTGATTAAACTCTCTTCGGTGCGGGCCTCCTGCGGCAATGGGGGCTGCAGCGGCCCCTTTCCGTGTAGCCGAAGCGCGGCGGAGGTGTTTTCGAGCCACCCGCGGCTTGCTTGCGCTGAACTTCAGGAGGGGAACAAACACACACAGACACAATGAATAGTCGACTCTCCAGAAATATAGGAAATTATGGGGAGTGGGGGGGGAAGACAAACACCCAGAAAATACAGGAGACTATAGGGAATCGCCCCCTCGGTAGCCGAAGCGCGGCGGAGGTGCTTTCGAGCCGCCCGCGCTTTTGCCTACGCCGCGCTCGGTGCCCGCCGCCTCGTTCCCGGCCCGCCAGGACGGGCAGCAAGGCGTCCAGCCTCGGCGAGGGCAGCTGCTCGCCCAAGAGCCTCTCGCCAAAGAGCCTCGGCCCGGACTCGGACTGCTCGCCGAGGAGATCACGGCAACGGTGGAGGCCGCGAGTTTCGAGGAGGAAAAATACCAGCCTCGAACATATCCCATGTCAAAAAGCGATGACAATCTTAGGGATGCGCCCTCAAAAAATATGGGAACCCCTAATATTGGCATCGTGATGCGGAGATGCCCAGCATAGGGATAGGGATATGTTCCAGGCTGGTAAGAAAAAAGTACCCATACCTCTACCCTTCCCTCGTTGTCCCCTTTTTGGGGTCTCCCGGGCGGCCCTCGTCGCCATCGCTGGCGTCGCCCTGACATCCTGGTCAGAACGCACCCCGGGAGAGGTCCGGGGAGCAGCGGCATCGGTACCGCTTGGTCTCCCCGCAAGCGAGGGGCGACGGATTGAGCGGGGGGGCAGGACGGGAGTTCCCGCTGCGATACTCAGATGGGCTCCCAGGGTGGGGTGCAGAAAGGGGCTTTCTTGTGAGGAAGCAGGTGTGTCCTCCGAGGTCGGGTGAGCATAGTGTCTGGGCGTCTGATTGCCTGTGAGGGCCGCGTCCTTCGGACCACGTAAGACGCCTGAAACGGCTCCCCATCAATTCTCAGGGCCTTATCCTCAACGCCATCATCCTTGCCCTTCTCCCATCTTCGTCTCCTCCCCTCTCTCTCCTCCTCTCCTTTAGTGCACACGTGCCAGCATGTAACAGGGCAGTCTTTCAATACACAGAAGCCCTACATGCTCGATCTGGCATGGGCCGCTTGCGTGTTCTGAAAGGGCGTGCACAGCGATTCCTGCCACATTACCAGTTCAAGCGACTATTCCATCATGCGGTGTCTTCGACAGTGCATTTCAAACTGATGTGGCATCATAGAGGCATATGCAACCAACTTGGATGTGTTGTTTTACCTTTACAACGCTGCAATGGGTGTCCTTGGGGCCGTCCTCACAGTTGCAACATGCGTCTGCGTTTATCAATACTATTTCAGACCAAGAGTATGAAAGCATGCTTTCCCCGATGTGTATTCTCGTTCTGGCTCTCTCTTCAGTCAGGCTGCTCTGGCATCTAGGCTTCAATGTAAAATCGTGAGTCTTGTTCGGCAGATATTGTAGGCATGTTTGTACAAGGTCGTCGATGTACTCCCTTGCCATGCCATGCGCTGAATTGCCAACGTGTCTGAGTCTAGGTGGTTTTGTATGGCCCCTTCACAATGGCCAGCGGTCGCGGAGCAGGCCGGTGGAGCCCGGGTTGGACGAGCTCGCCGATGAGGCGGAGCAGTCCCAGGCGTCGCAGGTGTTGAGGGATGCCTCGTGGAAGCTCCAGGACCGTCGCGGGCCCTCGGTTGCTCCTCGTCCTCGTCCTCCTCCTCCTTCTCCTCCTCATTCTCCTCCAGTGCATCCTCCCCCTCGCGAGGTACCAGGGCTTCCCAGCCCCTATTCCGTGGAGTGTTCTCCGACATGCCTGATCAGGGCAACTCACCTGGGCGTCGTTTCTGGATGGGCTGTGACATTGTCCCTCGTGTGTCGTTTGCTGGCCGAGGCTTGCCGTAGTCTCGCTTCCAGGTGTCTCGAGGTCTGGAGTTTTGCCAGGAGCATCTCGGAGCCTCGAGGCCCGCAAGGTTCTGGTCCGCCCGAGCATGGCAAGGGCTGTCCTGTGCTTGCTAGGTCCCACGCAAACTGCCACTGGCCCACTGGCCTCTCACAAGGCGCGCCATGAACGAGCCGAGACGGGCGATGTCGGGCGATGCCCGCCGCCTCCCGACGGCGGGCCAGGCCGCGCAGCCCGCCGTGGTCGCCTCAATCCCTTCTGCGAGAAGTATGGTCCTCCTCCTCCTCCTCTTCCTCCTCCTCCTCCTTCGGTGATCCTCCTCCACAAGCCCCCGACGAAATGGTACCAGATCCGAGGGCCCTTAGGGGCCACGCTGCTCAGCTTGAGTCGTCTGGGGTGGTCCATGCCCGACCCGCTCGTCTTTCGAGACTCGCAAGGCCAGGACTACCCTCTCATCACTACCTCCCCTGCCCTCATCAAGAAGCTGTTGCAATCCCAGTGGCAGTTGCAGTTAGACGTGAAGGCGGGGCAGAAGCTCGGTTTCGACGAGCCGCTCGACCCGTCGGTCATGCAGCACGCGCTGCAGGACAGTACAGTGCAGGCCTACAAAAGGAAGACGCTGCTTTCATATGGCTGCCAGTGTATTTGGTCTATGGCCGAGGCAGGCTATCATAATGAAGTCGAATGCGAGCTGCGTAAGGGGCCCGTGGACTCTATCCCCCAGAGGCTCCTCGAGCGCCCGCATACCCACAACTTGAGAGAGGAAATGTTAAAGAAAGAAGATATCGAGGAGTTCAAGGACCCGAGGAGAGGATCCCCATATGTGTTAGGATTTCAACTTCGACCTGATCCCATAGCTCTGAGGCCCCTTGGTTTAGGACTAGATCAGGCTGTATATTGGTCTCGTGATGGGCTGCCCAAGGAGGTGGCCATGCAAGGAAAAGTTTTCCACGATGGCAGTGTTTTGAAACCTTGGCCCGCGGTGTACGACGCCCCCGCCTGGTCCGTGGCAAAAATCGACGAGGACGGCGACCTGGCTGCCAGTCTCTCAGGCCCTGTGGGGGCCAGCCTCCCCCCCACGTCGCCCGCTGCCGAACACCTGGGGCTTTTAGTTGCTACTTCCTGCCCCAGAGTCACCGAAGCGTGGGCGGATTGCAAGGGTATCCTCTCGGTGCACCAGAGCGCCGAAGTCTCGCGAAAGGAAATGTATTCAGGAGTTTCAGTTCTGGCCAGGACCCAGAGCTGCGTTGCGTCCCTCGAGATCGGGAAAGTAAAGGCCCACCAGGATCTGTCGTCCCTGGCGGTTGGCTCGAGGGACTGGTTTGTTGCCAAAGGAAATGACTGGGCGGACAAGGTGGCCAAACAAGCGGCTGCCAGAATCCCCGCCCCGACCCAGAGAGAAATCGAACATTATAAAGAATGCCGTAGCCGAGTTCAGAGGCTTGTGAAGTATGCTGCTGAGGCGCTCTCCTTGTTGGCCCCTCTCGCTCCGGAGTCGGGCAAGAAGGCCTACGAGAAACCCGCCCAGAGCCTCAGCCCCCCAGTTGGGGCAGCGGGAGCAGTCAGCCAGTGGACTGCACCACCCCCGCCCCCTGGGGGTCGTCCTCGGCGTGCTCGTGCGTGCCGTAACCCCCAGGGCGTGGTCAGACATCAGCGGGCATGGCTTAATAGTCACTGGCTGTGCCTAGCGTGTCATACCCGCGCCCGCGCGGACAGTGCCCGCAAGGCCCGCACGCGTGAAGCATATCCAAGTAATTCAGTCCTGTTGTCAAAGTTAATTCGGGACCCCCCGAAGCACCATTTAATGATATGCGATTACCTTGATGTCGAGTCCTTCCTTGTCGTTTGTAAGAGGTGCGGCCGCTACAGCGAAAGCAACCTCAAAGGACTCAAAGGTGAATGCAAGGAGCGCTTCCAAAGCAAGTTCTCCCAAGGTGCGTGGTCCCTCCTGGCAAGCGGCCGTCATCCCAAGAGTAGTATGAAGGCCCGCCCCCGACTTTCCCTGCCCATCCCTGCGGCCCAGCTCCTCAAGGAAGGAGGGGCGACGTAGTGACGAAAGTGAGCGTAAGGGGAGAGCGGATGTAACCCTCAGGTTTCGGTTAGGGTCGGGTCGGCCTAACCCTAGCCTTCCTCATTAGCATGCGATGGTCCTTCGGTGATCCTCCTGCTCCTCATCATCCTCCGCTCGTCTGGGGGCCCTCGTGTCCACGGCGGAGCTCCCCCGGCACTCCTGGCCTCGACGCGCCGCAGGCCCGGCGACGACGTGGGGAGGGGGGGGTGCCTGGGGCCGCCTTGCGGGGCAGCGGGGTCTACATGTGTGGGGGGCGTCTCTGGGGCCTCTTTTGGGCGGCGTCGGGGCCCTCTCTTGTGCTCCTCCGGGCCGTCGCGGGAGCCTCCTGCGCCCGCTGCGGGGCCGCCTGAGGCTCCCCCCTTTGGGCCGCCTTAGGGGCCCTCCTCTTGAGCCGCCTTCTTGAGCTCCTCCGGGTGGCGTTGGGGGGCCCTCGTTGGTTGTCTTTGGGCACCTCCTGACATCCGTTCGGGTTGTCCTTGGCGGGGGATTGGGGGCCGCTTGGGCCGAACGGGGCGTTCCGAGAAGCGCTCGGGGGCATCAGTGGTTGCTGAATTTCGGAGGCATCCCAGGGGTCAAGTTGATGCTCCCTGGGCCCATGCAGGGAGCCTCTTGGCAGCCATTCTGGACTCTGGAGCCGTCTTGGAGTCGTCGAGGCTGGTCTTGGGGTCCCTCGTCGCTTACGCGTGCGCTCTTCGGGATGCCTGGCGCTCTATGGAGCCCCTCCTGGGGCTGTCGCGAGAGGCTGGGGAGAGGCCCTGGACGCCCCGCTCCCAAACCAGAAGTTCGGGGGGACCCGGCTCTGGGGGTCCCACGTTTTCCCGCGTTTCTGTCCCTCTCTCTATATCCTTTCTCATGTTTTTCTGCCCCTCTCTCTCTCTCTTTCGTTCTCTCTCTCTCTCTCTCCCTCTTTCTCTCTCTCTCTCTCTCTCTTTTCCCTCGCTATATATTCACAGAGGCATACTGTCGAAAGAGAAAGAGAGACAGAGAGACAGAGAGACAGAGGCAGAAATATAAGGATCTATATAGAACGAGACGGGGTGCGAAGGTACACGTATATAGGAGTATGGCGAGCAGAGCAAGATGAGAGGGCAGGTGCAGCAAGCACAGGAAAAAAAGGATACGAGAGCGAGGGAGAGAGAGAGAGCGAGAGAGAGAGAGAGAGAGCGAGAGACATACTGGAGAGAGGGACAGAGGTAGAAAGCAAACGTCGAGACATCACGCATTGGTTTTTGAATCCACATACAGGAAAAACGGCCGACGGAGACAACGAGAAAGAGGAGGATGGAGAGAGCGATCTGAGAGTGGAGAGGAGAGAGCGCCGCGTGTCTAGTGGCCTGCGGGCCGTCCCTCTGCCGTGCCCGGTGGCGGTGCCTGGGCTGTTGCGGAAGGTCGAGGACATCGGGCGATGCGTGTTCTGTTGATGTGTTGTAATGTCTGTCGGATCGATGGCTAGGATTGTGGCACGGACAGGCTAGCAGTCGCGTCTGCAGGCGTCGCTGCAGTTCTTGCCTCACAAACTATCTCTCTCTCCTCCCATACACAGAGTGCAGTAGGTAAAGCAATGGGATCAGTGGCATGCGTTTCATCATCCCGGTCGCTCACCTTCCCCAAGGACAGCTACAGCGGAGATTACGAGAGGCCAAGGCGGGGGAGTCTCTTTGTTTGTCCAGCAGGGGTTGGAAGTGTAGCATCGCCAGCCGCAGTACCTCTGACTTGCCGCTATTGATTAACATGCGCAGTCGCGCGTGCTTCACAATATCCGCGTAATCGTTCGGTTAGTTGCGCCAGGGATAATCATGGCATGAGCCGTGGACTCACAGGGTATTCGATGAGCGATGACAGACCAAAAGATGAGGATGAGGGGGCTCCTTTCATTTCGGCACACCCTTCTTACGCATCGTGACCCCATACGGAGATCCACCAACGGCGAGTCCCACAACCACGGTACTGACAATTGCATATGTTTCGGCCCTTCGCCATGATAAGTTTCATACCAGTGCCAGGGGAGCTCTTTGATTCCTGCAAAGCAAATGTTGTCTAGGAGCGCAGCCTGGTAAGCACAGTGAGTTGTAACGGCTCATGCGCAAATTTCGGTGCAGGTGATTGCCCGCCGATGCGTGTCGCGTCGGAGTCAGGTCTGGGCGAGACGTTGTGAAGATCGGGGGCCTGAGCAGCGAACTTCTGGGAACAGGGCAGAGACGTGCAGGTTGTCTCGCACGATGTCGATGTCGGCTTCGTTTTCGGCGTGGGATCTCTGCGAGAAATTGCGGGCGGGTTTCGAAGAATCGTGCTCTGGGGGAGGGGGAGGAGGAGGAGGAGGAGGAGGAGGAGGAGGAGGAGGAGGAGGAGGAGGAGGAGGAGGAGGAGGAGGACCAGTCATGATTTGCACCCCCTGACGCCCCCCTCTTGGCCGCCCCCGAGAAGGGGCAAGTCGGAGGAGAAAAAAGGGGAGGAGGGGAACGCGAGAGGGGGTTGGCCCCCCGCCTCCCACTCCTGTCGTTTTCCTCTGGAGCGCTTCCGATAGGACCGGCTCGCTCCTGCGCGCGAGCCCAAGCTGCGGGCGGAGGAGAGGAGGGAGCCAACTGAAGAGTCTGGGAGACACTGGAGGAGCCCTCCCTCTTAGACGCCCCCCTCTTGGCCGCCCCCGAGAAGGGGCAAGCCGGAGGCGAAAAAAGGGGAGGAGGGGAGCGCGAGAGGGGGGAAGAGACGAGTCTGCTGCCACGCGCTGCTGGATCGGCGGGGGAGCTCGCACGCCTCTCGCGCCCGGAGCCGCGGAGCGAAGCGCAGAGCTCGCAGCACAGGGGGTGTGACAGCACGCGTGCCCGCACGCCGCCGCCGACCTACTTGTCGGGGCCCTGAAGAAGGAACCCTTCTCGTTGGGAAGGGGCTCCGCGTTCCTTAAGTGTTTCACAGCTTGCCTCAGGCTTTCCTTATGTTTTCGATAGAAAATCGAAGTTCAATTTATAGAAATAAGGGGCCTCGTTCCTTATTTAGGGTTCCTTAGGTCTAGGCCCCGACTGTACATGTCGGGGCTCGAGTTGAGCGGTGCTTTGGCGACGTCGTGGACTGTCATCGCCTCGACGTGGTCTCGCGGCAGAGGCGGGCTGAAGGCAGCATGATGGAGGACAAAACCATAACGAAAACGACGAGCACGGTGCCTCCTCCTCCTCCCCCCTCCTCCCTCCTCCCTCCTTCCTCCTGAGCTCGAGCCCTGCTGCGTGTGTGAGCTCAAGAGCGACGCATATGAGCGAGGAGTCCTGCGTGCGGCCTGCGTCGAGGATACGTCCACGAAGGGCGCGGCGCAGATCTACTCTGACAACGCGTCGTCGTCTTGCAGTCGTTCGTCGTCGTCGTCGTCATCGACGTCGCTCGTCGGTCGTCGGCGGGAGGAACAACCACCCGGACCGGACAATTGGCGTTTACTAAACGGCCCTAGGCGTTTACTAAACAGCCCTCCCATGCTCGATTCCGTCTCTGGGCGCGTTTACTAAACGGCTTCGCGTGTCGGGGTGGTTATTATCGGGGTGGATGTTCTGCCCTCCAGTCTGAAGGTCGGGCCTGTCCCTCTACAGAGGGAACATTCAAGAATGGTAAAACAATTATCTGGGGGCGATGTTGGGGGTATTATTGCGAAGGCCTGACGGCCGGTGCCGCCGACCCTGTTCGCAATGCGCAGCAAGAGGCACGGGCTGTGGGATGGTTTGGGGGAACGGGGAGAAGGACGAGAAGGTGGGGGAGGGAGGTGTCGTATCTGACCCGGGACTTCCCCGGGACTCCCCCGGGACCCCCCCCGGGACCTCCTCTCCCCCCCCCGTCGGGGAAGGGAAAGGGAAGGGGCTTCCCTTCGACTCAATGACGACGTTGCTCAAGGTCGGTACGGGGGGGGGGCGTCGTATCTGACTCGGGGGGGGTCGCTACCCCCCCCGCTACCCCCCCCCCCTCCCGGCGGGGGAGGAATGAAAGGGAAGGGGCTTCCCTTCGACTCAATTACGAGGTTGCTCAAGGTCGGCTTGGCTGGAGCCCAGGGGAAGAGGAGTCCCAGGGGGGGGCGTCGTATCTGACCCGGGGGGGGGGTCGCACCCCCCCCCCCTCCCGGCGGGGGAGGGATCAAAGGGAAGGGGCTTCCCTTCGACTCAATTACGAGGTTGCTCAAGGTCGGCTTGGCTGGAGCCCAGGGGAAGAGGAGTCCCAGGGGGGGGCGTCGTATCTGACCCGGGGGGGGGGTCGCTACCCCCCCCCCCCCTCCCGGCGGGGGAGGGATCAAAGGGAAGGGGCTTCCCTTCGACTCAATTACGAGGTTGCTCAAGGTCGGCTTGGCTGGAGCCCAGGGGAAGAGGAGTCCCAGGGGGGGGCGTCGTATCTGACCCGGGGGGGGGGTCGCTACCCCCCCCCCCCCTCCCGGCGGGGGAGGGATCAAAGGGAAGGGGCTTCCCTTCGACTCAATTACGAGGTTGCTCAAGGTCGGCTTGGCTGGAGCCCAGGGGAAGAGGAGTCCCAGGGGGGGGCGTCGTATCTGACCCGGGGGGGGGGTCGCTACCCCCCCCCCCTCCCGGCGGGGGAGGGATCAAAGGGAAGGGGCTTCCCTTCGACTCAATTACGAGGTTGCTCAAGGTCGGCTTGGCTGGAGCCCAGGGGAAGAGGAGTCCCAGGGGGGGGCGTCGTATCTGACCCGGGGGGGGGGTCGTCCCCCAAAGGGGGGCGTCGCTATCTGGGGGGGGGGTCGCTGGGGGGGGGTCGCTACCCCCCCCCCCCTCCCGGCGGGGGAGGGATCAAAGGGAAGGGGCTTCCCTTCGACTCAATTACGAGGTTGCTCAAGGTCGGCTTGGCTGGAGCCCAGGGGAAGAGGAGTCCCAGGGGGGGGCGTCGTATCTGACCCGGGGGGGGGTCGCTACCCCCCCCCCCTCCCGGCGGGGGAGGGATCAAAGGGAAGGGGCTTCCCTTCGACTCAATTACGAGGTTGCTCAAGGTCGGCTTGGCTGGAGCCCAGGGGAAGAGGTCTCCCAGGGAAAGGGAAGGACAGAGACGACGAGTACAAAGAATGACGGAGATGACGGCTCGAACGGAAAAGCCCCTCACACACGCCGACAGGGTCGGTGGATTTGACCATTGGAGCCTATTTTTGAAGTATTTTTTAGTTTTCGTGGAGGATCCCCCTGTAATTAGGGGGACACGCCCGACTCAACTCTTAGCCGTCGTCGTCGGCCCCAGCGTGGCCGGCCGTCGGCCGTGCGGAGCCCGCGCCTCCCTCGGCGCAGGCGTCTCGCGATGTCCGACGCTCCGATAGAGACGACCGACCGCTTCTCCATGGCCGAGAAGGACGCGGCCACGGTGGAGAGCATCAAGCAGTGGGGATGGGGCAGGGTCAAGTCGGGCCTGTCCATCTACAGGGGGAGTGTTCAAACATTGTCCAGAAGTAGTCTGGGGACCATGTTTCCAATAGCTGTCCGCCATTTGGGAGTGTTTGTGGGGCATGTTTTATTTTTCGTCGAGAATCTCCCTGTAGGGGGACAGGCCCGACTTGAGGGTAGGGACGACGACCACAGTTGATGAGGGTGCTGCCACGGCACAGTCCTCAGGACGAGCAGCGACAGCAGGTGCGGTCGATACCAGCTGGACGTTGTGCGCGAGCAGTGCGTGGGTTTGCCCGGCGAAGTGGCTTCGTCGTCTTCTTCTTCCTCCCTTTACACCCCCTAATCCTTCTCTCGTTCTGTTCATGTCCCATCCTGCCACTGCCGGTCGTTCGCCTCCGCCTCATCGGCGCCTCCGCCCAATCGGTCTCCTTCCTGTTCTCTAACGCGTCCTCGGGCCCTTGCCGTGGAGGGGGGGCCGTCGAAGTCTGGCAGGATCCGCCTTGAAGGATAGGGGTCCTGACGTAAAAGGCTCCTGGTCTTAGGTCGGGCCTGTCCCTCTACAGGGGGAATATTCAAAAATAGTAAAAAGATAGTCTGGGGACTATTTTTTGAGTATCTGGGGGCATCTTTTGAGCATTTTTGGGGTATTTTTTATTTCTCGTGTAGGGGGACACGCCCGAAATAATCCTGGTCCCTGGGGCTTCCCCAAGGACAAGTTGTTCATCCTGCGCAGCTCTCCTTGACGCTCGCGGCGCCCGTTGGCCAGGATCGTTGAGATTGCGAAGGCCTTGCGGCCGGTGCCGCCGACTTTGAAGGGGGCGACGACGGCGGCGGTGGCGACAATCACGACGACGCCGACGCGGGTCGGAGTCTTCGTGGATGCTCCATGGGGTCTCTTCGGAGTGCTCGCGGAGACCTCTGCGAGCAGGTCTTGGGCCTCTTTGAAGTCTCTCTGGGGGGCGCTCTCGGGAACCTCTGAGGTACAGCTTGGGATTGTTAAGTTCAGGAGGGGGAAGACACAGAGACACAATGAATCGTCGATTCCGGGGAAACTATGGGAAACTATGGAAAGTGGGGGGGAAGACGAAAACCCAGAAAATATGAGAAAAGATCGGGAATCCTTGTATTTTTGTGTATTTACTTGTGTGTCCCTGGGCCCCTTGATTTATATTTTGTTCGAGGGGGGCCTTTTCGCGGGCCGTCAAGAGCTGTGACGGAGGATTGCTCCCCGTCTGTCGGCCGTCTCCCGACCGAGGTGAGAAGTGAGAGCCAGTCAGCACTGATATTTCGGCTCAGGGGTGAAAGGGGCCCCCCTGCAAAATGGCAAACAATACATCATGAAGATGGCTTGCTTTCTCCTGGCGACCTCACGCCTCGCGAGCGTCTCACCACGCAGTAAACCATTGGCGCGACAGCGTCTGAGCAATACCCCTGGCCCCTTTTCACCCCGAAGCTTGCTCGTCTGGTCGGGACGATCGAAATGAGTACGGAAAGAATAGGTACGACAGTTCCTGTTCATTGTGAACAGGGCTCGCTGTTCGCGCCGCCGCGGACGTGATTAGTTGGAGACAGAGGGCCGCCTGCCCAACAGCGGCCGCTGCCGGTTCTGGACGACATTTGTAGTTGTTGGGCACTGTAACCATTTTTTCCCGTACCCACTTCGGGCGCCCAGATTTGGGAGGGCTGTGACCTTTCCCCCTTCTTTATCATGGAATCCAGAGCAATGGGACAGGGGTCAGGAGGGGAAAAAACACACAGACACAATTAATCGTCGATTCCCAGGGAAATGCGGAAAAATATGGGAAGTGGGGGGAGATAAAACCCAGAAAATATTGGAAAATATTCTGAATCTTTTTATTTGTGCGTATTTCCCCAATCAGAGCTTGCCTCTGTAGGGGTCCTAGCGGATTCATATGGTTAGGTTAGGTTTGCCGCCGATTTTCGCTGCACGCCCGGGTGCTCGGGGGTGCGTGCCCGGGTGCCCGGGCGTGCCCGGGCGTGCCCAGGGGTGCCCGGGTGCCCGCCCGGTAGCCTTATAGCTTTATAATAACCCTAGAGCCTTATAGCCCTCTAGCCCTATAGCCCCAATAGCTTTACAACCCTACAGCCCTAATAGCTCCATGGTTTTATACCCCAATAACCCTATGGCCTTCTAGCCCTATAGCCCCAATAGCTTCATAACCCTATAGCCCTAATAGATCCATAGCTTTATACCCTGATGACCCTATAGCCCGATAGCCCTATGGCGCTATAGCCCTATAGCCCTCTAGCCCTCTAGCCCTCTAGCCCGCCCATTTGTGTGTCCCTGGGCGCCTTCAAGGGGGGTCCGGGGAGGAGTCCGTCGAGCGACGAGGCCGCGGGCTGGCCACGGGGCCGCCCGACGCTGCACGGGTGTCCTGCCCCGCTGCTCCCTGCTTCGAGGGTCCTTTGGACCGATGCTCGGGCGTCTTGCGCATGAGGAGAGGTGCACCTCCTTCCAGTCAAGACGCTGAATCGAGGAACAGTTGAGGTTCGGAAAAGGGCTCGACGTCCCCTGGGTTCCTCCAGTGCCGTTCCTCTTGCCCTTCCTGGGGCACGGAGGCGCTTACAGGGCCAAGAAGGGGCTTCGTTCCTTCTTCGGCGTTCCTTCTTTCAGCGGCCGGACTGTAGTGCCCTGCAGGTGTCTTAAATGGCCCCTGGGGCCGAAAAGGGACACGAACGCACATTTCTCCAACTTCCCCCAATTAACGCCCCCCCATGAAGTGACGCCCACGACGTGCTGTGCCCAACCGTCGCAAAGCTAGTGCAGCAGTTCATTTCGGGTGCCGTGTCGTGGTTTTTGTTTGGTTCGGTCAGGACATCTTTTAGGTGTTCGCAGGGCAGGGTCTACAATTTGAGGCTGGGCGTCGCAGTCTCACCTGCGCTCCGGGTATGTGGTCGCGGCCATTGTCCCCACGCAGCGGTCTCATCCTCGCCGCGTGAAGTCACGAGTGCGAAAACATCACGCCTCGGGAGTGGGGTGATTTGTCAGTAGAGTACAGTCAAAAACCCTAATAAGGACGCGCGACTTTGCTCAGGGTACCCTTGCGTCCTTGCTCTTCCTTGCTCTTGCGTCCTTGAGGTTTTCGTCGTCCGCCGCCCCAAAAATCCCAACTTCGGCTTCCAAGGGTCTTGCGTCCTTACCGCGCGTCCTTACCAGGGTGTTTGACTGCAGTGTGTTGCTGCATTGAGGTTCGCGTTGACGGTGCCCGCAATCATGGCCAGCTGCTTGTCGCTGTTGTCCACACCTGGTCCCAGGAGTACGCAGTCGACGGCGAGCTGCTTCGCAGTTGCGCTCTGTTGGACCTTCCGTGCACGGTTCGGAAGGGCGGCGCAGCACACCCATCGCACACGGAGAGCGGAGGGAGTCCAAGGAATGCGGCGTCGCTTTGCTACTCCAGATTTCGTAATAAAAGGGAGGGTGTCTGGACCCTCCAAGACAAGCCATTTCAGACCCCCCCCCGTGGGAGAACCCTCCAAAACATCGTCCCCAGACCCCCCCAGGCCCTCCAAGATAGCCTGGAAGAGACCCCCCCCAAAATGAGACCCCCCCTCCCTTTATTACGAAATCTGGAGTAATCATTTGCGCGGGAGGCTGTTATCCAAAGCAGCGTCTGAAGTTTTTACTGACCTGAAGGGCGACAGTTTTACGGAAGGGGAATGGGTGGGGCATGTCATGTGCAGGCCCCAGGGTCATTTCTGATTGCAATCCTATGCTTGTTCCACGGCGCACCGCATTCTCACACGTCTGCAGCTACAGAAGGCCTCCCTGGGTCACTGAACAGCGCGAGTCTTTCATCGGGACTCCGACCTCACCGAACATGTAGGAGCACCCTTCAGGACGATCTGATAGTCTACCGATGTGTCTAATTACCTACCGATCTCACGAACTAGCGGTATTATATTGCACTATCGATCAAGCTGCTCACGAGTCTGATTGCATTAGGAGTTGGAGTTCGCGCAGCTGCGCCTCGCCCGCGCTTCTCGCGCGACACGAGCTGAGACCGAAACCGAGGTCTGTGTTGGGCGACTTCCCTTCATTTCGGTCCCACCCCCTAAACCTCCGATGATCAACAACATTGCCGCAAAGGCAATCTCGCTTGCCGTTGGCCTGTTGGCGGGCTTTCGATCCGCAGGGCTGAGTCTCGGCAGTTAAATGTGAGCATTCTTCTAGACATGGGGCGCCGTCCATAGCCAATGCAAGCGTAGCGAGAAAGAAGTTTGCATCACAGTCTTCATTGACGTTAGCAGTGTCCTGGCATTTGCATGTCTTCGAGGCAGTTGATCGCAGCTCCCAGCGGTGTGTCCTGTTGCCAACGAGCCGTTGACGAGCCGTGGCAAACTTGATGCGTGATTCCCCACAGAAGGCGTACACATATATCCTCTCTAGCGTGTTGATAAGAATTGCCCTGGCGTAGCGCCGATTTCGTTTCGGTCGCTCCGACCAGTCCTCACAGGCTGGCAATGTTTTGGCGTTAATTTTACTCGCCACGGCTGGCCCTCTCGCCTCTAGCTGGCACGGGTGTCATGCTCCTACATGTCCCCATCTAGCTTCTTTTTTTGTCTGGCCAGGTTTCGTTTGCCTTGGCTAGTCCCGAATAGTTTTTCTCTGATTCGTCACCGGTTCTGCTTGTCCCAGCTAGCCCCTTGTTTTTGTTTGTGTTTCCCCGCGCCACATCGCCGATGCATCGGCGATGCAGTGCGATCCTCTGGTCCCATCTTCTCTGGCTCATGTGGGTGGCCTTTTGACTGGCCTTTCTCACCCGTTTGGCGAGGATTTCGTTTGCCCCGACCAACCCTGAGCTGGGGATAGAGTTGATTTGGGATGCCCCGGTTCCACCCGACCAGCCCCATGCCATGGTGTGGCGGGAGTGCGGCTGGCTGCGATTAGCCCCAGCTAGTCCAGGTCAGCCCCGACATGTTTTGGTGCGGTGGAATCCCAGTTGGCTGCGACCAGCCCCGAACAGCCTCTTGCCATTGTTTTGTTGTTTCGGGATGTTGGTTGCCGCTGTTGGTGCGCTGGTACTCCGACGCCAGTCGGAAATTGAAAGTTGGCCCTCCAAAAAAAGAAGCATCACCCGAAGGATAGTCATACAGGTATCGTTTGTAGTCGGTCCAGGGTTCACGACGACGCGAAGAGAAAGAATTGAATCGTTGTCTCAATGTCGGTGAAGTGCCCAGGTTGTCATGGTCACACGCCAGTGATGTGGCAAGCCAGTTTGAGACCGGCAGCATGCCAAGGACACTGCAGCCAAACAGGAAAGAAGCAGCCAGCAATCAATTACATGCATGCTCAACCATTGTCTCAATGTCGGTGAGGTGTCCAAGGTATCCTGGTCGCCCGCCGGTGACGTTGCAAGCCAGTAGGAGGCCGGACGCATGCCAAGGACCCTGCAGCCAGACATGACAGAAGCAGCCCGTGAAGCCGGTATGCCGTGGCCCCATGATGTTCCTTGTTCGCGGGGTGGCGACGATACACACAAAGCAAAGCACGACCAAAAGCGTCATGCGCCCGACATCCTTGCCAGGCAACGTTGGCTCCGTTCGTGCACTCCTCAGCTATTTCAGGCATTCGTAACGTTTCCTCGTCCAACGCATGCTTAACCATGTTCCTACCATGGTATTTTTGTTGCCGTCGGTTCCGAGCCATCTGTTGCAGTTTACATACGGATGCCTGGCATCGTTTGCCCTTGCCAACCCCACATTGACAGTCGTCTCTGAGGGGATCATGAATCTGGTATTTTGAACTGGTCGTTCCAGTGGTGCGCCAGTTGCGTCCAATTGCCTTCACTTCAAGAGTACGCATCCTCTATTTTACCCCGCTGGTGGATCCCCGACCCAATGAATCCCCCCACGTCGAGTTGCGAGGCGGGAAAGCAAAGAAGCCAGTAGGATGATCATTCCACGAGTTGTCATTCTCAGTTTCTCTCACCACGCTCCTTCTAGGCGCGGGAATGCTGCGCCTTCGGGATGCCCCGGGGGTTCCGGGGAAATGCTGTCAACGTCCATAAGGCCAGCATCACAGGAGGGAAGTGGAGGAACTTATTAAGGCGCTCTACCAGATGGAATTCACTGCGGGCACAGATATCATCACTCAAGGTGGGAAGGGGGTGGCATGCAACTCATGTGGCCTGGGTGAGTGCAGCTCTGCGGCTGATGCGCCAAGGTCACAGAACATGATTCGATTACAAGTGCCGAGATTTGCCCCACGCTTGCCTACGAGCGGGACTTTGGACAGTAAGTGGCCGCCAGCTCCAAGAGCAACTCAAACTACGTGTGGAGTGCTTGGCAATACGAGGCAGCGTCCCATTCTCAGCCCCCACCTCCAGGTGGAGTTCGGGCCCTCGCGGGCGCACTCGGGGGTCTCTGGGGGACCCTCTCTGGGGAGCCCTCGCTGTGCCATCTTGGGGCCCCCGTGGGTCTCCCCGGACTCCTCCAGAGGCCGTCCGCCTCGGGGGGTCGTCCAGAGATCTTTCGGGCCGTCTTCGGGCTCTCCTCGGCCGTCTCGCACCCCTCATCAGGGGGGCCCTGCCGCGACGTCCTGGGGCCCGGTTGGGGCCGCCGCGGGCCTGGGCCTCTCCTCCTCCTTCTCCTTCTGCTCCTCCTTCTCCTCCTTCTCCTCCTCCTCCTTCTCCTTCTCCTCCTCCTCTTCCTCCAAATCCTTTTCCTCCTCCTCCTCCTCCTCCTCCTCCTCCTCCTCCTCCACACCTCCTCCTCCTCCTCCTCCTCCTCCTCCTCCTCCGCCTCCTCCTAATCCTTCTCCACGTCCTGGGGCCCTGTTGGGGCCGCCTTGGGCCTGGGCCTGCCCCGAGACGCGGGTGGGGGGCTCCCGTGGCGTTCCCGGGGCCGGCGCTTCTTGGGAAGGAAGCTTGGCATCGCTCGGACGTGTGCATTTCTCCTTCGGCGAGGACCATCGAGGAGCATCCTTGATCATGTGGCGAAAAAAACGCGCACGAAACCGGAAAAAAACAGGGAATGGACGCCCGAGCGACGACAAGGGGAAGCCAAGGGCGTATGTCAGTGTTTCAGTGTGCAGCCTCGGGACACTCAAGCTGGCAGCGGGTGGGCGCCTGCACGCTGCTCGGGTCACCCTGGCCGGCGCCTCAGCGGTCCAGAAGTCCTCCAGGAGGACCCTGAGACAACCCAGGAGCCCCCCCCCAAGAAAAAAAATCAGGAGGGAAAAAACACAGACACAATTAATCGCCGATTCCCAGGAAAATCTGGGGAAATATGGGAAGTGGGGGGGAAGACGAAAACCTAGAAAATATGAGAAAATATGGGGAGTCCTTCTATTTGTGTGTATTTATTTGTGTGTCCCAGGGCCCCTTCAAGAAGAAACAATCCACGAAGGCCCCTGCACCCTTCCGCTCGGTGCCCCAGAGCTCTCCGACGGAGCCCCCAGGATCTGCCCAGTGTTTCTCCAAGACGCCTCGAGAGCCCCTAAGAGGCCCGAGCAGACTCCAGGGAGGCCCCCGAGAGAGGCAGGAGCAGCACGTGCAGAGCATGTGTCCTCGCGCGCGCCCGTTGTGTCGTGACGGTGCCCCCATTGTGTGCTCCTGCACGGCTATCGAGAAGGAGGGGGGAGCCCTCGAGGGAGGGGGGCAGAGGGGGCGAGGATCAAGGGCTGGGGAGGAGGAGTCCTCTTCCCCATCCCTCCTTCTCCTCCTCCTCCTCCTCCTCCTCCTCCTCCTCCTCCTTGTCCTCCTCAGAGTAGACGCACGAGCAGAAGCAGGAGGATGGTTACAATGATGACGATGGAGAGGAGGATGGGAAGGGGGAGGAAGGGAAGGATGGGAGGAGGAGGAGGAGGACGACGACGACGACGAAAGGGATGCTGGAAAGGAGGATAAGGATTCGAGGAGAGCAGCAGGAAAAGCAGCCGTAGCAGGTGGCGAAGGAGGTAAAGGTGAACGAGCGGGAGGACTAGGAGGAGGGCGAGGATGCAGGGGGGTGAAGAGAAGGACGTTGGAGGCGGCATTATTCTGCGAAGGTCGCGATTGCCTTGTCAGCGCGGAAAGCAATGTACGTGTACGTACAGATGCACACGTCCAACGTCGATGGAACAGGAATTGCCGAACACACAGACACGTGCCCGACCAGCCGAGTCAGCCTGGCCTGTTTTGTGATTTGTTATACCATTGGCAGGTGTTGTTCCAGTAGGTGTCTCAAGGCCCCTCGAGCACAGAGGTGGCAGGGTTGGCAATCGTTGTCAGTCTGTGCTTGGGACGGTGTCTTCCAAACTGCCCCGGCCAGTATTGTACCAGGATTGCCGCCATCAAGCGTTCCAGGAGGACATTGCCGCGGTCCTGTCAGTTTGTCTTCCGTCAGGCCAGTTTCGAAAGTCCAAGTTCTTTCGCGCATGGAGCGAGCCTTAGCAGCTTGGTGCCGCAATCGCTACCACATGCGCACTCCAGACCAGGATTGATTAGATGCCTTTTCAGACATATGGGCGCCTTCACTCCGTTCCCCTCGCGATGCCCCCCTCCCTCCCCCTCATTGTGTGTTTGCTAGTTGCTGGTATTTGCCATTACTTGGATTCCTTGCGCATGAGGACGTAATGTGCCAGGCATGCAAGCACAACATGCGACGCGTACCAATAATTCGGAGAGACGCTTTGAGGGTCAGGCGATGACGGAGACCGTATTTACCTTATCGCAGATGGGGACGTTGACATATTCGTCATCCGTTTTCACGAGTGTTTTTTCTCTGCTGCTGAATGTTAAGAAAATGTCAGTCCTTTCTCGCATGGTCACATAGCCTGTCGGATACCAGTATATGCATGAGAAAGATGTCAGCATTGGGGATGGTCCGTGTTCTCATCTTGCACCCATCCATCGATCGGAATGGGCATAAACACGACAGGTGTGAGCATGATTCGTCCTTTGGGAAGTGGCGTTCAGATTCCCAATGTTTGACGACATTTATGATGTTCCAACCTACTTCAGCCCTGGCTGATCACCAAAAAGAATTTCGAGCACCAAGAAAGTAACGGATTTCACGTGTCGGGCTCTGGGAGGCGATGTTCGTTCGGCACCACGCCAGCGTGTCGGGTGCTCGAAATTATGTTTGACATGCGATCCTTAAGTACGATGGGAACAAAAGAAAGCGATTTGCGTATCCCCACCAGCCCATCCAGAAATGACGCCCAGGCGAGTGGCTTTGGTCAAGAAAGCGCAGGAGCAAGCAGTGGAGCAAAGAGGGGGGGCAGCCGTCGAACCGAAGATCGGGATCAGCCTGAGTAGGCCCAGGTGTCAACCATAGTTTAATGCCTTCGCGGACCTTTCAATCTGGGAACACCTTGACAACGTACTTGCGCCATCGAGGGGTCCTCGGGGGGGAACGTTTAAGGCTGTTGGGACTCTATCTTGGGCCATCTTGGAGGCCACCGACTGCAAACAAAGGCGGGGATTACGCCTCCCTCGTCGGAGCCAGAAAGTGCCTTTTTGAGACCACCTTGGGGCGCTCTTGGGGCGTTGTTGGCCGCATTGGGGGCCGGCTCAGAGCCCTCGTTGGACACTCTTGGATTCTCGTGGGCGATGTTGGAGCCACGCTGAGGCTTCAAGAGCCCATCGTGAGCGAAAAGGCGAGAAGGCACTCATCAGTGATGCTCCAGAGGTGTCAGGGTGGATTTTGGCATCTCGGTGCCTTCTGTAGGAGGCTCAGAGGCCACTCGGAGCAGTCTTATCTTGACGCAGGTTGAGCCATCCTCTCGGGCTTTTTGTGGCCGTATTGGGGGCCATATTGGGCCATATAGTTGACGCCCCCACCCCATGTCGAGACCAAAGGAAAAGGGGGAAGGGGAGAGGTCAAGACACCTCTGCCAGACGCAACTTGTTTGGTTCATTCCCACCCACCCTCCCAACGCGCAAGGAGTTCCCGAGTCTCAGCATAATCGGTGGTCGACTTTGATTGGGCAGCTACTGGGAACCATGACAGACCCCAGGTGCGCGACGCTGGGGCGAGGTGCGCCACGCGTGCCAGGCGCGTCACTCCCACCAGGCGCGCAAAGCGCCCCTGGGGCCCGAGCGTGCCAGGCACGCATGGTGCGCCACATGCGCCGCGTGCTCCACGTGCGCCCAGTGTGCCGCATGCTCCAGCCGCGCCTGGTGCGCCACGTTCGGGGCGCGCGCAGGGTGTGCCAGGTGCGCCCGCGCACGTCGGGAAACGTGTCGGCCCCCATCATCCTTGCCGATTCAAATGCACAATTGCGGCGCCAGGATGTCGGGTTGGCAGCTGCACAGCAACACATGTGCCAGCACCCCCGCCGTCCCTGTCAAGACCCGACGCACAGTGATCGCAAGTGTCCGTGCGTGATACAAACTTAGGCGTGAAGTGCAGATGTATTGTTTCTTGCAGGGATGGTGGCCCTGCGCACAGCGGGCTATACGCCGTCCTGGTCACAAAACAAAGCGAATTGCTCGCGGGGCACCCGATCATCACACAAGATTCTGTCGGCAAGTGTGCTCCGCACTTTTGTGTGTGACGGGGGATTCGCGCGGGTGGACGCACTGTCCCTGGTGTGTCGCTGGTCGGGTGGGGGAGGTGTCTTTGAAGAAGGAGCAGTGCTGGATTTCGCCACGAAAGGGGAGAAGGAAGTTGATGACCACAGGGCGAGTGGGATTGAGATCCAAGTTGCACGAGACAAGCTGCGAGTCGCGTCGTGAACGCGGCCGGATTCGGCTCGGCGCACCGAGGGGCACAGTGTTTGGGAAGGGCTCGGGAGCCAGCGTTCACATTACACGAGACGTACCCCTTTCCTTCTCCACGCGAGATGAATAGTTGTAGGAACGCTCCTTACAACAGAACACATCGGCAGACATATATTCATAACTATATATGTATATCTGATCTGCGCTGCCCTTCTCTCCGCCAGGCCTTCAGGGGCCAACGGAAGTGGCGACAGCTGCGCTCGTCTTCGCCTCCCGGGAAGCCGCGAGGTCTCGGCTGGATCCGCCCGGCCCCCGACATCCGCTGGACCTCCCCGAAGCCCATGGAAGTGGCGGTGGTCGAGCAGCTCGCAGCCGCCCAGGGAGCCGCGAGGTTCCCGTCCGCGGGTGCGTGCCCCCCCCGACTACGCTGGACCTCCCGGGAGCCCATGAGAGTGGCGACGGCTGCACCTCTCGCAGCCTCCCAGGGAGCCGCGAGGCCTCGGCCGAGTCCGCGCGTGCCTCCACCCCGCTGGCCCTCCTCGGGAGCCGGCCCGCGGGAGTTGCAGCCGCTGCGCAGCTCGGGGCCACCCAGGGAGCAGCGCGAGGCGTCGGCCGCGTGCGCGTGGCCCTTCCGACTCCGCGGCGCCTCCCAGGAGCCCACGAGCACGACGGTGGTTGCGCAGTTTCGCAGCCCTCCAGGGAGCCGCAGGGTCTCGGATGGGTGCGCGTTGCCCCCCTGACTCCGCTGGACTTCCCCTTGGGCCCGCGAGCGCGGCGACGGTTGCGCGGTTCGCAGCCAGCCGGGGAGCAGCGCGGGAAGGGGCAGGGCGGAACAGGGGGGCGGGAAGAGGAGTGGTGGGGACCACGGTGCTCCATGCAGAAGGGGAACCCAGCACGGGAGGGTTTGGAAACAGGCAGGAGGGGTCGAAGAGGAGTGAGTAGGTGTTGCGTGCCTATCTTCCCAGTACGGCCCTCGATCTGGCCGTCGGCGTTGCTTCTGGCGACACGTCCCCCGTCAGGACCCTTAGCAGGGGGGTTCTGACAGCGTCCCGATCAACGCTTCCCGAGGGGTGTGGGCTCAAAGTGAACTCGAAGGAACATTGCGGATGTGATGTTTGTGGTGATGTGTTGGCCAAATTATCTCGCCCAACCAGCGGGTGGCAAGTTCCAGCGAGGCGAGCCCTCTCGAAGCCCTTCCTCATTGCCGCACTTGGCGCCATCCTTGGCGATCTTGGAGCCATCTTGAGGTCTCAGGGTCCCATAGGAAGCAAAAAGGAAAGACAGCCGGTATCATTGAACAACCATTGATGGTCTCTTGGAGGCATCTTGGAGGCTGTCTTTGACCATCTTGGGGCAGTATTCGGAGCCCTCTCGAAGCCCATCCGGGCCTCACTTGGAGCCATCTCGGGGGATTTTGAAGCCATTTTGAGGCCTCAGAATGAGATAGAACGCGCAAAGGAGAGACCGCCAAATAAATGACATACGCCAGGTTCTTGAATGAGTTGGCCCTCTTGGGGGCTGTCTTGGAACATCTTGGTAAACAACGGGGTTTTCTTGGGAGTATCTTGCAGCTTGCCGTCCACTGATCCCCTCTCCTGGGCCGGTCTGGGACACTTGGAGCCCCCTTGACTCGCTCCATGAGCGCTTCAGAGAGCCCTGAACCACCGCCCATGAGCGAAACCATGTCTGACCCGACCGTGCTGGAGATTTAGCAGGAACCTTGCCAAACCAGTTTTCCTCCGTGAACTCCCAGGGGCCACCATGCGCGCGCGAATTATTGAATATCCAGATGTTAAATATGTTACCGTATTGTCTCGCATGCTTTTACTTTGTTGGGTCGGCCCGTGTCTTATCGTCTGGTTAACGTGTCTCCCAAATGGGTGCTTTGGCACAGTGTTACCACATGCAGCGCGCATGGATTGCCTAATTGTCACTCAAAAATCTGATTACTCCCAGTCAGCCGAGGCTCAATGGGCACCGCTCCGCCTCGCTTTCCGTGCAGCCATCCTCTGCAGGTCAAGGAGGAGAGTTCCAGAGAGCTTGCGGACGCTACCAACGACAAGGGCTCGAAGGTTATTTGGTTTGGAGATGCAATGAGAGGAGTGGGTACAGGAGAAAGAGGATGAGGCGGATGATGAGGAGGAGGAGGCGGAGAAGTGAGCGGTAGAGAGAGAGAGAGATCAAGATTTGAGGAGGGGCTTCCTCGTCCTCGTCCACCTCCCGCCTCCCTTGTTCTCTCTCATCCGCGTCCTCGTTGTCGTCCTCCTCATTCCTCTTCCTTGTTCCTCCATCCATCCCTCACTTATCCTCCTCCCTGCCTCCCTCCCTCCTTGATCATCATTCCTCTTCCCTCACCCTCTCTTCCTTGACTCTCCCCTCTCCCTCCTGCGTCCTCCGCCTTAGACTCTCATCCCTCTTCCCGTTCCTCCTTGCCAGCTCTGTCTCACCCTTCCTATTCTCAACTTCCCGTCCCCCTCATCTTCGCATCGGCCTTCATCCATCATTATTATCGCCCCTCCTCCCTCCTCATTCCTCTTTCCTCCTCCGCCCTCTCCTCCGCCCTCTCTTTCTCCTCCTCCTCCGCCTCCTCCTCCTCCTCCTCCTCCTCCTCCTCCTCCTGTTCCTCCTCCTCCTCCTCCTCCTGTTCCTCCCCCTCCTCCTCCTCCTGTTCCTCCTCCTCCCCCTCCTCTCCTCCTGCTCCTCCTCCTCCTCCTCCGTAGCCATTCTGGCTCAAGCCATTTCGGCTCAAGCCCTTTCGGCTCAAGCCATTTTGGCTCAAGCTGGTCGGCGCGACCTGGGTCCCCAGGGCGGCGCGCGGCGGGCGCGCGCTCGAGTGCCACGGGGATCCGACACCGCCAGGCCCCCGCTGGGACGCACGGCTCCAAGCGCCTCCGGAGCGGCCGGCAGGACTTCGCGAAGTACGACTACGCCGCTTGGTCGTCGGACCGCAAGCAGTGGCATCAGGGGCTGTGCGGCAAAGGGCGAGCAACACGCCATCAGCTCCAGCGCTGGGATAAGGGCCTTGTGGCAGCTCAGTCGCAGCTCGCCGTCGCCAGCACCGATTCTCCGTGGAGGTTGGACGCAGCCCGTACATGTCCAACCCAGTGCGAGAAGGGGGAAGCGAAGCTGGAGCCAAAAGATGAAGGTCGAGCCCAAGGCCATCACCTACAGCGTTGCGATCAGGGGATTTCGGGGGCGAAGTCGCAGCCCGACGTCGCCAGGCAAGTTTTTCAGTCGAAGTTTGACACATCCCCGCACTGCGTGAGCGACACGAGGGAGGCGAAGATGGAGCCCGAGTTCTAGAACTACTGCCTTCGGAGCAACGCGTGCGAGAATGAAGGGCAGTGGCGGCTGGTTTCGCCACACTCCGCGAGAGCCCAAGAGGACAGGAACGATGAAGGACGAGCCCACTGCCATCACCTACTACGGTGGGACCCGGGCATTTGGGAGTCGAAGTCACAGCCCGACATCGCCTGCACAGGTTTCCAGAGTACGTTATATGCATGCCAGAAGTGGGAGGCAAAGCTGGTGCCTGAGAGCTACGCCAGCCTAGCGAGCAGCGCGGGAGCAATGCAGCCCAAGAGGAAGGCTACGCAGAAGGTCGAGCCCAATGCCATCATCCACAGATTTTTGGCATGTGGGCATGCGGGAGGCGAAGTCGCAGCCCGACGTCGCCTGCAAGGTTTTCCAGATGATGTCAGGCGCATGCGAGAAGTGAGGTGCGAAGCCGGAGCCCAGAATTACAGACACAGCCGTGGGAGCAGCGCGTGCGAGAGCACAGGGCAGCGGCGGCCGTGGTCGCCACGCTCGGTGCGAGCCCAAAGGAAGGGTACGCAGAAGGACGAGCGCAATGCCACCACCCTCTGTTCTGGAATCTGGGCACTTGGGAGGCGAAGTCGCAGACCGACGTCGCCAGCACAGATCCTCTGCGCTTGACTGGATCCCGTACGTCTCCGCGCGTGCGCGTGCGCGTGCGCGCTGCGTCTGCACGCGTGTCGGGCACCACCCCGCCCCAGGGGGGAGGTGCATTCTCCCGCGACGGGGCCCTTCATCACCCTTTTTGCGCGTTGGCAGCGTCTTGCTGTCTCTGCGGTTCTCCGGCGCAGCCTCGGCCGCAGTGGATAAGATTGGTGGCTCAGCGCCACGAGGTTTCGGGTTAGGGTCGGGCCGGCCAATCCTTAGCCTCCCTCTTCAGCCAAATCATGGTCTTCCTCCTCCTCCTCCTTCATCACTCCTCCTGACTCCCTGCGCCTGCTCATTCTCCATTCCTCCAGCAGCCCTCCCTTCCTGCTCTGTCTACCCCTCCCCCCGCCCTGGCCCTCGTCCCCCCCCGCCCCCCTCGCTAATCCTCCTTCCCATATTCCCACTCTCCCCATCTCCGCCCTGCTGGGGGAGGAGGAGGAGGAAAAACGGATGACGATTAGGAAATGAGGAGGGGAGGAGGCAGAGGAGGAGATGGAGGAGGAAGTTGAGGAGGAGGAGGAAAAAGAAGAGGAGGATGAGGGGAGGCGGAGGTGGAGGAGGAGGAGGAGGAGGAGGAGCAGGAGGAGGAGGAGGAGGAGGAGGAGGAAGAAGAGCAGGAGGAGCAGGAACAAAAGGAGGAAGAAGAGGAGGGTTGAGGAGGAGGAGGAGGAGGAGGAGGAGGAGGAGGAGGAGGAGGGGGAGGAAGAGGAACGGAGGGGGAGGGAGGAGGAGGAGCAGGAGGAGGAGGAGAACAGGAGGAGGAGGAGGAACAGGAGGAGGAGCAGGAGCAGCAGCGGCGGCAGCAGCAGCAGGAGGGGAGGAGGGGGGTGAGGGAAGGAGCAAAAGAAGGAGCAGGGGGAGGAGGAGGAGGAGGAGGAGGAGCAGGAGGAGGAGGAGGAGGAGGAGGAGGAGGAGGGGAGGAGGAGGGGGATGAGTGTGTGGTAGGAGGAGGATGCGGATGAGGAGGGTGAGCGGAGAATGATGAGCCCTTTTCATCAGGAGGCGGCACAGCCGCAGGCGTTCTGCGCTCAGCCATCTCATCGGCCCCCATGGGGGGAAAGGGGGGTCTCGTAGAGAGCGCGGGTAGAGCGCTGGGCGCAGGTCGCGACCCTCGGCGCCGGGTCCATCTTCGGCGAGCTGGCGGGACGCGCCCCCTCTCGTGGGGGGGGGCAGGCGGACAGACAGCAGCGCGGCCCGCCCTCAAAAGTAAAGGCCCGCCCCCCTTCGACCAGGTGTGGCATAGTTCGGTAGCAAGTCATATGAGACTTGTATATCCTAGCAGCTCTGACTTTGGAGCGCGTTAGCGTCGGCTAGCGTCTGGTCGATGAGACAGCGCCGATCTAGGGTCGATAAACACCGATGAGCGCCGATTTAGCGTGGACAAGTGTCGACGCTCCAATGAGTTGCCACAGAAGCTTTCCGAGGATGTGTTCTAAGGCTAGGCCTGTGGGAGTCCTCACTGGGCCCCTGGACCGTCAATTTGTCTTGACGCTTGTGTGATGCCTCCGCCCTTATTCTTTTAGGCTCTGAGTTTGGAGGGGGCCCAACAGCCAGTCCATCAGCTTTCATCATTGTTCAGCTGCGCGCCACAGGAGCGCGTGCGGCAGTGAGCAGGGCGCCGCTTGTCAGTCTGACTCGCCATTGCATGCGTGGCCGACCGAGGCAACGAGAAGCAACCAGTGGCATTCGGCATAATGTTGCATGCGTGGTTGTTTCCCTTGCTGGTCTGACGCCTGGTCTGGCGAGAGCTCTGTTCACGGTCTAGCTCGAGAATTTCAACGACCCATGTGCCTCTCTTACCTCTCACGTAGCATGCAGCTTGGGATGTGTGAGCCAGTAGTTGTATACCTCATTGGACACCCTCGAGCCAGGCTCGAACTCCGCGATCAGGTTCCGCCTTCGCATGGGATGTCTGGGTTCTGCTGCGCTGCAGAGTGCTCCCCCCCCACCTGCAGCCACATCGCACGACTCCTCCTGGAGCCTGAGGCCGCCAGCACCGCTCGTGAAGTGCCGCATGCCCTGAGCGCGGTCCCTCGTGTCCTCCCGAGGAGGACATGGGGAGAGCGGCCGCGGAGGAGGCTCCTCCGCGCCCGCTCTCCTCGGTTCTCCGCCCGAGTCGGTGAGTCTGCCGCGCCCTCTCGGTTGTTATTCGACGCCTCGTGCCTTCTGTTCGGGGCCGTCCAAGAGGAGGTTGAGTAGACTACGGGTGCGTGGAGATCATGATCGGGGCCAGGAGATCTCCTGAAATTTCAGGAGGGGGGCCTCTCTTTCTATTTCAACTCGTGTCCAGACCCCCCGCTGCGCATGCGCCCCGGGCCATGATCTGCGACTCCCCTGCTTGGACGCTCCCGATACGCCGCCGCCGACAACATAAGTGGTTGGCCCCCTTGTTGGATGGCCTGGCCTCCTAGCTGGGGCTACAGATAGGCCGACCAGCTTGTGCGGCGAATGTGCTGCCTAGAACATCAGGTGATAGTTGCCGGCTGCGGTTGGCGTGCCAGGCGGTAGGGCGCATACACATGGCTTCTATATCTGTGTGTCGCTTACAGCACGTGGGATGGAGGTGGACAGGTTGGATGAGGGAGAGAACGGGTGATCATGATAGTGCTTGCGATGGTAATGGCGATGCGGCCACCGGGAAGGGGGAGGGCCAGGAGCGAGGGAAAGAGAGGGCAGTTGCCCACCACCGACCAGGCTCCGCTGTACAACTGCCCGCGGTGCGCCACCTGCACAGCCGCGTCGCCGGTGGTGAGCGTCTGGGCGCGACCGGGAGGGGGGGCATGTTCGGCCACGTCTTCCAAGCTTTTTTGTTTTTTTTCTTTATTCCAAGCTCGTCTCTCCCCCCCTCCTTCGGTCCCTCCTTCGCCTCCCCTGCCTCATCCTCCCCCATGCCTCCTCTTAGCTTCCATGTGCCTCGTCCGCCCTCCCCTTTCTCGCCGCTGTCCCAGTCGTTTTCCCCTCTTCAAGTCCGTGCAGTCTCCTTTTCTCCTCCCACTCCTCCCTCGTTTCCTCCTGCTCCTCCTGCTCCTCCTCCGCCCCCTCCTCCATCTCCCTGTGATTTGTCATATCCTCTTTCCTCTTCTCCCTGTACGTCCCTCCCACCTCCTGAGCAGGCACACACCTAAGTCAGGAGGGACAGAAACACACAGACACTATTAATCGGACTCCCCAGAAAATATGGGAAAATATGGGAAGTGGGGGGGAAGACAACAACCCAGACAATATGAGAAAATATAGGGAATAGTTTATTTGTGTGTCCAAGGGCCCCTCCACTAAGGACAAACGACCCCGAGGCAGTCCACCGAAATCGCCGTCAGCGAATCACCGCCGCCGCCTGCCTTCTGGAAGCGCCGGCGTGGTGGAGTGCAGGGCGTCGGTGCAGTAATATTCGTGAGCTGCGTGTTACCCGAGTGGTTCCTGTCCAAGGCTCGCTCTCGACCCGCGGGTCAAAAAAAGTGTTACCCGAGTGGTCGTGGAATCATTGGTGCCTTCGTAGGCCCGTCTTGGGCTTTTTTCTGGCCTTCGAGGGCCTCCTAGGAATCCCTGGGCAGTTTGGAGTGCTCTTGGGCCACCTGAGGACACTCAAGGGCGGCATGGCGCCGTTGGAGGCCGTTTTGGGAGCCTCTCTGGAGCGCGTCGGAGACCTTCTGGGCCATTCAGGGCCGTGTTACGACTCTATCGGGCCTTCTGGGGACCGTCTTGAAGTCCTCTTCGGGCCCTTCGCTTCTCGGGCCGTCTTGGACGCTCTGAAGGACAGGAATGCGCGAAATAGATCAACTGCCACGTTTTCCAGGGACGTGCCCAACCTTTTCTACAGATGTGGTGGCCATCATCAGGAGCTCTTCATTCCAAGTGGTCGCGTGAACATATCTGTAGTCCCTGTGAACACTTCGCTAAAGAACACCTGTCCAGGAGGAGAAGGAGGAGGAGGAGGAGAAGGAGGAAGTAGGAGGGAGGAGGAGGAGGAGGAGGAGGAGGAGGAGGAGGGGGGAGGAGGAGGAGGAGGAGGAGGAGGAGGAGGAGGAGGAGGAGGAGGAGGAGTTGGAGGAGGAGGAGGAGGAGGAGGAGGAGGAGGAGGAGGGAGGAGGGAGGAGGAGGGAGGAGGGAGGAGGAGGAGGAGGACCAGGCTCAACGCCCTCCATTCACGCAATATCAGTCTTGCGATGCACGTCGGAAAAGCGGGCGGCCGGCGATGAGAACAGGCCGCAGGACATGATGACGGAGGTTTGAGGAGGGATCGCGCGGTGGCAGTTTGGCAGATCTCAGCCCCCCAGGGCGCCGCGAGGTCTGCCCATCGATCGTTGAAAGTAGGTACTTTGTATTCCCAGATTCCAATATACATTAAGCGCCTTCCTATTTCAATGATCGAGTGGCTTCGCCTTTTCTGTCCTCCCAAGGTGGCGGGCGGACACCCAATCTACTTTCAGCCCCTTCCTACTTGATGGTTCTACCTACTTCTTCCGACCGATGGGTAGTCTTGGCCTACGTAAGACACCACTGCGCTGGCCATGCCATCATGTCTCGGTTTGTTCAAGACACCACTCCGCTGGATCTCCCAGGAGTCTACTAAAGTGGCGATAGTTGCGCATCTGGCAGCCTCCCTCAGACCCGCGATGTCTCGCCTGCCTACCGTCTCCGCTGGACCTCCAGGAGCCCACGAACGTGGCGAGAGTTGCGCAGTTGGCAGCCTCACATGGAGCCAGAGGATGTCAGTTGAGGCGATGGGGGGTGCGGTGCTCTACTTAAAGCGGGAACCCAACGCAGGAGGGTTGGGAACACATCCATAAATGTTGCCTCGTGAGACCCTGTTGGGGTTCCTGGAACTTTCCTGGGCCGTCTTGTAGGGCTCCCAGGCCGTCGTCAGGTGCCTTCTCGGGAGCTTTTTGGAGGCCTCTTGATGGTCTCTCGAGACCTCTTGGGAGCCCATAAGGAGCGTCTGGCAGCCTCGGGGGCTGGTGTGGGGGAGAGTGCTCCCAGGGCCTTTCGAGTCCCCCTCTTTGGGGCCTTTCTTGGGACCCTCTTGGAAGCCTTTTCGGGCCCCCTCGGAAGCCTCTTCGACCCTCTGCGGGCTTGGGAACCTCGGGGTCCGTCTTGGAAACTCTTTGGATCGAAAAGGCGGGGATGTTAGGACCATGCCAAAAACCTAATCTCTTCAATCCTTTTGGCTTCTTGGACCGGCACCCGGGTCCCAAAGGCGGTCGCCCATTGCCCCAGCGACGTCCGCGATTCGATCGGTTCGATGTTGCGATCCCACGTTTGCACGCGGCAGCGATCTATTCGATACCCACATCCAACCTCGGCGGATCGAGTGCGTGTACGGTCCGATCGATTCCGTCGAGTGGAGCAGGTCGATACGCAGAATTCGAAGAACTCTGATGGCATAGCACCCGAGGGCCCAGAATGGAGCACGCGGGGCTTCTGAGCACGGCCCGTCACCCCCACTCGAGGCAGCGCCGGGGAGTCGCCAGGGAGGTTGTTTGCTCCGCCAGTGCTCCCGGGGGCTTGGCATCGCTCGGACGTGTGCATTTGGTCTCGGTGGGGACCATCGAGGAGCATCTTTGATCATTTAGCGAAACATACATGCGCGAAATCGAAAAATGTACGGGGAATGGACGTCCGAGCGATGGCGAGGGGGAGAACAGACTCAGGGGCACGGGGGTGCGGGGAGGCGTTGGACGCTACGGATTTCAAGATGCTGATGGTGCACGCCCGCCAGGCGAGAGCCTGGCAACGGCGCGGATGCGGCTGCAGTGCAGCATCGGCAGCGTCGGGCATTTCGCAGCATCAGTCGCCGCGTTTGCGAGGCATGTTTTGCAAATACTGTAAGTGTAATACCGTGCCACAATGTCTAAAGACGGGTTGGCATGTTGCACCGTTGAACGTATGCGTTGAGAAGTTCTACTGACGCGCCCAGCATTATTAATCGAATCGTTATTCAACGCATGCTGGGCATGCATTCGGTCGTAGTCAAATCAGGCACGTGTAAGTATGAACCTGGCGCCATTCCAATTAGGTGTTGTTTTCCAAGACAGTGCAAAGCAGCTCCGAGAAATGCAATGCTTGTACATTAATTGGCCTGATGTGGCATTGATCGGTGTTGCTTGGCCTTGCTTGGAACCTTCGCTTGGCGTTGCTTGGCAGTGGTTGGCATGTGTTTGCGTTGCTTTGCACTGCTGGGCGTTGCTTGGCATTGCGTAGACTTGGTTGACCGTGCTTGGCATTGACAAGTATTGTGTGTGTCGTTGTCTGGTGGTGTTGTGCGTTGCTTGACATTGCTGGGCATTCGTCGAGATTTCTCTTCGTTGCTTTCCATGGCGTGAAATCATTGGTTGGCATTGCTTGGGATTGCTTTCTATTTTCTTGCACTGCTTTGCACAACGTGCGTCGGTTGGCAGTGCTTCGCAGTGCTTCGCAGTGCTTGTCGTTGCTAGACATTGCTTGGCGTTGCGTGTCATTCCTTTGCAGTGTGTTGCACTGCTTGGTATTACTGAGCGTTGCTTGGAGTTGGTTGACGTTGTTTGCATTGCTTGGCATTGCTCGGAGTTGTTCGGTACCCGAACAATGCCGAGCAATGCCGAGCAATGCTTGGAACCCGAGGATTGAAGCAAGGAACCAAGACCGAGGCGCCAGGGCAACGCAGGGCGCCGCCAGTGCAAGGCATCAAGGGCAAGGAACCCAGCAACGCCGAGCGCCGGCAATGCAAGTGACCAAGACTGAGGAATGGAACCCAATCAAATCCATGGAACTGGGGCGTCGCACCCATCGGCTTCGTACACGAAACAAGTAGGAACTCTTTAGGACAAGCCTACGTGGGGAATCATGGTAGCATCGCGTTCGGCGCATTCCCGAGTGCGTTCGCCTTTAATTTTGTGTCTGTTCCATGTGAGCACAACAGAGGCAGAGTACGAGAAGTACGAAGGGTGGCTCCACAATGTGGATATCCTCAGGACGACATACTCCTGCTTGGGCTTCAGCAGGAAATCACATGCTTTCAGATACACCCACAGTGGCCCTTCCTCCTCCTCCGCCTCCTCCTCTTCCTCCTCGTCCTCCTCCTTTTCCTCCTTCCCCTTGGTCCCTCAGACCGCCCTCATTCGCTCCTTCTCTCCGTATTCCCTACCTTCCATCCCGGCCTACGCTTCTCTAACACTTCCTCTCCCACTCACCGATGCCTCGTTTTACCCTCCTTTTCCCCTCTCTCCCTCGCAGGGGCTCGCCGACTGAGTGCAGCCCCGAACTGCAATTCAGCACGTCGGTTCCATGTTGTCCGCCAGCGCGCACGACGCGCCATCGGAACGCACGCACTCCGTTGTCTGCTCGTGGGTCGCCACCCCAGCTCCCGCACCGTGCAAAGCAGCGGACGGCATTGCATTCTTGTTGGCGCTCCGTGGCAGGCAAGATGGTGCGAAGTTTTTGCGGTGGACCCAGGGCCGGTCAGGGTAGGGGGCAGACAGAGCAGGGCATCGTGTCTAAAAAAAAGTTGGCGGAAGACAGCCGCCTGGATGCATCCCAACGCCCAGGGCTGCCCATTACCCGGGAGGGTTTCCGGGGCCCATAGCCATACATAACATATGTGATCAAATAGTTCCACATCGCCAAAGTGGGGCATACAGGGGCCCTAAGTGGGCATACATCACCGCCGGGGTGGGCCGCGGGAGACATTGGGAGGCCCGTGCAGTCCAGGGCGAGGGGGTGGAGCCTGGGGAGAGGAAAGCAGGCTGATTTTCAAGGTCGGAGCTGCAAGTCAGTTCTCCAATAAGAAGGTCTTGGGGAAGTGCACATCGTCCTCGTCATCCTCTCTCACCTCTTGCCTTCAGGCATCAGTAGCCTTACTCTGTAGTCTAATCGAAGACCAACAGCGGGCCTTAGTTCCCCACTGATTGGAATAGCAAACTCATCTATCCACTGTGTACCACCCTCCACTCCCTAGACCCCACACGGCGCCGTCGTAATTGGATAGTTCGTTGATCACTTGACAGGTCGGTCGTGCCAGTCGCTGGCCCTTGCTAGTCCCACGCAGCCACGGCCTTCAAGTTTAGAGCATCGGCGGTCGGGTTGGTCCCTTCTGGCTTCCGGCCGTTGCCTCGATCGCTGCTCAGCGCGGCCAAGCTGTGTCTGAATGGTGGTAAAGATATTGTGGGATCCAAATCACCAGAAGCTCGTTGGGTCGGGGGCTCACGTGCGGTACAGCGGGGACCTCATGACGCAAATGCCCGCCAGCCGTTGCATGAATCGTCCACTGTTTCACTGTCGCTGCACTGTGTGCGTGCGTGTGTGCTTGTGTGGGCCGCCCGAGGCCCCGCCCGCCCGCACCCTGTCTCCCCAATTAGTGCTTTGCGCGCCCCGCCTAGCTCTTAACCAGAAGAGGCCCGCTCTCGACCCGCCGACCAAAAATGCGTGTTTGTGTGAACGTGGGTGCGTTTGCTTGTGTGTGCTGATCGCGTGTGGGAGCGCAGCAGCTCTCGCCCCCCCCGCCGTGCCGCCGCTGCTCCTGGCCCTGCGCCCCGCGTCGCGTGCCGCCCGCGCGAGCCCCCACCTGCGGCTGCCGCGACGCTGGGCGCGCGGCCGCCGTGTGTGTGTCTGTGTGGGTTCGCGGGCGTGCGGGTGTGCGGGGGTGCTGCGTGTGTGTTGGTGTGCGGCGAACTCTGCCTCGCCGCCGTCGGACAACAGTGCGTGTTGGCGTGCGGGTGTGCGTGCGGGTGCGTGTGCATGTGCGTGTGTGTGTGTGCGCGTGTGTGTGTGTGTGTGTGCGTGTGCGTGTGCGTGTGCATGTGCGTGTGCGCATGCTTGCGTGTGTGTGTGTGTGTTTGTGGTGTGCGTGTGCGTGTGCGTGTGCGTGTGCGTGTGTGTGCGTGTGTGTGTGCGCTTGCGTGTCCGTGTGCGTGTGCGTGCGTATGCATTCGTGTGTGCGTGTGTGCGTGTGTAGTGGTCCTTGACGTGCCCTTCAGCCAGTCGTCTGGCCATGGCATCCCTGTAGCTTCCGTCCGCCTGTGTCCCCTTCGTCGTTCTGGCCACATCGTTTTCATACCGGTCGGTTCGTCTGCCCCCCCTCATCTGACCCCCCCCCGTCATCCATGCCCCGATTATTTATGCTTGGTTGCCAGCGCTGCTTGTTCCAAGCGGCCTGAAGGCTCGGCCTTTAGCGCACGTGCGCGACCGCTTCTTCGACTTTTCTACGCCCTGTCGCTGCACGCGGGGCCGCGACGCCAAAAGTGTGTGTGTGTGTGCGGTGTGTGTGTGTGTGTGCGGGCGCGGGGTGTGCGCGTGTGTGCGTGCTTCTGTGCGTGCGTGAATATGTGTGTGCGGTTGCATGTGTGTGTGTGGGCGTGTGTGTGTGTAGTTGTGCGTGTGTGCGGGTGGATGCGTGCGTGCGTGCGTGTGTGCGTTTGTGTGTGTGCGTGTTTTTGTGTTGGTGTTGGTGTTATTGTTACATCTCGTGTGCGTGTTGTGGGTGTTCTATGTTTGTGTGCTGTGTATGTGTGTTTGGGTGTTGTGTGTATTGTGTGAGTTGTGTTGTGTGTATGCATCCAAAACAGTGCTTGAGGGCAAGGACTCCGCGCGCCATGTTTGTACGCGTTATCCGCCTCGCCGCCGCGCGCGAGGCCGCGACCGCCAAACATGTGTGTGTGTGTTGTGTGTTGTGAGTGTTGTGTTGTGTGGTGCGTGTGTCTGTGGCTGTGGTTGCGTGAGAGAGGCGCGCGATTGCTGCTGCAGACTTTCTCCGCCCCGTCGCTGCGAGCAGGGCCGCGACGCCAAACAGTGTGTTCGCGTATGTGTGTGTGTGCGTGTGTGCGCGTGTGCGTGCGCGTATACGTATGTGTGTGTGTTTGTTTGTGTTTGTGTGTGCGTCCCGTCAGGCCTTGTGCTTGGTGATAACATGATTGCCATGACCCCTCCGTAGTCAACTACCCAGTTGCATTCAGCAGATCCTTCCACCGAGCCAGTGCAGCAGCGCAGCAGGAAGAAGGTCTAATGTCAGACCCGCTCCAGCCCAGTGCATTGTTTGAACTGGCGCGGGGTTCATGACCACCCCTCCTCGTCCGTAGCTTCTGTATATATTTATGTATATACATAATCCGTGTTCTTATGGCATCGTTTTCCTTATCGGTGGCATCTGGGAGGTGTCCTGAGAAACTTGGGCCTCTTATATGTTCTCTGGGGCCATCTGGGGTGCCTCTTGGGGACCCGTCGTGAGTCTCGGGTCCGTCTTAGGCGCAATTGTTCCACAGTGCTCCCTCGAAGAGGTTCGATCGAATCACCTTGGGCAAGGAGTGGGGCTGGCGTGTAGCTCTCTTGGGCTATTTTGGGGTGCTGTCGCGAAGTCTTGGGGCTGCCTTGGGGCGTTCTTGCGTTCGTGTTGGGCTGTTCGGGGTTCCTGTGGGCGCTATCTGAAACCTCCCCGAGGCGATACGACGACGAACAGCATCGGATCAATACACACATTATGATGCCTTGTGTGTGTTCACCGTTGTTCGCCTCTGCGGGCATCGCTGGGGGCCTCTCCGGACATCTCTTGGAGGCCTCTTGGGGCATTTTGTGGGGACCTTTTAGCCTGCTGGAGCTAGTTGGGCCGTCTTGCATCGGGGCTGTATGGGAACGTCGTGGGAGCTTTAGGGCGCTCTCGGAAGCCTGTCCGAGGCGGCCTGAAGCCGAAGTGCTTCGGAGGTAAACGTAGTTGATGTTCAATATTGTTTCCCATGTGTTCGCCTCTAAGGGTCTCTTTTGAGTCATCTCCAAGCGTCTCCTGGTGGCCCCTAGGGGCATCGTATGAGGATGTTGGAAATATGTGGGGCTCGTTGGGCCATCTTTGGATGTTGATAAGGTGTTTTGCAGCTCTTTAGGGCGGTGTTTCGCTGTTTTGGGTCCGTCTGGAAGCCGAAACTTGAATCTCGCGCTCTTGGAGGCTGTCTTGGGGCGCTTTCGGGGCCGTCCGAGGAGCTTCTGGGCACTCTCTGACCCTCTCCCGAGGCGATCTGGGGCCGAAAAGCCTCGGAAGCGAACGACATTGATTTCCTATATCTTTGTTGACTTCGCCTCTGAGGGCCTCATGTATTTTACTCTACATGTTTTCTATATGTTTGTTTACTTGTGTTTGACTTCTATATGTTTGTTGACTTCTATATTTGTTGATTTCTATGATTTCTATATGTTTGTTGACTTCTATATGTTCAACATGTTTGTTGACTTCTTCCTGGACCCCTTCGGGGGGCTCTTGGCGGCCGCTCGGGCCGTTCGGAGGCAGACGTTCTGAGACAATGCTGGGCCGCCTCGGCCCTCCTTCGGCCGCCTGGGGGCTGTCTCGGAGAGTTCTTGCAGCACTCGGACGTGGATAGACCTCCTACCCTGACACGTCGATTAAGGAATTGTTGTCGCTTCGCGAATCCCCACCAGCCCATCCAGAAACGATGCCCAGAGGAATTGCCTCGATCAGAGAAGTGGGCAGCACACAGAGGAAGCCATTATGAGACATCTTGGGATATCTTGAGCCATCTTGGAGGTCATTTTGGGCTCTCCCAGACGCTCTTGGAGTCATCTTAATCCGTGCCCCCCCCCAAGAGGCCTCCATGTGGCTAAAACCTGTGTAGAATCAATGATTAGGCATTCTCGCCGAGGCCTCTTGGAGCATCTTGGGTGCATCTGGGGGGGCTCTTGGGGCCTCTTGGGGGTCTCTTGGGGGCCTCCGGGGGGCCTCTTGGGGGCCTCTTGGGGCCATTTTGGGGCCATCTTGGGACCTCTTGGGGCTTCCTGGGCGCTTCTTGGGGCCATCTTGGAGGAGATCGATCAAACAAGAGGGGGGGTTTAATTAGCGTCCCCCCTCGGAAGCCCCTAAAATCGCCTCTTGGACCCCTCTTGGAACGCTCTTGGAGTGCTCTTGGGCGCTCTTGGGGCCGTCTTGGGGCTCTTTTGGGGCTCTCTTGGGGCCCTCTTGGGCCATCTTGGAACCATCTCCAGGCCTCGGATGGCCATCGGAAGCGAAAAGGCGAGAAAGCAAAAATCATTGATTTTCCTTAGGTTTTGGGACGATTTTGGCCTCTTCGGGGCCTCCTTGGGGAGCTGTTTGGCCACTTGGAGTTATCTTGGGGCCGTCTTTGGGCTTCTTGGAACCATCTTAGGAGCCATCTCGAGCGATCTTGCGCTATCTTGAGCCATCTTGGAGCTCATCTTGGGTTCTCTGAGGCGCTCTTGGAGCCGTCTTGGGCCATCTGGGACGCTCTAACTACCCGCGGCCCCCCCCGTCCAGGTCCAGGGGAGGGGGTAGGGGGAGGGGTAAACCCCTCCCCAAGGGGGAAGAGGGAGGGGTGGAAGAGGATCTGCTCTAGACCACCTACGCCCAGAGGGCTGGTGGGATTCTCCTTGCTGTCTGCCTCCTCGTCCTTGTCCTTCTGCTTCTCTCGTGCTGTCTGCCCCCTCGTCCTCTTGTCTTCGGGGGTGGATAGATCTCCTACCCTGACACGTCGACTAAGGAGTTTACCGCTTTCGGTTCGCGAGAGGGCGCCGCGGCCGTCATTTCTGCGGGTCCAGGTCCGTCGGTTTCGGTCCCAGGCCGTTTTCACTAAGGCGAGGTTTCCTAAAGGGAGGGTTGTCCACCGCCGAACGTTCTGAGACAATGTGGGGCCGCCTCGGCACCCCTGCGGCCGCCTGGGGGCTGTCTGGGAGAGCTCTTGCAGCACTCTCGGCGCGGTCTTCGCCTCCTCTCGGTGCCGCCTCTGGAGTCGGGGGCGGACAGAACCCCCAACAGTGACACGTCGAGTGGTGCATTGTCCGTGTTCGGTTCTCGAGAGGGCGCCGTGGCCGCTCTTTTCAAGGCCTGCGCCCGCCAGGTTTGGGCCTCGGGTCGCTTTCACTGAACCACGTTTTACTCAAGGGGGGTCTGTCCATCCCCGATTTCAGCTCGCGTGGGCAGAGAACCCGGGAGATCTTAGGCACATGCACTCTATCCGTTTTGATGCTGGAATGCTTCTGCAGCACTGGTCCGGTTCTCAGAGATGTCGAGTTATCCCGATCCGATTTTGTCCCGATCTTCGCGTCGTTCTACGTTACTTTCCAGGCTTGCGCCCGCCAGGTTTGGGCCTCGGGTCGTTTTCACTGAACCACGCTTTACCAAATGGGGGCCTGTCCGTCCCCGACTCCCGGAGGCCGAAGGACGGCGCCGGAGCGCAGAGAGCCAGGGGAGGGGCGGTGTGCTCGCAGGGCGGTGTCGAGGCGAGCCGTGGGCACACCGCAGAGGCCGGGGGGCTCTCCCCGAGCAGCGCGCGCGTCCACGCGGCGGCGGCCGCCCGCCCGTGGGTGGGGGGGGGCCCTCGCGGGAAGCTCGGTCCTGGCATCGCTCGGACGTGTGCGTTTTCTCCTCGGCGAGGGCCATCGAGGAGCATCCTTGGATCATTTTGCGTCGGCCGCCCGCCTGTGGGGGGGGGGCCTGGCGGAAGCCCCATCCGTGCCCTCCTCTGCTCTTGGCATCGCTCGGACGTGTGCATTTTTTTCCCGGCGAGGGCCATCGAGGAGCATCCTTGATCATTCTGCGTCGGCCGCCCGCCTGTGGGGGGGGGGGGCCCTGGCGGAAGCTCGGTGCTCCCCATCCGTGCCCTCCTCTGCTCTTGGCATCGCTCGGACGTGTGCATTTTTTTCCCGGCGAGGGCCATCGAGGAGCATCCTTGATCATTTGGCGAAAAAACCACGCACGAAGCCGGAAAAAACACAGGGAATGGACGTCCGAGCGACGGCAAGGGGGGGGGGCCCTGGCGGAAGCTCGCTGCTCCCAATCCGTGCCTCCTCTGCTGCTGCTCCTCGGAAACTGGAGCACTTGGCATCGCTCGGACGTGCGCATTTTTTTTCTCGGCGAGGGCCATCGAGGAGCATCCTTGATCATTTGGCGAGAAAACCACGCACGAAGCCGGAAAAAACACAGGGAATGGACGTCCGAGCGACGGCAAGGGGGGGGGGGCCCTGGCGGAAGCTCGGTGCTCCCCATCCGTGCCCTCCTCCTGCTGCTGCTCCTCGGCAACGTGGAGCATGCATCGGGCCGGACGAAAGGGGGGGATTGGGAAAGGGGGGGTTACGAAATTTGCTGCATGCAGCTGGTCTCGGCCTCACCGAGGAGCCCATTCCTCGATACATAGCCGCCTCCGGCGCCGGGAGGCGCTGGGAAAATCAGCTACGTGAGCTAATTCTCCCCCCCCCCCCTTTGCTATCCCCCCCTTTCGCCCGACCCGAATGCAGACTGCCAGTGGCGGGCTGCTCTTCAGTGCCAGAGCTTCCTGGAGGGTCGGGGGCGACGTCGGGGCTGTGTGGTGCACACTCGTGTCCCCGCTTTCCGGGGGAAGCAGCGAGGACGTATACGCCAGGGCCCCGTATACACCAGGATCCATTTCCTCGTGCGAATGTCAATGCAGGGCCAGAAACAGCGTCGGCATGTATATATATATATATATATATATATATAGATTTCGGTTCCCTACCTCCTGGTCCTCGGGCCAGGCTTGGCTGTGCTTTGCCGCGGGCATCCGCCCAGGTTGGAGCCGTCCGCCCCGTCGAGCGCCCTGGCCCCTCGCAGGACGCTGTCCGAGCGCGACCTGGCCATGCTCGCCGACGCCCTCCGGGTGCCCTCCCCGCGCGAGCACGGCCGCCGCGTCCCTGGGTCTACCCAGCATTTTCTTTGGGTGGAGGGCAAAGGGTGGAGTCTGAAATGCCGTCTCGATGGATCTTCGAGGCTTGAATCTGCAAGAGGTGAATCACAAGACGAGGTGATTTTCGAGGTACAAACGCCCATATGGCTTTCACCCTGAGCCCTCCACCCTGAGAAAATGCTCAGGTCTAGGCCTCCCCGATGGGGTTGGAGCAGGCGGGGCCGGAGGATCGCGCCGCACCGCCGATGCGGCTCGCGATGCGGCTCGCGATGCGGAGCCCGCCTCTCTCCACGCCGGCGCCGCCGATGCACCGACGACGTCGCCGATGCATCGCCGATGCGGCGCGGTCCCTCGAGGCCCATCCCCTCTGGGCCCCATGGAGGCTGCCGCCGCGGGGTGCCGGGAGGCGGGCGGTCGGGGGCGTGCCCGCCGAGGGGGCGAGGCCGGCGAGGGGGGCGAGGCCCCGCGGCGAAGCGGGCGGCTCTGCGACGGGGCGTCGCCCGCGCGCGGGAGGGGCCACTCTCGAACGCTGGGCGAGGGCTCGAAAGCGGGATGACAGCCTCATTGAGAAGTCCTTCTCGTTCGGGGAGCAGGCAGGCAGCGCATGCAGCCGCAGGTCGCCAGCGGCCATCACCAAAGGGGGGGAAGGGAGTGGGCTCCGTCCTCCTGGGCATCATCATCATTTTTTGCGTGTTCGGCGCAGCGGTCGGCTCTGCGATGGGGCGTCGCCCGCGCGCGGGAGTGGCCAGTCTCGAACGCTGGGCGAGGGCTGCTAAAATCGGGTCGGGCGAAAGGGGGGGATTGGGAAAGGGGGGGTTACGACATTTGCTGCATGCAGCTGGTTTCGGCCTCACCGAGGGGCCCATTCCTCGATACATGGTCGCCTTCGGCGCCGGGAGGCGCCCGGAAAATCAGCTACGCGAGCTGATTCTCACCCCCCCCCTTTGCTATCCCCCCCTTTCGCCCGACCCGATAAAATCAGAGCGTGGATTACCTACCCCGCTTTCGCTTCCAGGCAAGACCAAGTCACACCCAGCGCCGCCTCGTCCAGCGTTCTGAGCAGTACGGGCCGTAGTTTGGCATCGCTTGGCATCCCTTGGAAGCGGGGGTGGTCAAAAGCGAGGTAGGTTTGTTTGCCCCCTATAAAGCCGTGGCCGCTAAAACGGCCCTCCCGGAAGAAAAGCACAGCTTCCCGGAAGGAGGCGCGGCACGCGAAACGTTCGACGGACTCCTTCCCGGAAGGACGAAGATAACTTCCCGGAGGGCGATTTTAGCAGCCACGGATTCAGCAGCCCTTGCCCGGCTTCCGACATTCGCCGGAGTGATTTGCGGCGGGCAAACTGGGGTCCTCCGATCGCCGAGCGCGATGCGGCAGTGGCGTCCTGCGCGCCTGTGCTTGTTCCCCCGCGCGGCGCCCCCAGCGGCCGCGCACTGAAGTTCTTTCTTACCCAGGGTCGCTCTTGCGTGTAGCCGAACACGCGAACACGCTAAGGCTACGTGACCGTTTCCTTACTGAGTGTTTTGCCGAGGCCGATCAGGACGCGACTCGTCGTCTTCTTTCGGGCGCGCTGCGGCAGCGACTGCTGCGCAGTTGCTGGTCGCGAGATGCATGGCCGCGCATCGCACATTGAAGCTCGAGTGTAGCCCGATCTTGGAGGCATTCTGGGTTCTGATCTGATCTGATGGTTTTGCCGATCGGCGCGGGCCCTCGCCCCCCCCCGTTCCCCGCCCCTCCGCGCGGAGCAGATCTCGGCCGTGTGCGGCGCCGGTTTCAAGCAGGTGGGGCCCCCCGCATAGGACGCACTGCTGCAAACAGTGCGTTGCGCAGGGGTCGGGGGCCAGACACCCCCTCCCGCCCCCCCACGTGCGATGGGAGGGTGGGCCCCGCGTCTTTCCTGCTCCCTGGGGTGGCCGCTGCCGTCGTCTGCTCCTCAAGCTAAGGACCCGTGGAGGATGTGCAGCCGCCCGTCGGTGATTCCCCCAAGACGCACTGCTGGATACTGCCCCCCCACATGCCGCCCCTTCTCTCGGAGCTCGGGTGCGCCTCGCCTCCAGAGGTGCCAGCGGTCTGCGGCGCGACGCAGAACGTCGTGAGATCAGTTTACCTGTGAGATTCGGGCGGGTGGTAATGTTAAGTCGGGCCTGTCCCTGTACAGGCGGAATATCCAACAATAGTCAAACAAACAGTCCGGGGACGTTTTTTTTGAGCACATGCTTTGACCATTCTGGGGTACGTGTCTGACTATGTCTTATTTGTCGTCCAAAATCCCCCTGTAGGAGGACATGCCCGATCTAGTGGCAACGGGGGGGGGGACCTGAGTGGGGGGGCGGAAAAGGGGGGGGGGATGACTAGGGGGGGTGGATATCATGGCGGGGGCCATGATATTCCCCCAGATGTCGTGGCGCCTCTTCTTATTTCGTTACGTCCCTGGCCCCCCCCGCTGGGCCGCGCACATGCCGCCAGTCATTGTTTGCACCCCCCCCTCTTGGACACCCCCCTCTTGGCCGCTCCCGGTGAGTGGGGGGGGGAACGTCCTGAAGGGGCCTTGCAGGCCACTCTGGGGCCCCTGCCGGCTCCACGGGGGGCCCTACAAAGTGGCCCTGCCCTGCCCCCCCCGTGTCGGCCACCCCCCACTACCACCCGCCCGAGAGGTGCACGCTGCAAGCCGATGTCAGACCGATCAGGAAACAACGATCTATATATATATATATATATATATAGATTTCTATGTGTATATATATGTATGTATACATATGTATATACATATGTATGTACATATGAACATACATATATACATATGTATATATCTATGGGCTACCGCTACTCCAGTGCTTCGGGCGTGAAGGTCTGTCGGCTCATGGTGCGACCTCCGTTTTCAGAGTGGGGCGAGCGTCGTGCAGCGAGCGCAGTCGTGCTCCACATCTCAGTCGTGCGCACAGTCGGAGGAATGGAGCCGAAGAGAAGGAGGATGAGGACAGCGTGAAAGATCAGATGGTAGGTGTGGGATAACAGAGACGATAATGAGGATGAGGAGGAGAAGGAACAGGACGAGGGAGGGAGGAAGAGGAGACATTGGAGGAGGAGAAGGCGGAGGAGGAAGAGGAAGAAGATGCCGATGGCGAGGGGAACGGTGATAGGAATGGAGCAGGCGAATAGGGGTGGGAAGGGAGGAGGCATGAAGACGAACGAGGGCGAAGAGGATGTGGATCGGGTGGAGCGGGTCGAGGGGGAAGATGAGGATGTCGAGGAGTCGCAGCGCGCTCATGGCAGAAAGCTGTGATGCGCCTCTTGTGCTACTGTCAGGTGCACCGTTTTCGCAAGGGCACGGTCATCCTAAGGCGTGCTTGTCTGTCTGTGTTGTTACCTTGGCCGTCTCTGCTTGTCGGGCCTTCATCGTTTCGCTCTGCGTCTCTGACGGTGTTCCCGTTGTCGAGCTGCATTGGGGCTGCATCCAGAGAGGGCGTGGTTGGCTCGAGAGGTGTGCCGCAGCATGCCATGCAACCGTGTGGGGATGTAATGGGTGTTGCTTGTGAGTGCGATGGGCGGGTGCAGTGGGAGGAGGAGGAGGAGGAGAAGGAGGAGGAGGAACACGGGGACGAGGACGAGGACGCAGAGAAAGGATGATGATGATGATGATGATGAGGAGGAGGAGGAGGAGGAGGAGGAGGAGGAGGAGGAGGAGGAGGAGGAGGAGGGGCGGCACTGGAGGTGTCAGGCAGTTGGAAGCTGCAGGTGCGCGGCCGAGGCGAATCGGATGGCCCCGGGCGCAACACCGACGTCGACCGCCCTCGTGCGCGACGCGCGCGCGCTTGGGCGCGGCGAGGCTGCCCACGGGCGCGAGAGGGTTCCTGCCCCGGGCACGCCTGGCCCGCGGCAGAACGAGCCTCCCCCTCCTCCTCCTCCTCCCCTCCTCCTCCCTCCTCTCCTCATCCTCCTCCTCCTCCTCCTCCTCCTCCTCCTCCTCCCTCCTCCCCTCCTCCTCTCCCCCTCTCCCCCTCCACCTCCCCCTCCCCCTCCCCTCCCCCTCCCCTCCCCTCCCCCTCCCCTCCCCCTCTCCTCTCCTCCTCCTCCTCCTCCTCCTCCTCCACCTCCTCCTCCTGTCGATCCTGTCGATCCTTGCGCAGCCAAGCTCCTCCAGGCGAGACAACTGGGCGGCGGGCGACGGCGAGCGACGCGAAAACGAGGCCAGGGCCAGCAGGCGCGCGACCGCACAGCTAGGGCCCCGACCGATGGAGGGGTACAGGCCGACCCACGAAGGATTTGGTGGACGGATCCTTCCCCTCCTTCAGCTGCTTTAGGGTCTTCTCCGCTGGCTTGTTGGGAGGCGCGCCAGGGCACGGACCTCCCAATAGGCACAGCTTGACAGACCCAAAAGCAGCGCACGAATTACACCAAACAACACGCCCGCCGCTAATCCAGAGCTTATGGCTGGAGTGGGCGAGCCTGGCAAGCCTGGGGAGGCCCGAGCACGGCAGTGCACACACTGACGCCTCTGAAAACCCCGCGGCTCCACAGTTCACACAGAGGTAGGCCCCCTTCCCCTTCGTGCCCGTCCTGTGGACAGCATGCCCCTTGAAATCACAGACCAAAACTAAAGGGTCATGCTTGGGGCGGGGGGGGGCCTTACATTTCTGGACATCGGGGAAATTCTGCTTGCTGAGCATCTCCCCAAAACACGCAATGAACTTACTGAAGTCTGCTACCTCCGAACTTCTCTGTTTCTGGAGGGCGCGGAGGCGAGGATTGCAAGGGTGCTCCAGGGCTCCGCGCTTCGCAAGACCGTCAGCAATGCCGTTGCCGACCCAGGCCCAGTGGGGGGCCTCAGAGGTCTCTAGACACCTGCTCCAGGAAATGTGACTCTTAATTTTGTGCAGGCAGATCATTCCTAGACCTATATCTAGAACACGATCCCATACGAGCTCCCAGACCTCCGAGAACGCAACCTCAGACATGTCCGACTCGGGCCCGCGGGCCCACACGTCCAAGACGGCCTGGCAATCAGTGTAGATCTGGGTGCACTGCGAGGGCCCAATGAGCTTGAGGGCCATCAGCAACGCATACAGTTCACCTGCTCCTGATTCCTGGACGGGATGAGGAAGGGGTCCAAACGCACTGCCCTCGCAACGACTGCTCTGATCCATGGCTACCACTGCCCAACCTGCACGCGCTGCATACAGGGAAGTCGTGTCGAAACCTGAGCCGTCGATGCATATCCTGCTGCCTAGGAAACCTGCTTCTGGCACTTTATCCCACCGCCAGGTCTCGGCCGTGGACACCTTGGGCCAATCGTACCCTGGGTCTGCACAGAGCGCTCTCGTCGACAAGAAATCGTAGGCGCCCAGCTGCAAGCCTCTGTCCACGCACTGCGGCAGGTCTAAGTCCCGCCTAAACATAAAGAAACCATCACACTGGAATAAACGATGCTGAGGCGTGCCGTTATACATGCCGCATACCCTGCACAGCGGCGTGACGGCTCGCCTGTCCTGGAATAAAACATCCGGAGTGGGATGACCTCCTGCGACTACATTACACAAAAAGGCGGCAGCTGAGTTTCTCCCCGCTTTCCTGAGGCCTCTGAGGGTATCCATGATGGGCCCCGGGAGGGGAGGAACCACACGCTCAGGATCTTCGGGATCAGGGACCCCAACATGCTCCAGAAGCCTCATGTGTGTACTGTAGTCAATCAACTTAGTGAGGGTGCGCTTCCCGAAGTGGTTGAGGTCCAGTAGGAAGCCACGGCAAGACTCCCAGGTGTCCCAAGCAGTAAACCTCCAGCCCAGACGATCCAGGGTCGCCCACACAGCTCCAGCAGGCCCCCGAACCTTGTCCCAAGTCCTGGAGGCTGCCTTGGGGTAGGCCTGCACGCAGGCCCTCATGATATGCTCGGGGACCCATTTCTGTTTCACTGACTGTTGCCACATCTTGAGTGGCAGGAGGTTGGCCTGGAACACAGGGTCCAAGCCCTTGGTCGGGCCCGACAAAAACTGCAGAGTCCTGGAACGGCCCCTTCCTTTGCCGAACGATGCCTGACCTATGATCGAGCGCAGCTTCATGACCGTGGAAGTGTTCATGCCTATGACCGCTGTGCCGTAACAAGCTGCTGGCAATCCACCTGTCTTCACGACCTTGCACAAGCCAGAGTAGCCCGAGCGGAGGCCCCTAAATCGGCGAACTCGGGGCCCCAAACTCTCCCATCTCGATCCCTGGACTGGAGTTCGGCGCCGACCAGCAGTGTAGTCAACCCCTAGGTTGCGAGCTGACTTGACCACCTGGAAATTCCAACGCAATAGTCGTGTTTTCACCCGAACCTCAATGTCCCGAGAAGTCGCCGTGACCAGGCCTTTCGTGGGAGAGATCAGGAATCCAAGTTTCTCCAGGTTGCTGCACAGCGTAAAAGTAGCATCGGCCGCCGTTCTCGCCACCGCCCTAGCCTTACCTGTCGCACCACACGTAATATCATCAACAACATTGTAAATCCGAACCGAAGGGAACTTCGAAACCACATGGTCAAGCGGGTCGAGAAGGAGGCACTTTAGCAGGGTGGTGGCGAACGCACAGCCTGCCAAGATCGCCTGGATGCAGGCGACAAACTCAGAGCAGACCCTGCCCACTTGCAAGACCCTCTGGCCCCTGTACAAGCAGAGGAGGTAGCGCAGGCGATGCAGAGGGAAACCGTGCTTGATGGCCGCCGAGGCCAAGAAGAAATGAACCACCTTCTCATAGCACTTGGTCATATCGACCAGAACAGAAGCTGCTGAGTGCCCAAAAACGCACGCGTGCTCCATCCTAATAGCCTGCTCCCAAACCGCTCTTTCGCACGAACGCCCCCTGCTTCCGAAATGGTAAGGCCTGTCATGGGCCCGCTCCCAACGATCAGCCTGTACCCGAGAATATGTCCCAAAGCACCTGACGCTCCCTGACAAGATTCCGATAGGCCGAACACCACCTTCCTCGTCCTTGGGGATCATGGCTATGATAATCGTGGCCAGGACCCCGGGAAGCTTGCCGAGAGACTCCATCCAAAACCAGAGGGCAGCCACGCACTCCAGAGCCCCGTCGCTGAGGATCTCGAAATCCCTGGGGTGTGTCCTATCAGCGCCTATCGCCGTCCTAGCCTTGAACTTCCTGCAGCACTTTCGGATCTGATCGGGCGTGGTCAAGACCATGGGCTCCTCGGAGGACTCGGAGATCTTCTCTGTGAGGAGGCTGATGGGATCAGGGAGGTCCTTCATGCTGGGCTTGGGACTCCATATCTTAGCCCATTCGTCCATGAGGTCGTCGATGCGCCCCATGGGCCCCTTAGGGGGGCCCTCCCTTCGGGTTCGAAGGAACCCATCCCAAGGGGACCTTGGTGAACTTGTGGGCCAATCCAGCCCCATTGTCCAGACTTGTCTGGACCCAGGATCTCCAGGCCTTGCCCCGATCCGATTGAAACTGCTTTTCAAGCCGCTCTGCATTACGCTTGGCCTTGGCGCACAACTGCACGAGGCCACAGAAGTCGAGGCAACACAGGTCCGTCTCAGAGACTGCGCACTCTTGCCAAAAAGGGTCGGCACGGAGCGCTGCAGGCCCTTGTAGCACTTGGAGAACAAGTGATCTGGCATCTGGTCGGTCCAAAGGCACTCCTTTCCTGACGAGATAGCTAAGCTCCTGAATGTGGATGGACCACTTCCTCCAAGCTCTCCCTTTGGCCGAAGAAACAGGGTAAGCACCGCCCGAGACTGGTGCAGCTGGATGGATTTTAGTCTTCATTCCTTTGGCCCGACCGCGATACTTGTGCGCATCGCTCTTGTCAATGCCGTGGATGCCTATCATCTCATCCTCGAAAAGCTTGCAAAACCTAGCGTAGCCCCTGTCCAGAGCTGCCTGGTCGCCGCGCGCCTCGAGCTGAGCTAAACATGCAGACCAATCTGGAGGTGGAGGCCGCGGACCGAGCGGGGCTTCTCGAGGGAACACCTTCGGACCCACAAGGACCCTGGTCTTGAGCTCTCTGGGGGCACCAGAGAGGTCCAGCGTGACGGGCCAATGCGGGGCAGTAGTACCACGTTTGTCAATCGAGACAGCGTCGAACAAGGGCCCGAGCGACTTCGAGATGACGAAAAAGTCGATGGTGGTCCAGGATGTCGACGACTTTCGACATGTCGGCTCGGAAGTGTGGAAGATTGTGCCCCCAATCTTGCCCACCCAACCCGTGTCCGCAAGCAGCTTCGGCGATGTGTTGAAATCCCCTCCTATCACGAAGGGTAGCTGCCAACCATGGAGCTCCTCGCCAAGCCTGTTGAGGATCTGGAAACTGTTGAGGCCCAAGGGATCATCACAATCGAGATAGAGCGAAAACACCGCGATACCTCCTGGCACAAACATGTCCAACCAAACTCCGCAGATTCGGTGTGGCTGAGGAAAGGGGCGGACCAGCGGTAAGGACCCCATCCCAATGTGACTCCTGACCGCTATCCCCGTCCCACCACTGAGCCCTCCCTTGTCTGTGGTTCTGCTTGGGTGCACGAGAGCATTCCAACCCAACTGGCGTAGCTGGTGGGTGCCCTCCCGATGATCATCTCCAACAGCGAAGTCCTGGAAAACGACAACCTGGCCGAAAGACTCGGACTGCAAATAAGTCTTCAGAGATTTCCAAGAGGAAGCGTTACAGGTTTCAATGGTCATGCAACGGCGGCCCCCTTTCCTCGAAATCCCAGCACTACAATCAGCAGACAGACCTTGACTAGTGTCAGCAGAGCCGAAGTTGCCCCCATCACCAGGACGGAGACTCAGCGGAAGATGCTGCGCGTCTGAGGCCTGCTGCGTCCTGCAAAACCCTACCACGTCCCCTGCACGCGCTGTTTCCCTCGCCTCCTGTGGAGAGGGTGCCCTGGCTGAGGCATAGGTAGGTGGCGACTGTGAACCTGGGAGCCCCAATGGGTCCCAGGATTTGCGTCCTAACTCCAAGCTCGTACCCCCAGTCGAGTGAGTTGACGTAGCTCTGGCCCTGGCCATAGTCGATGGTTGCGCCGCCCCCGCCGACGGCGACTGAACACGATGACGGGGTTGAACACCAGGAAGACTGTACGAGATACGCGCCGCCCCCGCCGACGGCGACTGCACACAATGACGGGATGATTCGCTTCCTGAACCTGACGAGCCGTTTTTCATCACTGCATGGAACAAAACGCGGGGAGGAGGGTACTGGTACTCCCAAGACATCGCCGAGGAAGCTGAGATCGTCCACGGACCGCTTGGCCAGCATGGGGCAATTTCGGGCTGCCCCCTAACCTAGTGTGGAAGACCACGTGGCAATCGCTTCGGGAGGCAAGCCGTGCCCCGAACATGTGGCGCTCTCTGCCTGCCATCCTCGCTCCGATTCCCACCCCCAGGGTCCCACTTGGCGGTCCCAGCACCACGATGACACTGGCCTACCAAGGGTTTCGTCTGAGGGGGGTCTCAGAGGTCTCATGGCAGGTGAGTCCAGCGACCATGAGCGAGTAGCCATCCACGAAGCCCAAGTGGCAATCGTAGAAGCTGGAGCCCACACGTCAAAGGCCTGGCCCAGGATCACCAGCACCGGCAACCCCAGCCGCGACGCTGGACGCCTTGGCAAACTGCCGCTCCAAGTCGAACTGCTCCACGCCCACGGGCGCCGCGAAAGCCCCCGAAGCCGCCGATGCCGAAGCTGAAGCCAACGCCTCCTGGGAAGGGGGCTGCGGCGGCCGCGGGGGCAGGCCTGCCGCGGCTGAGGAGGCCTCGCCAGGCTGGGGAGCCGCAGCTGGGGCGGCGGCCTGGGGCGGAGCGGAGCCCTCCGCCGCCCCATCGCCCTCAGCCTCCTCGCCAGTGCGACGACGCTTGGCAGCCAATCTCTGGCGGAAAGCCCGCTGCTCCTCCACCAGCTCCTGCGCCCTCGTGCGGACCGCTCCGAAGGCGTCGGCGACTGCTTTCTTGATGGCCTGCTCCACCTCGGCCTTGCGCTTCTCGACCTCCTCGCGCTCAGACGCCGATATCTCGATCCCCTCAGCCTCGAGACCGAACAAACCGTCATCCTCGAAAACCTCGAAGCCCTCGCCGTCCAAGAGCTTAGACAGATGCAGCCCATGGCGGACCTGCCCCTGAGGTTCTGGCCGAACTTGCGGGACGCCTGCAGCGAGCGAGGTGACCGCTTCATGGTACTTGGCCTGGCACAGCTCATAGTCCTGAAGGGCCAGCACCGCCTGCTTCTGGGCCTGCACGTACTGGTCGCGCAATGAGTCCGCTGTCTTGACGCGCTTGTCCAGCTGCTGCTTGGCCTCCCGCATCGCGTGCTGGGCCGCTCCCACCGAGGGCTGCTTGGGCTCAGCAGCCCGCTGCAGCCTGTCGATGAGGCCCTGGTAGTACTTGACGTTCTGGCCGTCGCCCAGGCTCTCGAAGGTGCGGAGCAGGCCCTGCAGCTCGGGTATGTCCTCAACCTTGTACTTCGAGTCCTCGTCAGCATTCGCGCTAGCCATGGCGCTAGGCGGGATCCAACCTGATGCCTGAAGCTGTAGCCCCGCAGGTAGCACCTGTTGCAGGGGCTGCGGTGGGCCGAAATAGGCCTGCGGACCCACCTGCTTCGGGCCAGGGAAGAGCAAGTAGCCCTTGCCCCCCTTGGTCTCCCCCTTCTTGCCCTTGCCCTTGCCACCTCCTTTCGGTCCCCTGGCCGACTCGCCGTGAGCTGGCAGAGAGCCCAGTGGCGGAAGCTCCGCCCACACGCCCTGGGCTGGCGCCTGGGCGGCAGGCTGCACGTAGGACAGGGGCTGGAGGCAGTGCTTGCAGAACCAGAAGCGGGGAAGGTTCTTCTTGCAGCCACAGTGGGGACACGGAGACTTCGAGGATCCACTGCCGTCCTCGTCTTGCTTCTTGACAGGCCCCACCCAGGTCCACTGCCGAGCATCGCCCTTATCGTCACGCATACTAGGCTGGCCGCGACGAGAAGAGCCCATCGGAGTGCGGCGGGCGGTCTACGCCCGGAGAAAGTAATTGTAGAAACTTGCTCCAGCAGGAGCTCACAAAAACTGAAGCCAGAAACTGGCCGCAGGATCACAGGCAGGGGCGCGCCTCCCCCACGCCAAAAAGGCCTCGGTCCCTGAGCGAAACGCTACGGACTTGAACCAAAATGGCTACGGACTCCTCCTCCTCCTCCTCTCTCCTCCTCCTTCCTCCTCCTCAAATCCTCCTCCCCCTCCCTCCTCCTCCCCCTCCTCCCCTCCCTCCTCCTCCCCTCCCTCCTCCTCCTCCTCCTCCTCCTCCTCCTCCTCCTCCTCCTCCTCCTGCTCCTCCTCCTCCTCAGAACGAGCCTCACCTCGTCCAGCCGTGGCTCCCACGTCTGTGCCGACGATGGTCTCTCGGCTGCCCGGAAGTTTGTCCCGATGGATCCTGGCCGTCGTCACGATCGGTGTGCCGGTGGTCTTCCCGATCGTTGCCCCGATGTTTGTCCCGATGGTTGTCCCGACCGTTGTCCCGTGATGGTCCCGATGTTTGTCCCGATGTGCTGGTGATCGTCCCGATGTTTGTCCCGATGGTTGTCCCGATCGTTGTCCCGATCGTTGTCCTGATAGTTGGTCCCGATGGTTGTCCCGGTGGTCGTTTTGGTTGTTTCGCCGTGATTGCCCCACGTCTGAAAGGTAGATGATCGATTGGAGTTTGTGAGTCAGGTAGGTTGTGATATCGGCAGGAACGGAGAAGTGTTACTGATGTGTATATCTACCTACGGTCGCATCGGCAAGAGTATTCATAGTGATACGGACAGGTGTGCGATATCGACGTAATTCGTGTTACCATTGCCATCTAGTCCCCCTCACGTCATTCTATCCCCGATAATAGGCGGCACAGCGCGCGAACCTAGCGATGTTCGACCCTCCCCCCCCCGCGCGCACCCTGGCGAATTCATGTGATGAAAATCACATGTGGGCAACAATTTTCCCACATGAGACCACGCGAGCCGCTCGCGTTCAACCTGTTGCCCACGTGAGACCACGCGAGCCGCTCGTGTCCAACCATTTCCCACATGGGACCACGCGAGCCGCGCGCGCACGTCGAAATCACGCGGACGGCCTTGCGCGCTTGCTGAAGGGGCACGTTCCTCGTCGAATGATAGATGGCGGGCCACGTGTTCACGCTGGCCGCGCGTGCACGTCGAAATCGTTCCAGCACCGCATCAGCGGCACGTGGACATCACCGTCGTCATGAGCGTCACCAGCATCGGCGCCGACACTGGCCATGCAGTCGTCATCGTCATCATCGCCACCACCATTACTACTATCATAATTGTTGCCGCTGGTGTCGACGTCATCGCTGTACACCCTAGGCGATGCTTAAGAACAGTTAAATGTTCGACCAGAGTCTCGATTATTCTTAATGCTTCAATGTAAACCCTATGAGTCCAATAGAAATAATTCTGTGTTTCTTATCCAAATCTGAGACTATGAATGTCTTAACCCATGATTTCTTGAGCATTTCGCCGGGTGTACCGCGCCCGCCCGGGCCACCAACCCGCATTGCAGTGCCCGCGTGCCAGCGCGGCCTCTGTCATGCGCTCGGACGTTGCCATTGGTATGCGCCATCGCGGCCGCATCGGTTGTGCCAAACCAGCTACAGTCGGGGCCCTGAAGAAGGAACCCTTTTCGTTGGGGAGGGGCTCCGTGTTCCTTAAGTGTTTCACAGCTTGCCTCAGGTGTTCCTCATGTTTCCGATAGGAAATCGAAGGTAAATTGAATGGAACAAAGGGGCCTCGTTCCTTATTTAGGGTTCCTTAGGTCAACGCCCCGACTGTAGCAGCTCTGCGCGCGGGCTTGCAAGCGCCAGCGCGGCCGCAGAGACGCGCCAACCATGACCAAGTAGACCGACCCGCAAGTGCACCGCATGGGTTTCGCAAGCCGAGTCGCGGGCGGGAGGGTGGGAGAGCTGCGGTTGGCAGTTCCAAATTCCTCAAACATGAACTGCACCACGCAGGTTGCTCCACATAGCATGCTCGACCACACTGTTTTGGGCCCACGTTGGCTAGTAGTGCGTCCCTGTCGCACCCCCAGTCATGTCAGCCGGGCGGACCAGGCGTGTCGCGTGATATCTACCTAGCTACAGCCTAAGAATGGAGGGCGGCCCTTTTTGAACAAAAAATGCAACAACAAAAAGTGACCCTCGCTTTCACGGATGGAGGGTGGCCCGTTTTCAACATTTGGTTTTCGCTCTCGCGCATCACGCACTCGTCTGAAATATTGCAAACGTTTCACGGATGGAGGTCGGTCCGTTTTCAAGGTATGGTTCTCGTTCTAGCGCCGCGCACATTCGTCCTCAACATTTGCAACACTTTGCAGGATGGGGGCTGTTCTTTCGTTTAAGATGTGGATCTCGCTTCAGCGTTGCGCGCATGTTGCACCACGAGTTCCCCGTAATTGTAAGGATGCGTGAGGCTGACGTCTCAGGGAATGCGTTCCTTCGCAACTGCTCATGGATTGCCCCGCTACTTCTCTGGTTCCCCACGACTGGCCCGTTAGTGCCCCGCGATCGGTCCCCGAAGGGCCCCGCGAGTGGCCCACGTAATGAGTCTGGCCCACAAATGGCCCAGCATTGAAACTGATCCTTTACAGTGGGGGCGCGCATCAAGAAACCATATGGGTTTCGTCAGGGTACCCTGGGTTTCTTCGCTCCTCGCGCTTCGCGATGACTTTCCGCAGCCGTTGAAGGATTTGCTGCGTTCAGGGTGCTCCAGTTTTCCCCTCAAGTGCACCTCGCGCACGGGTTCTCAGGGTTGGGTTTCTTGCGAGGGTTTCTTGCGGCCGCGCCCGCACTGTAGTAACCCACGAATGGCCCACCAATGACCTGCTAATGACTTCTGCCACAGTCGTGGCTCACGTAGGATCTTCGAAAGGCTCGCCTCTCACCTGTCTTTTGCGAGACCATTGGTCCCAGACCAGGCGGCCGTTAGCGTGCCATTCAAGATCCGAAATCAGAGTGAGGCAGTGCCCTTCACGAGAAGCCCCACGGACTGTCGGGGCGCAACAGTCACGTTGATCCGTCGGGTTGTAGGACTCCGTTGATGCGTCTTGGATTCACACTTGTCCCTCATCCTCCTCCCCTTTTTGTCCTTTGCCACTCGGTTCCCCCTTCCCCTGTTCGCTTCCCCTTGCGTTGGACTCATGCCTCTCATCGCCGTTTCCCTCCGATCCCTACTCCGCCTCTTCCTGTTCCCCCATTCCCCCCCTCATTCTTGCGTTGGCCTTCGGGCCCCCCTCGCCCTCGTGTGCGAGCGGTCGTGGTCTGGCAGTCAACTACAATGCAGTCACGGGGGCGAACTCGGGAAACCCTCTGCGATGCGACTGAGCCTGGGAGGGTACCTGAATTGGAGTCAACGGGCCAAGTGTTTCGATTTCCCCCCCTGTGCCCCAGTGCAGTCGTGTGAGGCGCACAGAGTCGATTCGATGAGTGAATCTCCCCGACGCGGGCTGATCTGGTATGCGTCTGCTCTTTAAGGGATGGCTCGAGCTCCAGAGCACGTATGCCTAGTTGCCACCTCGCACTACGTTGATAGACCGTCGGTTTTAGACTGTTTGAGATTCTAAGGTGTTATTCCCGCCCTGTCTTGCATCTCACTTGATATTGACACTGGGAGCCCAAAGCGGCTCGGAAACATCTGGGCCAAGTTTCGCAGAGGTTTGCAGGCTGGGGCCGTCGAGGGCGGCCCTCCTGAACGCCAGCTCCAGTCCACCAGAAACAGTCGGATGACGAGACGGCCCAGCTTGCTCTGAGAGGCGACGATGGGCCATCTTGTGGCACGGAGCAGTTCGGCCTCGTGTGGGTCGCTGCGGCACGAGAGCGCATGGCCACGGGCCGCCGGTTGCCAGGCAGGGGGACATCGGCGACCGCTTCTTCATCCTGGCCGAGGGCAGGGTCGGCGCCTATATGCAGGGCGACGAGGGCGAGAAGGAGGCGCGCACTGCCGGGGGGGGGGACAGGCCGGATCTAGCTGGGGCGCTGTCCACTACACTTGGGGCGGACAGGACCCCCACCCTGACACGTCGATTCGTGAATTGTCCGTTTCCGGCTCTCGAGAGGGCGCCGCGGCCGTCATTTTCCAGGCTTGCGCCCGCCAGGTTTGGGCCCGAGGTCGTTTTTCACTGAACCGCGCTTTGCTGAAGGGGGTCCTTGCCAATCCCCGAGAGGAAGGCGGAGGAGGAGGAGGAGGAGGAGGAGGAGGAGGAGGAGGGAGGGAGGGGGGGAGGGAGCGGAGGAGAAGGAGGGAGGGAGGGAGGGATGAGGGAGGAGGGAGGGAGGAGGGAGGGAGGGAGGGGAGGAGGGAGGGAGGAGGGAGGGATGGGAGGGAGGAGGGGAGGAGGAGGAGGAGGAGGAGGAGGGAGGGGAAGGAGGAGGAGGAGGAGGAGGGAGGGAGGAGGAGGAGGAGGAGGAGGAGGGAGGGGGAGGAGGGGAGGGAGGAGGAGGAGGAGGAGGAGAGGAGGAGGAGGGAGGAGGGAGGGAGGAGAGGAGGAGGAGGAGGAGGGAGGAGGAGGGAGGAGGAGGGAGGAGGAGGAGGAGGAGGAGGAGGAGGAGGAGGAGGAGGAGGGGAAGGAGGAGGAGGAGGAGGAGGAGGAGGAGGAGGAGGAGGAGGAGGAGGAGGAGGAGGAGGAGGAGGAGGAGGAGGAGGAGGAGAGGAGGAGGAGGAGGAGGAGGAGGAGGAGGAGGAGGGGAGGGGGAGGGGGAGGGGGAGGGGGAGGGGCGGGGGAGGGGGAGGGGGGGAGGGGGAGGGGAGGGGAGGGGGGAGGGTGGAGGGGGAGGGGGGAGGGGGAGGGGGAGGGGGAGGGAGGGAGGGAGGGAGGGAGGGAGGGGAGGGAGGGAGGGAGGGAGGGCGGGAGGGAGGGAGGGAGGGAGGGAGGGAGGGAGGGAGGAGGAGGAGGGAGGGAGGAGGAGGAGCGGCGGCGGCGCTTTGCCTCGAGAGCGGAGAGGTGTCGGTGGTCATCCGGAGTCCCAGCGCCGCCCGTGTTCGCGACATCGAGAGGCGCACCGTCCGCCGGACCCCGCGCGACGGAGGCGTGGTGCCGTGGGCTTTTCCGGACAGCCCCGGGGTGTCTCTTACGGGCGCAGCGGACGGGCACGGCCATCTTCGGGGGCGGAAAAGAGGGGGTGATGACTAGGGGGGGGTGGGGATATCATGGCGGGGGCCATGATATTTCCCCAGATCTTATGGCGCCTCTTCTTATTTCATTACGTCCCTGGCCCCCCCGCTGGGCCGCGCACATGCCGCCGGTCATAATTTGCACCCCCCCCTCTTGGACACCCCCCTCGTGGCCGCTCCCGAAGCGGACGGGCACGGCAATCTGCCACTGCTGTGAAGGGCCTTTGTGGGCCAAGAGGTACAGTCGGGACGTTGACCTAAGGAACCCTAGATAAGGAACGAGGCCCCTTTTTCCCATCAGGTCAAGTTCGATCTCCCATCGAAAACCTGAGGAAAACCAAAGGCGAGCTCTGAAATAATCAAGGAACACGGAGCCCCTCCCCAACGAGAAGGGTTCCTTCTTCAGCGCCCCGGCTGTATAGGAAGCACCAGCTCTCAGGCTTAGATGTCGTTCGAGGTCTCGTATGCGTGGTCCATGGGTTGCTTTGGAGTTGGGGATGCTGCGAAGGCCCGAGAGGCTCTTCGATGGGTGACAGCGTGGGCTTTTGGGCAGCCCCGAGGGGATCAGACGGGGGTTCAGGCCCTTGTTCGGCCGCCATGTGTTGTTGTCGAGGCGTGGAAGGCATATGTTCAAACCTCGTGGGGCGAGTTTTGGAGCTCTTGGGCGGGCGGTCTTCGGGGCGTCTCGGAGCCTGTCGTGTCGGGCAAGTCCACCAGACGCAAAAAAAAACACCTGGCAGGGCTTGTCTTGCCCCCTCCTCATAGTGATCCGTTCTTCTCTCTTCCCCCTCCCTGTCTCCCTCCTCCACCCCTCCCCCTCCACTTCCCTACTCTCTCCTCTCGTCCCCCCCCCTGTCCCCCCCCTGTCTCCCTCCATCCATCTCTCCACTTCCCCCTTCCGTCCTTCTACTTCCTCTCCTCCTCCTCCTCCTCCTCCTCCTCCTCCTCCTCCTCCTCCTCATCACACTCCTCCTCCTCGTCCCACTCCTCCTCCTCATCCCACTCCTCCTCATCCCACTCCTCCTCCCCCTCCTTCCCGCCATCTCTTCCTCCTGTCCGAGTCGCGCTGGCCCCGGGCCGAGCTCCGGGCGTGGCGCCGGGAGGCCACCATTCTGCCCCCCCCCCCCCCCGCGCGAGCCACTTGCTCAAGCTGTCCCCGCGAGGCGCTCTTCCGTTCGGCGCTGGCGCCATCGGTCCTCGGCTTCGCTGCACTGCGCAGAGGACTGGGATGCTCGGGGGTGGACAGAACCCCCAACAGTGACACGTCGATTAGTGAATTGTCCGTTTTCGGTTCTTGAGAGGGCGCCGCGGCCGTTATTTTTCAGGCTTGCGCCCGCCAGGTTTGGGCCTCAGGTCGTTTTCGCTAAACCACGTTTTACTAAAGGGGGGTCTGTCCATCCCCGAGATGCGCGAGTGGAGCGAGAAGGCGCAGTTGCAGCAGCCACCCAGGCAGAGGATGGCAGAGCAGATTTTTCAAAGAAGGAAAAGCGACATGAGCATGAACTGTTAGCGCTCCGCGCGGGTTTCTTGGATCGGCGCTGGGCCCCCCCGCGGCGCCTCTGGCGCCGCCCCTGGCTCGCTCCGCGCGCCAGGGAAGAGGGGTGTCCGGCGCAGATCCAAGAAATCCGCGCGGCCGCCAAAAGTTTATATTCATGCCGTTTTGTCTTCCTCTAAGCAGCCACCAAGGCAGAGGAAGGCAGAGCAGATGTGGTTGAAAGGCAGCAGAGCAGAACCAGCTGCCCAACAGGCGAAGCGCCTCCTCTTCGCGAAGTGGAGAGATCAGGCCCTGAATCCAGAGATGGGCCCAGCGCGAAGTGCACCCGGATGCGCACGATTCTTTCTCGCATGGACTTGCCCCGTGCTTGGCACACTCAAAAGACTGAAACTGGTGGCAAGGGCTTCCTGGATGTTTAGCGCCACCTGCTGCCGCGGCGGTTCTGAGCCCATTCGGAGGCACGGAGGCACACTCTTAAGCTACACAGCCTACACTTCCGTATTAGCGCAACTCTACAGCGCCGGTGTTATACATGTTCCGCGTGCGGATCATGTATGGAAAATGCAGGGATTTAGCATTAAAACCAACGATGAGTTCATGCATAAATTTATACATGCATTAACCATGTATTAAAAACTGCCCTGTACCCTTGAGCGGAAAATAGCCGTGCTCGCTGACAGGGCCCGGAGCGAAGAGGGAGGGCGCACCTCCTTGTCCTTCTGCTTCTCTCGTGTTGTCTGCCCCCTCGTCCTCTTGTCTTCGGGGGTGGGTAGGCCTCCTACCCTGGCACGTCGATATTTTTGCGGGTCCAGGTCCGTCGGTTTCGGTCCCAGGCCGTTTTCATTAAAGGGCGGTACGTATACTAAAGGGAGGTTTGTCCACCGCCGATACCAAGCATCCTTCCCCTTCTCATCTTCATGCCCCCGCGAGGTCAAAGTCTACGACACGCAGGCGGGGTCCTTCCCTCGCCGCACGGGGCAGCGGGGGCATCTGTGTACTTCTGGACGGAATGATTGCCCGGGAGTTGGAGTAGTATGTGCCAGACAAAAGTCTGCAACGGTTTTGTTGGGGGAGCACTGGTCACCAGGCTTGCCGCCTGGATGCGCTATTCCTGCGATCCCCCATCAGGCACGCCCCCGTTCGGCGATGCTTGGCCAGAGGTCTTGCGAGCGAGCGAGCTGGAATTGTCAGGGTGGTCAGGGCCATGCGGGGACGTTCGGCGCCACGGCCCGCCACCGGGCCACGATCGCCCAGCCAATTCATTGGAATGTGGCCCCCCTCCTCTTCGTCCTCCTCGTCCTCGTCCTCCTCCTCCTCCACCTCCTCCTCCCTCCTCCTCCTCCACCTCCTCCTCCCTCCTCCTCCTCCTCCTCCTCCTCCTCCTCCTCCTCCTCCTCCTCCTCCTCCTCCTCCTCCTCCTCCTCCAGGGGGTCATCTCCTGGCAGTTGGAGCCCGTAAAGCCAGCGGCATGGATGGACCGGTTGGTCTCCTGGGGCCCAAGACGTTCCAAGATCAAGATCGGTACGTCCACTGCTTTCAGTGCCTCGTGGGTGCCATCCTTTGCCCTAGGTTGTCTCTCTACGGCGTCTCTCAGGCCTGCTTGCGCCCATCAAAGGGCATCGGAGGCCCAAATAAAGCGAGAATGCAAGAAACAGCGGTGAATAGGCGGCCCCTCAGAGGCTTATTGGAGGTTCGAGTGGTTCACTGGCGGCTCTCGTGCGGCCACTCGAGGGCAAATTGGAAATCGCTTGGGGCAGTCCCTTGGCTCCCGTCGCAGTCGGTTTCACTAGGTCGTGTCGGTTCGGTCGGTTGTTGTGTCGGCAGCCTCAGTCTGCCAGACATCTGCATCGGCGTCTTGACGACGATTGTACACAGCACGATTTGGATCAGCACCAGCACGTACAGCAGCACGAGCACCACGACCGGGACCGGCAGCGACCCACGCAGCAGCACCAGTGCATATGGCAGCACCGCCATGCCCACCACGATGGGGACCAGCCGCGCCGCACGCAGCAGTGCCAGGCCAGCCGTTCAGCACTGGCGATAGCACCAACGCCGTCGCCTGCACCAGCGCGGACGCCGCCAACGACGTTAAGATCAGCGCCCATCAGCGCCAACGCCAGCGCTTACACCAGCGCCGAAGCTGGCACCGACGCCAGTACGAACGCCAGCGACTACGGCATCACCACCTCCAGCGCCTACTCTTAACACTTAGCACTAGCGAGGTCAGCACCGACGCCAGCCCAACGCTGGCGGGCACGCTATCACCAGCGCCAGCGCCGACGCCACCACCAATCCAGCCGACCTCTGCGAACTCTTCGGCAACGCTGGCACCAGCGCCAGCGCCTACATTGACGCGGGCGCCAGCACCGACGCCAGCAACAACACCGACGCCTACACCAGAAGCGAGGAACGTTTACTCGGCCAGCTTGTGCGTTGTGACGTTTACTCAGCCAGCAGGCCTGAATGCGTGACGTTTACTCGACCAGCCTGAATACGGACAATACATGTGGTGACGTTTATTATGTTGGCTTGAGCCTTGTGATGATTACTCGGCCGACCTGCACGCGGTGATGGTTATTCGGTCGGCCTGAGTGCGGCCGCGTCTTGTCGACTCAGCGCCGACGCAAACACCGGCGCCTACAACGCCGGCGCCTGCGCCAGCACTTACGCCGGCGCCTATGTCGGCACCAACGCCAGCGCCTACACCAGCACGGGCGCCAGCACCGACGCCAACGGGTGCGCCAGCGCCTGCGCCAACGCCAGCGCCATCATCGACGCCAACATCAGCGCCTGCGATTGCGCCAGCACTGACGCACGCGCCGACCCCATCACCGACGACAGCAAAGACTCCAGCAGCGGGTTGCCCGACAGCTGCCCCGGCAACCGCCCGCGCGGAGCCCACGGAGCCGCCATGGAGCGCCGGGCGCGCCGGCGGGTCGCTGGGGCCCGCGGAGCAGAGGGCGTCCACGCTGCCGCGCCAGCCGCAGCGCGGCCCGCAGGCGCGCGCGGTCACGGGCTCGCCCGCCACGCGGTTGCCGGGCCACGTCTCTGGCAACCGCTGGCATTGGGGGAGCGCAAGGCGCGGGTTTGCCAGGACTCGGGTGCGCCATCGTTCTTTGACGGCCGCGCCTCGGAGTTTGGCGAGGAGGAGTTTCGTGGGACGTCTGCAGCGGGAGGCCTCGTCGAAAGGCAGGCTCGGCCTCGTCATTTTCTTGACGACCTCGTCGGGGATTTCCGAGTCCCCTGTACCCAGGTCTTACGTCCCCCTGATTGCACGAGACCGGCTTTTTTGGGAGCCAACACCGCCAGGCGACCTGCCAGGCTGGGGGCCAGGCGCCTATCAGGCGGCGTCGGCGGCGCCCCCAGCGGCCGCTGGCGGTCCCAGGCGTCAACGATCTCCAGAGCGATGTTGGAGATCGTGGCCGATCGGCGGCCCCCGCGGGCCCCTAGGCGCCCCTGGCAGCGGCCCGGCTGCGCCAGGGCGCCGTTTCAGCGGCGTCGGCAGCGGCCCCAGCGGCCCCGGTCGCCCCCCAGGCGTCTGTCGGTCCGTTGGTTTCGGCTTTGCTGTCGTCGTGGGCGGCGTTGGGCAGCACCCCGCAAACATTGTCGGATCCGCGTGGCGTTCTCTCGGGGCATCCCTGGCCCCATCGGCCTTCTGGGGTGCCCGCACCACGGATCCCAGGTCCCAAAGTGTTGCTTTTCAACTTGTGTTGCGGCCGCAGCCTAATCCCGCCACGTCCCGACCCTAGGACCCTAGGACACCCCAGCCGAAGGGCAGGCGACGTGCTTTGATCGATAATGTGGCGACAGCACGGTCATGAACTGCTCGCTGAACACTGGCGGAGGAATGGCACGCCGAGCGTTCGTAACAGTGGCATAGCTTGCTTCCGGGGGCAATTCTGTTGGGATCGCCTGGAGCAGACAGCTTGCTATTGCTGTTTCGTCGCAACTCCCCCGTCTCCGCCCCCCTCCCCTGTCGCCTCCCATTCTAGAGCAACTGGTGGGTGGGTGGCAGGGGGAACGCGCCAAGCGGGCGCAGATATTGATGTGTCGGGGTGGCCGGAGTGATGCGTACAAGAGTTTCCCATATCTCGGGCCGGACGAAAAGGGGGGGATTGGGAAAGAGGGGGTTACGAAATTTGCTGCATGCAGCTGGTTTCGGCCCCACCGAGGGGCCCATTCCTCGATTCGTAGCCGCCTCTGGCGCTGGGAGGCGCCGGGGAAATCAGCTACGTGAGCTGGTTATCAAACCCCCCCTTTGCTATCCCCCCCTTTCGCCCGACCCGAATACCCCGCATCTGGGGAGCACCATCACTTCAACGGCGCGACGGTTGCTGCAGTCTTGTGGGAACGCTCCACGGTTCCGTTCGTGCCTCTGGTGCTTCTCGGTTGCGCCGAGGGACTTCCGAGGCGCTCGTGAGGCCAGGGGCCTCCGAGCGCCGATGGCGTCTCACGGCGTGCGGGTCGGAGCGGTGGGCCGATTCTGCTGCCAGTCGTCGCCACGGGGACGGCGCGCGCGACGAGAACAAAAAAAAGCCCGAGGGGGACTACTTTGGCGAGATGGCGCTGCTGAAGGCCTGTCCGAGACTGGCGCTGCGACGGGGGGCTTAACAGGGGCAAGGAGTACAGTCAGGGCGCTGAAGAAGAAGGAACCCTTATCGTTGGGGAGGGGCTCGGTGTTCCTTGATTGTTTTACAGTTTGGCTTGGGTTTTCCTGAGGTGTTCGATGGGAACTCCAAGCTTAATTTTTGGGATCAAGGGGCCTCGTTCCTTATTTAAGGTTCCTTAGGTCAACGCCCCGACTGTAGATGCTCGGGGAGGCGTGAGACTCGAGCACGCCGGGGCTCGGGGTCGTCGACGTGTTCTTGTTGACGAGCGCGGCCGGGATTTGGACGGTCCAGCTCGCTGAAGGTGCCCCTGGCCCAAGGTGCCCCAAGCTTTCCGTTCAGTTCTGGACCCCCGGGGACCTTTTGGGCTTCGTGAGGGGTGCTTTGGAGGCCGTGGGGGCCTCCCTGGGCATCCTGGGGGCACCTTGGGCCAGGGACAGACACTTCTAGCAGCACCCGAGTGGATGAGAGTGCTGCCGTGGTGGCGCTGCTTTCGTCCATGTCACGCCTCTCCTCCCATGGACTCTTCTTGCACTCATCTTCCCGAGTTCTGCATCTTGCATGGGAGTGTAGCCAGTACGAGGTAAGACGGGGGGTCATGGACATATAGGCACCGGGAGGTCGACGAACCAGGAGAGATAGATAAGAGTAAGAGGGAAGGACAGAGAGAGTGGGGGGGCATGTAGAGATCAAAGAAATGACGACGTGCGTGTCCCATTTTATTGTTGGAAGATAACAGCCGATGGAATGCTTCAAACATAAAGGGCACTGGCTCGAGCGAGATCACCGCGTCGGGGACCCATACTTCCGACGTCGTAATTTCACCACATCTTACATAAGGCATTATTACTATCAGTGGGGCCTCTCCGCCTCACTCCCGCCTCCTCCCTCCTAATATTCACTCACACTCAGACTGACACACCAACTCACTCATAGTCTAACGCACTCACACTCACACGCATTCGCACTCAGACCGCTCCTACGCAGATTCACTCCTACGCAGACCATTAAATCTGATATCCACTTATACTCATATCCACTCGTACCCAACTTCACTCACAGAGACCACTCGCGGCCATATCATTCACACTCAGATGTACCCATGCTCAGACTTACTTATACCCGTGCCCACCCACTCTTAGACACGCTTACCCAGATTCGCGCACAGTCCGACTCATTCGCGCTCAGCTCTTTCATACTCTGAGTCACTTCACACCCTGGCTTTCCCACACACTCATACACAGCATCAGTTACACCTAGGACCATCACGATGTCGCAGACATGGCATCTTGACAATCCCGGGGGAGCCGCCAGGGGGTGCAGTAGGAGCCTGTTCGCGTCCTGACTGTGGAGGCCTCGAGCCAGACGCCCGTTCGCGGTCTTGGACGCCCTTCTTTTGCGAGCTTTCTAGCCACCACGATTTGGCCGGCATCAGCTCTGGACCATCCAGGAGGGAGCCAACACGGGGCGTATTATGGGCTCGCTCGCGTCCAGCGTGCGGGCGTTCCCTTCGCGAAGCGCCAGCTAGCGGGCGCGTGTCTTGTCAGGTTCCTGTGATCACCGCAGTACGGCAGGCATGGCATTTGGGCCACCCAAGGGAGAGCAGTTAGGGTGAGTGTGTGTGTGACGGGCCCGGTTGCGTCCATACTGTGGGGGCGTCTCTTGCGGCCCCGGGCTGGACGCGTTTCTTGTCAGAGCCCTATGGTCGGTCACCGCGATGTGACAAGCATGGTATTTCTACTACCCAAGGGGGAGCCGTCAGGGGTGCACGACAGGCCCATCACCCGTAATCCGATGCAATGTATTCCGACCGACCCATGTCAGACCCACACATGGTTCGGCGCCCATTCACGTGTGTTCATTCAAATTCATTTTGATTGAACTGTCTCAGAGCGTGAATTACCTACCCCGCTTTCGCTTCCAGGCAAAACCAAGTCATACCACGCGCCTCCTCGTCAAGCGGCCTGACCAGTACAGGCCGTAGTTTGGCATCGCTTGGTATCTCTTGGAAGCGAGGGTGGTCAAAAGCGAGGTCGGTTTGTTTTCCCCCTACTGTCTCGCTCACCTGCAAGTTCGTTCCTTTGCTCGGACACCCTTGGAGGATCGCGCCAGAAAATAGAGGCACATAGTATGGGGATCTTCGCCACGAGCAATTGTTCAATTCCTAAGCTTTCTCGTCAAACTCGGCGTCCGGCTGCTGGTTTCGGGGCCCAGGGCAGTTCAGACAACGATCCGCGACGAACAATTGGCTCCAGGGAAGCGGCCGAGAGTTCTGGAGGCCGCGAATTGAGGTAAGCACGATGTCGGAAGTCGCTGGGGGAGAGGCCTGGCGAGCACCTTCTTCTGCAGTGCGTGGGGCTTTGAAGCTCTCGGGCAAATCTTTCTCGTGCCTGCTCGCACGCCGTGGGCCGCTGTGTGTGTGGGGAATCGCGGGCTTGGGAACCAGAGGAGCAGGCCGCCCTGATTCTTGCGCCTGTGGCGTCCGAGGTCCGGGTCCGACGCCCGCGGCCGCGCCCCCCCTCCGTTCCCCTTCTTCCAGGCCTCCGCATCGTCGACGAGAGCATTTGGCCGAATACAGTCAAGAACCCTCATAAGGACGCGCGATTTTGCTCAGGGTACCCTTGCGTCCTTGCTCGTCCTTGCTCTTGCGTCCTTGAGGCTTCCGTCGTCCGCCGCCAGAGAAATCCCAACTTCGGCTTCCAAGGGTCTTGCGTCCTTACCGCGCGTCCTTAGTAGGGTGTTTGACTGCACGAGCACGTGGCGTGCTGCTGCACGCCTGCTCCTCGCGCCCCTCCGCGTCTGAATGCTGCACCGTGTGGTTCGGCGGTGCCCGAGGCCGCCCGCGCGCTTCTCTCGCCCGCCGGCTCCTGGTGTCGAGCAGTTGCGAAGCGTCTTGACGTGCCTATACACCGCACTCACATCTATACCCCTGAGTAGGTGTATGTGCGGCTGTTTTTGCGCTGTCATGTGCGCGGCATGTGCCAGTCATGTGCCAGGCCTGTGCGGCCCCTTCCGGACCACAATTTCAAAGTGAGCACTATAGAAGTGAGCGCTATAGAAGTGAGTCCGGTGTAGCCCTACCAAACAATGTTCTAAGAACCTCTCGTGGTTCCCGCGAAGTGTTCTCAGAGCACTTCTGGCGGAGGCCGCCTCGGTTGGACACGTCGGGCTCATGCTCTGAGAACAGTGGCTTCGCTCTCAGAACATTTTCGTGTTCCAAGAACATTTCGTGGTAGGGCTACAGAGATGCCGGGGACGGCTGGTCCCGGCTTAATGGTGGCCGGGCCCTTCCCGCCTCCTCCTCCGCGGCCGCCCTCTTCTTGCCAGCTCGCTCTGAGCGCCGGTCCGGCCGCGCCCTGCCGTTACCGACACCGTCACCCGCGCCCGCGTCCGTTGGCGCCGCCGAGGCAAGAGGTCCAGAAGTGGGGGACAACAAGAAACACAGACACTTTTCGTCGTCGATCCCCCAGAGGAGAGATGGGAAGCTCCTGGAGAAGTGTGTGTGTGTGTGTGGGGGGGGGGGGAGGAAGACGAGCCTCCGCAGGGTGTGGAAGAGGATGGGGAACCCTGGGAGTTGTGTTTAGACTTCTTTGCGTGTCCCTGGGCCCCTTTGTGAAGTGTTGCTGCACGCGCGGCAAACGGCTGCCCCAAGGCCAGGGGAAGGAGGACGAGGAGGAGGAGGAGGAGGAAGCGGAGGAGGAGGAGGAGGAGGAGGAGGAGGAGGAGGAGGAGGAGGAGGAAAGAGGAGGAGGAGGAGGAGGAGGAGAAGGAGGAGGAGGATAGGGAGGAGGAGGAGGAGAAGGAGGAGGAGAAGGAGGAGGAGAAGGAGGAGGAGAAGGAGGAGGAGGAGGAGTAGGCCAGGGCGCCCCAAGGTTGGCGGAGGCGGCTGCGCGGGAGAGGGGCGCGGGGGCGCCCTGCGCGGCCGGCAGCTCTCTCTCGGCGTGCGTCGGGTGTGCAGCACACGGCTGCATCTCAGCGTGGGGACACCGTCTCGATGCTCGTTTCGGGGGCCTTCTAACGGATCTGTTCGACTCAGGTTCGACTCAAGTTCGACTCAAGTTCGACTCAGCTTCGACTCAGGTTCGACTCAGGTTCGACTCAGGGTCGACTCAGGGTCGACCCAAATCGACTGACGTTCCACGCAGCTTCGACGCACGAGTGGAGCGAGTGGCTCCAGGAAGGTCCCCAGAACGAGCATCCAACACTGTTCTCACGCTGAGATGCAGTCGTGGAATCATTTCGGTATCGTTTGTCCGATCCCCATCCCCATCCCCATCCCATTCGAGACCCCCACCACACTACCCCCCAGTTGGAGATACAGCCCTCGAAACCCGAAGGGGATGGCCTATATCCCCATCTAGGGGGGTACATCGGCCAGCGGGGCCCAGGCCACGCCGTTGGGGATGGGGATCGGTTAAACGATACTCAGAGATGCAGTCGTGGAATCCTTGAAAGCAAAAGAACCCCTAACTTCAACAACGCAGTGAAGACGCGGCCTCGCTGAGGTCCCCGTCCCTGCATTGGGGCTAATAATAAATCTGGGTGGTTTGGTCTGCTGCATCTGCAGGAGAGACCCTCTGTCCCTAATGTTTTGGGCCCTCCTAGCTTAGGTCCCCTTCCAGAGTATTGGAGGTGCTTCTATAGTTAATCAATGGAAGGGATGGGTGGGGCACAGTGCGGTGCATCGAGGATTCATTAATCAATGGAAGGGATGGGGAGGCCACAGTGCGGTGCATCGAGGATTCGGTGACGCTGTCTGTGTCGAAGCCGCACTTCGAAAAGTTGCTGGGCAGCGCCCGACTGTTCTTTATGAGCAAGTTGGGGGACATTTCACATGCCAGTATTGTTGTCCGGTGTCAGAGTGTTGGTTGGCAGCCTCCACCTGGTTTTCCAGGAAATTCAACCCAACGATTTGAGCAAGTTCTTTGTAACTAGCGGTTGTGTTGGTGCGATTTCTTCGCTTCTGCATGTTTCTCACAGCATGGCACCGCACCGCCCCCTGCCATCCAATACTCACTCCTCAGCCCCATTCCCCCGCATGGCAGCTGAACCCTCCCATCCCTCCCACATCACACCCGTCCTTTGCCCAAGCAGCCTCCGCGCCTTCTTCGTTCCGACCCCTTGGTTACGGCACGGCGTTGCATTCTACATGCTTCCGAGTCGCATGTTCCTCCCTCGGTCCCCCTCCTCTCGCAGCAACTCCGCCTCTGGCCCAATCCCCCTAAAAACGTGCTCAATTCGTGGATCCCGTGATGCTCCTGGTGACGCCCCGCCTTTCCAGATGCTCAGAGGAGCAAGAAGTCGTGATAATGATAGGTTATAAGAACTCCAGGTTGTCCTGCTCCGCGCGGGCTCCAGAGAAGGACGAGGGTTGTTGGATATTCTGTAATTCCCAGTACCCCCCCCCCCCCCACCCCCTTTACCCCTCCCCCCCCGGGAGGGGAACATGGGAGGGAATCGGATTCACTACGACGTTTTTTGTTGTTTGTGTTCGTTTCTGCATTTCCTTCAGACTGGCGACGACGACGACGACAGCCTCTCGCACGCGCCGAGCATTATTATTGACGCGTCGCGTATCCCCACCAGCCCATCCAGAAGCGATGCCCATGACAGCTGACAGGGGGGAGAGAGGAAGAGACACGCATAGTAAAACAGCGAGGGAGGCTTGGGAGGCTCCGTGGCCATCTCGAGCCGTCTTGGAGCGGTTTGGGGGCCGTTTGGGGCATCTTGGGAGCCATCTTGAGCCAGCTTGGGCTACTCCAGATTTCGTAATAAATGGGAGGGGATCTGGACCCCCCAGACCCCAGGCCCTCCAAGATAGCCTGGAAGAGACCCCCCCGAAATGAGACCCCCTCCCTTTATTACGAAATCTGGAGTATCTGAGCCATCTTGAAGGCCACATTGGGCTCTCTGAGGCCGCTCGGGGGCCTCTTGGGGGCCCCTCGGGCTCCTCTTGGAGGCGTCTCGGGGCTCCTTGGGGCGCTCCTGTGGGCCCTCGTGGGAGCCTCTTGGGAGCCCTGGGGGGCCCCTTGGGGCCACCCCGAGAGTTACTGCAGATTTCGTAATAAAGGGAGGGGGGTCTCTTCCAGGCTATCTTGGAGGGCCTGGGGGGGTCTGGGGACGATGTTTTGGACGGTTCTCCCACGGGGGAGGTCTGAAATGGCTTGTCTTGGAGGGTCCAGACCCCCTCCCGTTTAAAACGAAATCTGGAGTATCAATCAACGGATGGGGTTTCTTTGTCTCCGTCCCCCCCTCGGGGGCCAGGATCCTCGTGAGGGGTGTCGAACATTAGCCACCCTCCAAGGGGCCGGAAACAAGGACCTTCTGACACACCGCGGGGCGCCCCGTCCAGGGTCCAGGGGAGGGGGCAAGGGGAGGGGTCAAGACGCTCCTCCTCCTCCTCATCCTCCTTCTCCTCCTCCTCATACTCCTCCTCCTCCTCCTCTTCCTCCTCCTCCTCCTCCCACCCGCCCTCCCAACACATACGTGGCACCCGAGTCTGGCCCGAGCTTCCGCAGATTCAGCAGCCGTCTTTGGATGGGCAGCTACTGGGGGCCAATCTGCCGCCGCCGCCGCAGCCGCAGCCGCCGCCGCCGCCGCCGCCGCAGCCGCCGCCGCCGCCGCCAAGCGTACTTTGCATTGGTTTTTGACAGGGATGGTGGGGGGAGGCCGCATCGGGTTGGCTGCGCATGCTCCGAATTTGGAGGCAGCGTGTGTTTGGCATGTTTTTTGCCAGGAATAGTGGGGGGGTGCCCTCATGGTTCCTGGTTGGCTACCAGTCGCCTGGGGGAGGGGGTGCTTATTCATAGGGAACATTGATAAGCCCCTCCCCTCAGGGGATGGTGGGTTTGTGGAAAAGAAAAAATCGTTTGACCACCTGTCGCCCAGAGGGCTGGTGGGATTTGGGGAAACATTGCACGATCTGGCGCTCGGAGCGCGCCAGACACTGCCAGGGGCTCCAGCGCCACTCAAAATCCGCGTGGACCTCCGAAAGTTAGTGTTTATGCAGTTCTTCTTCGATTCTTCTGGGTGGACTATGTCCTTTCCACGCTGGGCCACCAAACTACAATATGGGGAAACGTGCAGGGGTTTGGATTAGAGTCGTGAGTGACGATTTTGTGGCTGCCTCGGTTGGGCCCGCTGTCTGTTTGCAAAGCCAGCGCGAGCGGCAGGCCCTGTTCACGAGAAATTGCAGACGAACTCTTACCCAACGGACGCTTCATGTTTACATGTGTGTTGCAACGAGTATGTGAATGGTGAGCTAACGATATGGTTCGGATATGGTTTGGAGAAGGAAAGACATGTTGCAGCGGCCTGTGTGTAAGCGACACGCGCGACACAGAACGCTGAACCTGAAGTTGACGCGTGTGCGTGTTTGAGCCGCATAGGCGTTATGTCACAGTTGTTGCTGGAGCAGCGGGCACAGGAATAGAATGACCAGAATACTTGTGTTAAGACATCGCGGCCCACTGACTAGCAGTGGTAACTTGCTCGTCTGCTTCGTGTATGCCGCACGCAATCGAGACTCAGTCCCTTTCTCTCGGACTCGGACTTCAGCAGTGGAGGTCTGAATGCAAGAATCCTGTCGGTTTCGTCTACTTGCAGCCCGTATGCACCGGCCCATCCAACATGGCAACGGCGCCGACAGCGTAGAGCTCCAGACACATTGCTTGCGTTTGCGCCCGCTGTCTCGTGGCGTCGTTCTGTGAACAGCGCTTGCAGTCGTTCACGGTGTTCGTTTTGTTATGTCATGTCGTCATGTGCCTTTGCGAGTTTGTAATCAGTTATTGGGGTAAACACGCGGCTGCAGTACGACGAAGTTCCAAGCCCATTGAAAAAGAACAGGGGTGCAGTCTGAGCAACCAGTAGCCAGTGATTGTTTTTTTTTGCAGAGTCAATTGTGTCACAGGCGTCCAGGAACTGTTGACGCTGCGCGTATCCCCAGCAGCCCATCCAGAAACGATGTCCAGGGGAGTTGAGGTGATCAGGGAAGTGGGGGAGCATGCAGAAGAACAAAGGGCGGGGGAAGCCGTCCGATACCCCAAGAGGGGGAGGACTTTGGAGGAGAAGGAGGATGAGGATGGGAAGGAGGAGGAGGGCGAAGAGGAGGAAGGAGGAAGAAACACTGGACAAGGAGGAGGAGGAGGAGGAGGAGGAGGACGAGGAGGGGCATCCTGGCGTGCCCAGGGCCGTCTTTGAGCGTCTTGGGTGCCTCGGGCATCGTCTTGAGGCCTCTTGGGGGTCTCTTGGGAGCTGTTTGGAGGCGTCCTGGTCACCTCTTGGGGCCGTCTGGGCGCCTCTTGGGGTCATTTCGGGAAGCTCTTGGGAGCCTTAGGAGCGTTCTTGAGGCCATCTTGGAGGAGGTTGATCAAAGAAGATTGGCTCCCTAATTCGCCCGCCCCCCCCCCCCTGCGTGGGAGGCCCAAAAGTCGCCCCGTGGGGCGCTCTTGGGGTCCTCTTGGAGCGCACTTCGGCGCTCTTGGGGCCGTCTTGGGGCTCTCGTGGGTCTCCCCTGGGACCCTCTTGGGCCATCTTGAACTCTAAAGTGAGCTGGGCGTTGCATGTGAGTGGGAACGAGCGTGCATCCGCGGCCGCTTGGCTCAAAGCGGCCGGCCGCCCAGATCTGACTACACCTCAGCGCGAGGTGTATTATTTGCCATCGATATCAAACTATTGCTTGAGATGGCTCGCCCACTACTACTGGGACTATCGCTACTACGGTACAACAGAGCGGGAGCTGGGCTTCGCCTGAGGCGAAGCTGTTGGTTGGGTTTCCCAACCCCTTTCAAACTTGGTAGCGGACCTTTGACGGTTTTACTTGCGAGAACAAGCAGTGGGTACTTGGGTGGATCAGATACCACCATGGATTACATTGGCCAAAGACAAGGGCACTTGCAAGATGATCACGGAGCAATGTACGACTGGCTTACGTGATTCCCATGGGGTATTGATACGAAAACTGACCGAGACCATGGCCAACCACCGCCTTCGACTTACCCTTTTTTGAACGAGGGCGATGTGCTGGCCATCGTCAACATGCGTCGGTATGTAGCAGAGAACTGTCCATGGCTGCACATTATGCTCCAAAGATGCAGCCCCTCTTCATCGATGCAGATCAGATCGCACACGATCTTTTCCAGGTAAACCGTGCTCCCTTCCATGGTCACCTTTATTCTTCCACCGTGCCAGTTACCAACGTGAGAAGATATGACTTGGACGATCCAACTATCCGTCGGCAACCCGACGGCTCGATCGCGAGACCGCCCTCGGGAGGGCTAGGATGTCTTGCGTGCGCGGAGAATGTGAACATGCAATATCCCTCACATGACAGAAATCCCAAGCATTGCAGGTGGTACGATAAGGAAGACTAACATTGGGAATGTTCGAGTTGCCAAAAAACTACGGCCAGAACAAGTCTGGACATGCACGGACATCCGGCACATGCAAGTTTGCCAAACCTTGGGCACCGCCTGACAATCGCGGACAGGTACCACCGGCTCCTGCCGAACCAGCAGCAGGACAAGTACCACCGGTTCCTGCTGAACCAGCAGCACCACCACCCGAGGCGCAAGCCGCGCCACCACTTACGCGGCTACGAGCACCAAGACCCGCTCTAGAGCCGGACCCACGGCGGGCGCCAGCAGCGACGATATTACCGTAAGCAGACATGCTGCTGAACCTGCTGCAGGGCAACCTGCCTCGAGCGGAGCTGGGAGTTCGGATGACCACCTCCGACTGCCACAGGTTAGAGTCAGACGTGGCCGACAGCAAGGAAGGGATGCACCTCCGCCGCCAGCGGGTATCCTTGTTGCGCGACCACCACTTCCAGATTGGTCGAGGTTCGACGTACAAATCAGTCCACAAAATTTCGAAGCCTTGACTCAAGCGCGGTAACAGGCGATGCGGAAACTACACTTGCGTTGGCCCCATACGAAAGAGCTTAAGATGAGACTCGTCTTAACCAAGATAGGTCTGGACAACGTCAGATTCAACCTGATTCAAGGTGTCTGCGACACATGTCGGGGGTGCAGAGCTTGGGACAAGCCTGTGCATACGGCCATGCCGTCTACTGCGCTGCCTGGCAAATTCAACGAAGAAGCGGAATGTGACCTGATGTTTTACAAACAAGAACACCATATTTCATATCATCGATCGCTGCATTCGAGACGTTACTGAAATGGAGATACCAGACAAGACGATGACCAGCATCCTGGGTGAATGCCATCAGTGCTGGATGTAGTTTGGACTTGCGCAGGTACTCTACTCCGACGGAGATGGCGCCCTCAAACACGACGCTGCGAAAGCAGTCCTCAAGGCAAAGGGTACTGAACTAAGGATGCGTGCGCGTGGACAACAAGCTCCGAGGATCGAAGCCAGAAAGGGCACATTGCGCCATCGACTTCACGTCATGCAGGCTGAACTCAACAGGTTAGACATGCATCTTGTGTTCACGCGACTACTGCATGAGGCTTTGTTTGCCGCGAGCGCGCTCACCGTCTACGACGAGGTGTCTCCATGCAACGCTCTGTTTGGACGGCAACCGGCAATTCTCCCTGACTTGCCTTTCCCGGATCACGAACAGCCGACGGAAACGTCAGATCATTCTCGTGAACAGATGATACGCAAGGCATGCATTGAAGCTATCACACAGGCCACCGCAGTTGCCAAGATTCATCGTGCATAACCACCCAAGACAGTCGATGCCGGTCAGCACTGCTACGGCGAAGGAGATTCAGTTGATTACCATCGCCCCGCAACCACGAAGGACGACTGGGGGGGCTGCAACGGCCCATTCCCAATTGTAAGAAACGGTCCCGAAAGGGGTCAAGTCATCATTCGAGTGGGAAGCCGCGACGTTCAGGTCAATGCGGCGATGCGCGACATTCGCTCTATATTGACGCTTTAATCGCCAGAAAAATTTCTCCGATAGCACTGCACTACGGACGGCGCTGACGTTCGTGGCCAGTTTACCTGCGGGGGGACCTGCTACGACATCCGGCCATGTGCCGACCAAGATGGAGATGCTTCAGATGACAGGTTCAAGCCGACTATCTCCTTGGGTACATCTAGCTCTACAATGCCCCACCAGAAACTTCTTCCGCACTGGTAACGTAGTTTCGGCCAGGTTAGCCAAGAGTATCCGTACTTGGCGCGCAGATCGGTTATACAGCATATAACATGAGTTGCTGTCCACTTAAGGACTTACACTTCACCCGCATATAATCTGACTTGTAGAACTGCCACAACCTGATGTTGTATGTCGAAGGTTAAGTGGCCTGTTGTGTAACTGTTTTATAACTGCTTCTAACTATTTCTAACTGTTTCTAACTATTTCTAACTGTTTCTAACTATTCCTAACTGTTTCTAACTGTTTTGGGCGTTCTGCGTCGGCGACCGTCTTGGAGGCATTTTGGGCCAGCTTGAATGCATGTTGGAACCATCATGGGCTCTCTTGTGGCCCTCTTGGGAGCTATATTGAAAGACGGGAGCGCTCACCAGACACTTGCGCTGCTGCCGCGGTTTGCCTTCTTCGTCCATTCTCTTTTCCCACCCTCCCCCCTTCAGCTCTCTTCCCCTCCACCCTTCTCTCCTCCCCTCACCCCCTGAACAGGGCAGGCAAGGCAAGCCGAGCCCCGACGACCCTCATCGACGCCGATTCGGAGGGGCGGGGCGGGCCGCGGACAGGAAAGGGAGCAGCACGTTTTCTGTTTTTTTCTCGGCAAGCGCCAGACTGTACATGCGCGCCGCGTGAGGGGCGTGATGGGGCCAGCAGAGCGTTGCGGTAGCATTTCAAGCAAAACTCATGGCGAGGGGGGGGAGGAGGAAATGGAGGAGGGGAAAGATGAGGAGGGAGAGAAGGGAGAGGAGTCGTAGTAGTAGCAGTAGTAGGAAGAGTAGGGAGGAGGAGGAGGAGGTGGAGGAGGAGGAGGAGGAAGATGCGGAGGAGGATGGGAAGGAGGGGCTGAGGAGTTGGAAGGATTGCTACGCTATGCGCGTGGCTCAGTGAAGCCTGCGCTCGAAATTTACGCCTGCTCGAGCTCTACAGCGGGGCGAACGCGATCGATCCAAACGAAACTCTGCAGTGAAACGGGATCCCTTATCAGCGTTGCCTCGACGGCCTCGGGAATGAAACCGCCAAAAAGCTTCGCGGCCTCTTCTGGCGTTGCCCAAATGCAATCAACAGGAGGCTCGGGGATGAGATCTGGGAGCATCAAGTCGGGCAAGTGCATCGCCACATCAACCATGGGGGGCGCATCAGCCACGGGATTCTGGTGGATCTGCAATGTGTCCCAGATGAGCTGCACTAACCCATCGCCATACATATGCTTGCCGTGCTGGAACACCTGCTGCTTGCCCCCCGCCCCGAGCCGCCGATACATAGCGAACACCTCCGGGCGGGAGGTCCGCAGGCGATACAATCGCATGCGGAGCCTCTCGCATGGTCGGCACCGCCAGATGCATACACCTGCGCGGTTGCGTGCCATGCGATCCGCTGCGCGCACATGCACCAAGTTCGTCTCGGACGGGTCGGCGCAGCGGCTGCACACAGCCATCGCGGAGCCCGGGTTGATGGGGTCTGAGGGCCTGAGTTGACGGGGTCAGAGGTTCGCGCCGCGTCGGCGTCGAGAAAATCAAACCCCGCATCGGGCGGCGATGCGTCGTCGACGCAGCGCGAACCTCCGACCCAATCAACTCAGGCCCCAGATGGGTGGCTGCGAGAACGAACGCAGCCTGAAACTGGGCTTCGAGAATGAACGCAGCCTGGAACTGGCTTGACACAGACAGGCTACGTTAACAACTTGTTTGGGGGGTGGGGCATCTCGAGCGCTTCATTTTTCCTACCGCCTTCTTCCCCTTTCGGGAGGTTTGCGCCATCCTTGCAACGGCGCCTTGCAACTCATCGGGCTCACGCTAGATGGGGGCATTCACTGCAATTGATTCCTCGATGGCCTCCAAGATGGCACCAAGCCTGCGCCCACAAATGATCCCAATGGCATTCCAAAAGACGCCAACCAATCCCCGATCTGCCCCAAGAGGGTTCTAAAAGGCTTTAACCTTCCCACGAGGCTCCGAGGACCTGCCTCACAAAGGCTCCCGTTCAACAGGGCCCCTGCGTTCTCAAAATGATGTCGCCCTCCCCCGATAACAGCACGTCCTCGGGGGTCGCTCCTTGATGGGCTGGTGGAGACACGCGAAGCGCCAGGACTTGGGAGAGGGTGAGCGATACATGCGATAGTGCAGCAGCGCCAAGAGGGGGGGGGATGACGAGGATAATGATGACGAAGACTTGCCTACTCCGTTTGCCACATTGCCTTCCCTTCTGATCTAGCAGTCCGACAGTCATTGTTCATGTCCACGCTGTGTTTAACCGAACTAGCTTCCCAAACAGAACTTGCATTGCAATGTTGGCCACCGTCCGGGCAGTTGTTTGTGAAGTCGCATCCGAAGTTATTGGAGCAGCTCTGGAATTCAAACTTGAACGCTGGACATCGAGAGCTCTGGATTTCCTGGGGAACCTCTTGGGTTCGAGAGCATTGGGTCAACGGCAAGTCCAGGGCCAGGTGGGAAAGTCGGCGCGCGGCCGCGAACATTCTCCAACGTGACGTCTTTCAGTGAGCAAGTGACCGAGCGGGAGATGGAGGACAGGGAGGTGGAGGGGGACGGAGGGGAGGAGGCTGCATGCATTTTGTCGCATCGCAGTCCGAGCTGAGGCTAGCCTTCAGCTCTGACAGAGCGCAAACAAACAAACGTACGTAGCGCTCTAGGCAAACCAAGAGTTCAAAAAGCTGATGCTGCAACCGAGCGATGGTTAAGCTGGGGCTCCTCCGCATCGCGCGCCGAGGCTAGCCGTCAAAGCTCGGCGAAACGGAGATCTCAACACGAGGCAACCGCACAAATCTGTACCGTGCGTGCCAAGGTTATGATTTGTTGTGAGCACCAGCTGGACACCTCGCAATCAAAATCCGGAGTTGCTGAGGCAATGCTTGACGAGCAGGCTCCACGTCTCTTCGGGATTGTTGAAACGCTTGCAATTGAACCTCTGATCGACGCGCTCGCCCCTCTTGAGAACGCGCCAGGCAAAAGTACGCGGATCTGTGTACACGCCGAATTGGCCGATACACATGGCTGGTTTTTTCTTGGTGGGGGGGCCAGGGTAGGGGTGCTTGCTGCTGGATGCCGTGCCTGCGCCATGACTCGTGGCGCGGCCCCTGCCGCGGCCCTTGCCCTTCCCCTGGCCGCGGCCCCTGCCCTTCCCCTGCCCGCGGCCCTTGCCGCGGGCATCTGCAGAAACAGGCGATGACTCAGCAGCGGGCCGACGCAAAACACGTTTAGCAGCGGGCGCAGCAGCGGGCCTCCTCAGGTGACTGGAGGTCTCATCCTCGTCGGCAGTCTCCTCGGAGCCCCCCATGTCCTCCGCCTTCGCTGCGCGCGCCTTGCCGAGCTTCGCCTGCAGCCGACTGGCGACGTCCTCGGCAGACGCACTCGCTGCAGGGCGCGGCGCCTCTGCAGGCGAACATGCGTTGGACGGCAGTGCAAGCTGAAGGCCCGGGCTGCCCGACGACTCGCTCGTCGGCGATGCCGATGGCGACGCGGCGGCCGCCCCGTCCATGAGCGCGAACCCGCCCGACCCAGCGCGGCCAACTGGCAGCATGGACTGGCCGACGTCGGGGAGCCCGGGCGCCTGCTGCGGGCGCGCGAAGATCTGCAAGCCAGGAATGCCAGGCTGCTGCCCATGCTGCATCGCGTTCATCCAGTTGGAAGCGAGCGCCTCGGGAGGCCCAACCCCTTGCCTCCTGTAGCCCCAACCCTCCTCCTCCATTATCGTGCCCAAACGGTTTTCCTGAAAACTGTGTTTCCAAAGCTGTCCGAGCTTCCCCATCCCCGCGACCCCCGAAAGGACCTTTCGGGGGGTTGGATCCTCCTTCTCCTTCTCCTCCTCCTCCTCCTCCTCCTCCTCCTTCTCCTCCTCCTCCTCCTCCTCCTCCTCCTTCTCCTCCTCCTCCTCCTCCTCCTCTTCCTCCTGCACCTCCTCCTCCTCCTCCTTCTCCTCCTCCTCTTCCTTCTCCTTCTCCTCCTCCTCCTCTTCCCCCTCTTCCTCCTCCTTCTCCTCCTCCTCCTCCCGCGCGTCCCCCCATGCGAGCCTGAAGGAAAGCGTGCTGGGATGCCGCGGGGGCAACGCGAGCCCGCTTCGCCCCCGCGGCCACCGCGCTGTGGCTCTGTCTGGCAGGCAACGTCCTCTGAAAAAGACCGAGCTGGACCGAGTCCACCTTCGACGCCACTGGGTGCTTCTCACCGTAGGCGGCCTCGAAGAGCTGCGGGTGAGCAATGCGAAGATCGTTCGGGTTCTGGCCCCACGTGACGATGAATGGCAATGCCCGAGGGGGCGTGACTCCGCGCCAGTACCTCACGGACGTCGTCACGTCCCTCAGGGTGGCCATGGGGTCGATGGACGCAGGCCCACTGGCGTCTCCTGTGGCGAAGGCAAGCAACGCGACGACGTGCACCTTCGTCGGCTCCGATGGGTACATCACGTTGAGCGCCCGCATGCGGAGCATGATGACCTCGAGCTTGCGGCCCATGGCTGTTGCAGGGTCGAGAAGGGGGGGGGAAAAGCATGCCCAATTTCGTCCTTTTTTTTTTTTTTTTCTTGTTTTGTTGTTTTCTTTTTTTTTGTATTTCGATTTTTTTTTTTTTTTTTTATTTTTTAAGTTGTTTTTTCTTTTCTTTCTTTTTTTTCAGCTTCTGATTTGCATCCGTGAGTCATCGGATGGCTTCCCAGGAAGTTATGGAGTTGTTGTCGATGCGTGGCCTGTTTGTTAGTGGTGGTTTTTGGTGCCACCCCTGTCGTCTGTGCAGCGTTGACGGCCCTGGCGATCGCAGCGCGATCTGCGTCCGGGAAGAGGCTGTTCGCGAGGTCGTTCAAGGCGTCCGCGGCGGCGGCGGTGTCAATGGCACCTTGAGTGGCAATCGCCCTGTCGATGAGAAGGCGCTGCTGCTGAACCGCCGCCTGGAAATCTTGCGATCCAACCGCCATCCCGTTTGCCGCGCTCGCCGCCAGATACCTGCTGGCAGCAGCAATCGCCGCTTGCACTGCCATGGCCAAAGCCTCGAAGGTGCAAGCTCGATGGACAGGGCAGTCGGCGCTCCAAGAGATGTTCGAGCATGAATGTTACCAAAAAAGGGAGGAGGAGGAGGAGTAGGAGAAGGAGGAAGGAGGAGGAGGAGGAGGAGGAGGAGGAGGAGGAGGATAATCACTTGGAAGATGGCAGGAGGAAGTGGAGCAAGACGCGGCCCAACGATAAGGGCCCGACAAGAGTGCCCCACAAGCCGTCTGAAACGGACCACATCTGATATTCATGTTCTTTGTCGGGGGTCTCGAGAGGCCCATTGAGTTGTTCTAGTTTCGTGCGCAACATGTTTTGGAAACGAACCCCGTAGGGAAGTTGGTTTAGAAGCAAGTCCCTTGCTGGGTGCTGGGCCTTCTTGGGGGCTCCTGGGTGGGGTGCCGAGGCAGAAGGTACCAAGCGCGGCACAGTGACTAGGGGCCGCTCCCATGGGGGGCCTTCCCGTCCCTCCATTATACGCATTTGCGTTCTCCTTCCGCTCTCCTCGTCGTCCTCCTCCCAGTCGTTCTCTGCTTCCTGTGTTTCCCTTCTCCCTCCCGCTCCTCCTCTCCTCCCATCCTCCTCCTGCCGTCCATACATGGGCTTTTTGTTTTGCGGCAAAAAATGATCTCGATTGCATATACCTCGCGAGGCTAGCCTTCGGCGAAGCAAGACAAAAAGCGGGAGAGCACCTGTCACTTGTAGCGGCATTGATCTATGATAAACACACGCTGACAACCAAACAATGCTTGCTCGAAACGGTTTTCTGGTGGCACTTTAGCTTGCTAAGTGTGGTTTCGACTGCACGCTAGGCTATGTGATCAGGTGGCTCTCTTTCCAACTAGACGCACGCATCAGAACTCCTGTACATCCCAAAAGTGATCAGCAAAGATACGAGATACACATCGACCCCTTTCGATGATTCGCAAATTGCGAACTGGTATCTGCAAGGCCAGTGCCCTTCTGGCCGCGACCTTCCCAAGGATAATCATGCGATGCGGTGTGCGAAAAAAAGGCACTGTCACCCTAGCTTGGCCGAGTGAACTGGGAAATGAGCTTGCGTGCTTTTTTTTTTGGTTTTTTGTTTTTTTTATTTTATTTTTTTTTTTTTTTTTTTTGTTTTTTTGCTTTCTTGACCTCAGCGTTGGCACGCTGCTGCTGCTCTCTGCGTGAAAGCGGCTTGCCTCCGCCCGGGGATTTCCCTGCAGATTCGAAGAGGGCGCGGATGCGCTTGGCCTCCGACACAGAGGCAGCGCAGTCCCCGGGCGGCAAAAGAACAGACGACTCTGCCAAATCCGCCTGCCACCGTCAGGCAGGCACATGAGCTCAAGCAGGAACATGCCGCCCAAGCGGGCATACCTTTTATAAGTTTCAAGCATTTGAATGTAGCACATACAAGTAACCATGATTGGGCGGCGGATCTGCGAAGCATTGGGATCACCGTGAAGCTCGCGAGCTTTAGTTAAAAGCGGGGCGACTGCTGCAATGACCATCGGCGCGGGGCACGCATTTCCCGACGCCTTCAGGGCCAGGGACTCAGACGGCAAATCCTTTTTTTTTTTGTTTTTTTTCTTTTTTTTTTTTTTTTTTTTTGTTTTTTTTCTTTTTCTTTTTTTGTTTTTTTTTTATTGTTTGATTCTTTTTTCTTTTTTTTCTTTTTTTGTTTTTTTTTTTTGTTTTTTTTTTTTTTTTTTTTTTTTTTTTCTTTTTTTTTTTTTGTTTGTCTTTTTTTTTTTTTTTTTTTTTTTGTTTTTTTCTTTTTTTTTTTTTTTCTTTTTTGTTTTTTTTTTTTGACATTATTTTTTTTTTTTATTTTTTTTTTATTTTTTTTTTTTTTTTTTTTGTTTTTTTTTTTTTTTTTGACACTGTTCAGGGGTAGCCCTTGTAGCCCAAACCGCTCCACAGGGGTCAGCAACCTTGGGAACCAAAGCGGGGCCCAGACGAACGCACGTAACTGACCTGAGCTACTCACCATTTCAAAAGCGGTGTACATATCCTCCTTCCTCTTCTCCATTTCCTCCTCCTCCTCCTCATTATCTTCCCCCGTCTCATTCGCATCCTCCTTCCCCTTATCAATTTCCTTCTCTCCATCCTCGCTCTTCTTCCTTCTGTTCGTTCTTCGCTCGTTGGCCAGACTGGTTCAGGGATGGGGCATGCGTTTCGAATCGGTCCTGCAGCACTGGCGGTTCGCGTAAGGGAGGCGTGCGTCGCCAGCCTTGAGTACCCAGATGTATCGGTTCTTAGTGGTCAATGTGGGGCACCTATCGACGAGCATGTCCTTCCCCCAAGCCCCGTTCTGGGAGCGGTCGACGTTGAAACAGCAGATGCTCGACTCCGAAACGAGCCCCTGGGCCAGGAGGCGGCGCACCCTCTTTTCGTAATACGTTAAGCTTCTCCTCATCATCGGCGTGAGCGCCTCCAGGTCACCCGGGGGCAGCTGGGCCAGGAAATCCTACCAGCGCGAGAAGAGGGCCGAGGAGGAACACGAGAAGAGGTGGAGCAGGAGGAGGAGGAGGAGCAGGGGCAGGACGAGGAGGAGGAGGAGGAGAAGGAGAAGGAGGAGGAAAGGGAGGAATGGGGGACGACGGGGAAGATGAGAACAAGAAGGAGTGCAGGGAGGGTGGCGACGACGAAATGGCCGCTTCCTGCAGCGGGCGTGTCTCGAACGGCTGGAGAGGTGGAGGCATGGGCCCAGAGGCCGCGCGGAGGCCTCTGAGCCATGCGCGGCGCCTCTGCTGCGCCGAACCGTAATCAATCGAGTCAAGGCTGACGGCGTCCCATTGGAACTCCTTGACCTCCTTGCGGAGGACACCCAGGACCGAGTCCAGGAGATCTGCAATGCCTAGGGCCGACAAAACACCAGGCGAGGCGGCCAGACCAAACCACGGCAAAGCTGACCAAGCCCGGGGCCAACCCAGGACGTGGGCCCCGATTGGGGCCCCGAGCGATCCAAGCGAACCGACCGAGCCGATGCCAATTGGGCTCCCAACGTGCCAGGCACATTCTCGAGCAGCGTGAACAGAGCGACACCATCCTTTAGGAGGCATGCCATCACCCCCTCCCCCAGGAACAAGTAGCGAGGTAAGGTGGGAGGGGAGGTGTTGGAAACGGAGGGGGGGGGGTGGCATGGGAGGTCGAGGATGAGTATCAGCAGGAGGAGGAGGAGGAGGAGGAGGAGGAGAAGGAGGAGGAGGAAGGGAAGGAGGACGAGAAGGAAAAGGAAGATCGCAACGTTTGGGGATGGGTTGATGCATCGCTTGGAACCGCCCAAATAGATCCTTGATGAGCTTGATTGCCATCGTGAGCACTTGAAAGTATATGTCAGAACGGGGGTCATCTCGACCCTTCTTGAGGCCAACGGTCGACCAGGGGGGGCACGGTGGACCGCTCACCTTGCGCGAGAGCAAGGGCGTGGTTACGAATGGCGCGTTGGGGTTAGCCTTGAGCGCTTGGCCAAACGCGCCAGCGCTCAGCCGACCCCGAAGCACCATTCGTGGCCCACCCTTGCTCTCGCACTATCACCAACCCATCGCATCCATAGACTGATTCGAGCTGAATCTGCGTGACGTCGCCGCTGCCCTCCCCGAGCGACGCGACGCCTCTGTGGGCGGAGGATGGATTGTCTTGCGGGGGCGTTTTCTCGAAGCCTGGGGAGGGTGAGCTTTCTGAGCCTGCAGGGGAGGGGGATCGTTTGGGCCCGGGGGGGAGCCTGGACCAAAATGGCCCTCCAAAATTTTGTCATATGGCGTCTCAATGTCCATCACATTACGGCCGACCACAGAGACGTTCATGAGAGAGAACGCAGCGCCGCACCCGTCGACCCCAACGCAGGGCAGGCAGATCCGAAGCGGGCGCTGGAAGCAGTTAGCGAAGTCCTGGCCATGCTTGAAATCGACCTGCGGCGCAAGGGCGATCAGTTCCTTGCATCGTTTCCCCCAGGACTCCAGAGCCGTCTGACTCCGACGTGTTGCAGCCTGATCAGGGGCCTCCTTTTCCTCCTCCTCCTCCTTCTGCTCCTCCTCCTCCTACCCCACCTTTCCCTCATCGTCCTTTTGCCTACCTCCTCCTCCTCCTCCTCCTCCCCCTCCTCTCCTTCCTTCCCCCCTCCTCCTCGCAAGTCGCTCCTTCGACCTCCTCTGCTTCCTTCCTCCTCACCCCCCCCCCCCCATCCGAAGCCTTCGATCGAGCGGCAGGCATGGTGGGGGCGAGAATGTAAGTAAAAATCTGTATCTTCAAACTCTGATTGCAGCTGTGGGCTCACGGGCTAGCCTCGTTGAGCCCGAAGCTGCGGGGAGGGGCAGGAGCGATCGTCATGGCACGCTTGCCGAGAAGGGCAGGGGAGGCACCTCGACGTTTCCCAACGCATCGATCGAATCGGCGGGCAGGGGGGGCCGCGCCATCCCCTGGGCACGCTGAGCAGTGAGCAGAGTCAGGAGGAGGAGGAGGAGGAGGAGGAGGAGGAGGACGAGAAGGAGGATGAGGAGGGTCAGGACTTGCTAGATTGCGTCGGAGCCTCGCGGATCAGGACTTGCAAGATTGCGTAAGGAGGAGGAGGGGGACGGTCAGGACTTGCTAGATTGCGTCGGACCCTCGCGGGTCAAGACTTGCTAGATTGCGTCGGACCTTCGCGGGTCAGGACTTGCTCGATTGCGTCGGACCCTCGCGGGTCAGGAGGAGAAGCACCAGCTGAGGAGGAGGGGCGACGTCCCGTGTGCGCCCCGTGCACGCCCCGTTTACGCCCCGCGTACGCCCCGTGCACGCTCCGTGCACGCCCCGTGTACGCTGTGCGTCGGGGGGTCATGGGCGTACACGGGGCGTGCGCGGGGCGTGCACGGGGCGCACACGGGGCGCGCACGGGGCGTACACGGGAACAGGGGGGGTGACAGTTGAGACGTGCATGGGCAGACGCAGCCGACGTGATCAGTTGGACCCTCGATCCCGTATCTCAGAACATTCTGGATGGTGGTCGGAAGGGGAGGGAGAGCGCGAGGGCAGCAGAGATTGGAGGCAGAGAACATACACACACAGGGCGATACATGTGTGCAGGAGAAAGAAGTCTAGTAGAGGAGGAGTGGAGGTCACGTGACGACGCGCATGGCATACGCCTTTGAGGCAAAATCACTTGCTCGCAAGAACAAACTTGAGCTTCGAGGGGCTAGCCTCCTCGCGTATCGGCCCATCGCCCTCTGTGCCCGGGCCTGAACATGAGGCCGCGAGGCTGGGCCTCAGGGCAATGCACATTGAAAAGGCAAGCATGTCACAGCACCTGTAGAGCTCTCACGGAGTCGGCTCCTGTGGGCTCATGCCCACGCGCGGCAGGGACGTAGCGATCAGGACGTTACTCCACATCACCGTGGTCAGCAGCACCTTCCTCGCCCTCAGCGCCTTCCTCTAGGTCATCCTCAGCCTCCTGCTTGAAGGACGTCAGCTTCTCCGTCGAGGTCGTCACCAAGTCCAAAGCGGCCTTCACGACGCCCGCCAAGCTCTTCATGAAGTCCGCCTGAGGAGCCTTCTTGGTATCGAGCGCCGTCTTCATCATCGTCTGGAGAACTGCGAGGGACTCCAAGGTTCTCTCAGCCGCCGTCATGTGTCTGGTCTGCACGTACTCACTCATCGAAGGGTCCGAGCACTCCTGGAATAGCTTGTCCAACTCATCAGCCTTACCCACGATCTTGTCGTAGGCCGTCTGGACCCGCTTCAGCTGCTTCTCGGTGAAGAGGCCCTTGTCAGGATTAGCCTCCCCATCATCCGAAGGCTTCGCCTGCTCCTGCTTCACCTTTTTCGGCGCTTTCTTGGTCTCCTCCACCTCGGCCTTGCGCTTCAAGACCTCCTTGTCCTCGGTGGCGTCCACGGTCTTCGTCTTGTAGCGGAACACCTCCCACTCCACTTCCCCTGTAGTTGAGTTCATGAGTTTGCGGGCGTTCGCTTTGACGTGTGTCACCACATGCGGCTTGAAGTTCTTATTGAGCTCGTCCTCGGTATGCCAGAACGCCTCGCCCTCGTAAGATGCTGACTTCGTCGTAGTCCTGATTTTCTCAAGCGTCTGGGTAACGAACAACTTCAGGTTGGGGCCGTATAATTCAGCGGCCCTCTGGAAGAACATTTTTTTTTTTTCATCATCAGGCTGATTGTTGAAGTCCAACCTGTCCTCGACGACCATGGCGCGCCTGAGACGGGCCTTGAGCGCGACGCATTTCTGGCAGCGCCAATACGCCTTGCTGCTCTTGCCCTCGCCTGGGTTGAAGATCGCCGAGCACTTTCCGCCGTCAGGGATGCGCAAGTGGCAGGTGGTGCACTTTTTCGGAGTCGCTTGCTCGCTAGCTGACTCCGCCGAGACTGCTTCCACAACGGGCGCTGCAGCAGCGGCCATGATTGTGCAGTGAGCTGCAAATGCAAGTCGGACGTGAGAGCGCAAGCTGACGGTGCTGAACAGCTGGAGCCAAAATTCGGCTACTGATCTTGTCATGAGATCGCGCACCCCAAACAGTGTCTGTAGACCAGCAACGCGTGCGAAGCTTTTTCGGAGGGGCCAATCCAAGCCCGACATCTGTTTGTTCAAACAATTTCAGCAGGCCAATCCAAGCCCTAGTCCTGTCGTGCATGCACTGTTTGGGAACGACGGCCATTGTGACAGCGTTGGAGATGTCAAGCGGTTGCGATCAGTGAGGGCAGGGCTTTCGGACCCGGGCAGGTGCCAGCGCGTTCGACATCTTCGGCTTTGTCAAGCGAGGGGGAGGGGGGTCACTCGGCCTTGAATGTCGGAGGGCCCCTGGGGCATGCACAGGCGGGCCCTTTACAGCATTTAGAACCCTCTCGGGCGCCTCCAGGAACGGTTTCATGGTTGTCGCCCTCCCAATCGTTTTCCTCATATGCTTCCTAACATTATCTTTCTTTGCGGCCTCTTGAATCCTTCCAAGTACACAAGCTTCCCCTTTAGTTTCTCACTCTCTCTCTCGGTCATAATCTCTATCCCTCTCCCTGTGTCCCTCGCTCTCCCTCTCTCTCTCTTTCTCTCTCTCTCTCTCTCTCTCTCTCTCTCTCTCTCTCTCTCCCAGTGCAGACATCAATCACGTTCCCCCCCAGTTTGCTGGTTGGGGTCCTCAGAGTCCTCGAGGAGGGCTGCCCGGGAATATTTTGAAGCCTCGCTGGGGGGCTCATAAGGGCCGCTTTGTGGCGGCGTGGGCTCTTAGGGGCACTTCGGGGCGCCTGCTTTACCGACGCCTTCGGCGAACGAGGAGGAGGAGGAAGAGGGGGATCAAGAGGAGGAGGCAGAGAAGTTGGAGGAGGAGGTGAAGGAGGAGGTGGACGTGATTGGCACTCGCACAGTTGACAGTGCAGTAGAACTGTACACCACCAGCAACAGGCAAGCGATGCCACGTGGCACTGTACATCGCCAGCGACAGACAAGCGCACCTAGTTGACAACTGAACGATGCCATCAGAAACTATGCAATCGGGACCGATCCGCGTCGGTTTCCATATATGTGGCCTCTTCCTCTTCCTCCCCCTTATCCTCATCCTCCTCCTCTCCCTCCTCTTCCTCGTCATCCTCCCTCGTTCTCCCCGCCTTTCTTCTTGTATTATCCTCTTCCTCCTTCTCGCATTGCTGCGCGCCTCAAGCTTAGAGCTCGATCGGCAATTTTGGAAAAAGGGGCCGAATCGATTGCCCTGGCATTCTCACGAAAGCGAGGGTGCCCCCCAGCTCCGAGACTGGAAGGAAAGCTGGGCCCTTCCCGCTTGGGCGGTTCAGGGAATCACCGCCCTTCTCAAATACATCTGCCAACGCTGCGAATGTTGAATTCACTTCAATGAACATTACTGGCCTGGCTACTATCAGCTGGCCCCCTTGCACAAACCACAGCAAGTCGGAGAGATGCAACGTGCCTCGGGGCGTTCTCATGCTGGTCGACGCCCACATGTTGATCTCGTGTCGGTGAAGACCCATCAGTTCTGAGATCCTCGGGGAAACGCGCGTGCTTCCTCCTCGTCTTTCTCCTTCTCCTTCTCCTCCTCCTCCTCCTCCTCCGTCTCCCCCCCTTGGCCTCCATCCTCTGCGCTCTGCGCTGCCTTCCCTTTCCTCCTCCTACTCTTCTCTCCCCGGGGCCTTCGTCATCCCCTGGGTTGGCAACGGCCATGTCTCCTGAATCGGCCCGCGCGGGCCCCGAGTCCCCAAGAACCTCGAAGGCCACTTGGGCCCTAGCAGAACGAGCGCTTTCTGCCAGCCCAAAGTCCAGCTACTAATGTCCCCCAGGCTCCGAGCTCGGTGCAGGTAGGTGCCCATGAACGTCTGGGCTCCATCAGCCCTTGGATGTGCAAGAACACAAGTTTCTTGATGGGGTGCGTGGCTGTGTTGTGATCTGCAAATGTATGCTCAACGACCGATTTCGTTACCTTGTGGCGCCGCTCTGGTGCGAAGCACGTGAGGTTAATGCCGTGCTTGGCCACGGTGCCAGGGGTATGTTGTAAGTAGTGCAATTTCGGCCTTTCGATCGAGGGATGCAGTTTCGTGGACATATCCAGGTACCTGTCTAATATATCAGTCAACGTCTGGCAGTGCCGCAACAAGACCGACTCGTGGGCAATCACGCACCAATCAACGACCTGGCCCAACAAGCACATGCACACGACGTGATCGTCCAGGATGCGCCGAGGAGCCAGAACAACTTCGCAAAACAACACGAGCATTGACACAATTGTGATCATCTCACCTGCGAACCCCTTACAGTGTGAAGTCTCGTTGCGCACGATGCGGCTGGAAAAAAATGATGCGGGGGGCTTCGAATACGATCGGGGAACAACCACTGTCGACATGAACTCATCGAGATCGGCAGTTGTGATGGCCGTCTCTCGCAAAACTGTGTTAATGAACCCATTTACCTGATACTGCGCGAGGCCTCCCGACGCCAGAATGTTGTGCATGTTGTCAAACATGACGCACTCTGACGGCTCTACTATCTTCCTGCAATGTGCATCCTGAAGAAGGCCATAAGGGACGTGCTTGAAACCGTGTAGTTTAAAGCCATCCTTACATCTCTGGCGCATGTTCCCATTCGGCAAGGGGGGTAGCGCTCGTAACATTGCTCTACGGCATCTAGGACGCCCTGCGACCGCTGCCTCACATTTCAAGGCGCCGAGCTTGCTAAAGCTTTCCCGTTTTTCGGCGCATGATTATGCATGATTGAAGTGCGGCTGTGCATCTTCGTGCGTGCTCTCAACCACGTGTGGATGTATACGTCCTGACATGCGGGCCCATCGGGGGTCGTCGGCGGAATTTGGGCCAGAGGCTTCGTCATCGAGGCTCGGTCGTGTAAGTCTAAATCCCTCGCTCTGGCAGCCCCGACTGATACGAAATACTCATCTTCAATCCCAGCCCAGGCCGCGACTACATTTCTACACAGGAGGCAAGGCTTAAGCCCCGCTGATCCAATGGCCCCGAAAGCAGCCTTCATCGCTTTCTCGTCCTGGCAGATGATTTTGAACTGCATTCGAAAGTGAAACTCGCCACCCCTACCTGGCAACATGATGCCAGTTCGATCAAAACAGAAGCCCTCTGGCGGGAAGAATCGCTTCAATGTGGAAGCCGTCACGACGCTCATCCCGCCAACCACGCGTGCTAAATGTTTTGTTTCAAGCGTGCTGAAGACAAACCAACCGTTGATCTGGGCCCTGAAGTCTGGTGGGAACTCCTATGTGTGAGCAGAAAAGGTGCCGAACCAGGCGATTAGCCTCGATCCCGCCGCCAATCTGCGTCTTGTGCACTAACAAATCCTCCTCTCCCCCTCCTCCTCCGTCTCCTCCTCCTCCTCCTCCTCCTCCTCCTCCTCCTCCTCCTTCCTTCGTCCTCCTTCCCTCCTCCTTCTCCTCCTTCTCCCCCCCTCCTCCTCATCCCCTTCTTGTTCTCGCCTGCCCCTGCCTTCGCCCTCTTATTCAGTTGCTGCTGCTCCTGCGCCTGATTTTACGGTGGGGGTGGGCCGTGCCCGCTGGCTCGTTCATTCGATCCTAACGCAGTGGGCGGCGGGCGGGCCAAGCGCCCAGGGGCACATTTCGCTCTCGTGTCCTTAAGAGTGAAGTACTGACACATGACGCTGCGCCCATGGTCTGGCCGCTGTTGGTTCCCGGGCGTGCATTCGTCTTGGTAGAGAATCAGGGGCCCTGCGAGACCTCGAACGTGTCGGCGCAAATAGTCTGAAAATTCTGTGTTGTCCTGACACGCCTTCCACAAATACGCCATAGGGTTGCAGTAATACATTTCCACATCTGGCCCAGGGGATGCTGCCAAAACCAGTTTATCGATCAGAGGTCCGTATGGCGTCACGCTGGACGCAAACCCATTCAGACAGCCTCGGATTTCACGTTTCGCCCGATCGATGTCCGACGCCTCCTGGGAGTCCAACTGGGGTCTGAGTAGATGGGGTCGGAGGATGGCTGCCGCGTGGCAGATGCACCGCCGATGCGTCGGCAACGCCGTCGATTCGTCGAGTCATCGTCGCAGTCAGCGTTGGAGAAATCGGGCCCCACATCGCGTCGCAGCATCGCCGATTCATCGCGAGGCGGTGCGATCCTCCGACCCAATCTACTGTGGCCTCATTTGGGAGACCTGATCCTCGTCGTCGTCTACGAACTCTCCGCCGTCGGCTCCGACATGTCCGACCAGCACCGATGCCAGTGCCGAAATCGACGAGGAGGGCGACGCAGCGAGCAGAGGTCGCCTGCGTCTCTTGATCGCCGAGTCGCGGCCGACGATCGCCCCATCTGCCATGGGCTGGCCTGCGGGGCGCCCGGGGTGGCGGGGCAGCGAGAGAGAGAGAGAGAGGGCAGACAGAGAGAGAGAGAGAGAGAGAGAGAGAGAGAGAGAGAGAGAGAGAAAACAAAAAAAGAGAGAGATAGCAAGAGAGGAGAGAAAGAGAGAGAGAGAGAGAGAGAGAGAGAGAGAGAGAGAGAGAGAGAGAGCGTGTGTGAGAGAGAAGGCTAGAATGGTGAACGCTTTGCGCTTCCCCATCCAGAGGCTCCCATTCTTCCTCCTCCTCTTCCTCGTCTTCCTCCTCTTCCACCATCGTCGTTCTCCTCTTCATCCTCCTCCTCCTCCTCCTCCTTCTCGTACTCCTCCTCCTCGTGCTCCTCCTCCTCCTCCTCCTCCTCGTGCTCCTCCTCCTCGTACTCCGCCTCCTCCTCCACCTCCTCCTCCTCCTACTCCTACTTCTCCTCCTCCTCCTGGTCCGTCTTCCCTCGGAGAGCTCCAAGTCGACCGCAGGTGGCTTTCAGGCGAGATCCAGGCGCGCCACCCTCCTCCCCAGGGGGGCCCCAACGCAACGCAGAAACAAAATAGTGATGCCAGCTGGTCTGCTTGGAGCCCTATTGGGGGGGCTCGCTTCGGGCTTCTAAGGCCTCTTTCGGGGCTGGCCTGATCTCAGGCGGGACTGAGGCGGCCCCTGAGCGAGGCCTCGCATTGCGAACCCGAAAGCAAGCTAGCGCAAGCTAGCCACGAGAGGGGCTGAAGAGGTCCCAACTGAGCCAACGCTACGTACTCTGAGTTCGACTGCAGCCCACGCAGGGAACTCTGAGAGCTTTCGATGGGCCTCTTGCGCGCACCTGGCGAGTAGGCTCGAGAAGGCCCGAGGGGGCCGCGAGGAAACTCCAACGAGTGCAAGAGGACGCAGGGCGAGGGGGGCGAAGAGAAGTATAATCACCAGGGGAATGAGGGCTGGGGAAGGAGGACGCGCCATGGGTAAAGACAGGACGCGTCAGCTAGACTAAGGCACCCCCGTCCCAAGCACGCTCTCCCTCTCTCTCTCTCTCTCTCTCTCTCTCTCCCTCTCTCTCGCTTACTCACTCTCTTTCGCTCTCCCCACTCCTTCCCCAAAGAAAGTGCTCCAGGGCTGCGAACAGCCCACCGTTGAAAAACAGGTCCCCATGCGTTTGCAATTCAGGCAAGAACGCCGTGTGAACTTGAAACGCAGGTATGTATCGTGCAGCTCCATATCATTACCTCTCTCTCTCTGTCTCTCTCTTACTCTCTCTCTCTCTCTCTCTCTCTCTCTCTCTCTCTCTCTCTCTCTCTCTCTCTTTCTGCCCCGCCCCCGTACTTCTTCAGGAGGCCAGGGGTGCGCGCGCGTCTCCAACATCGGCACAGGCTGCACTAGTGCTGCGCAAGAGACAGACATTACACGTGCGACCGTGCTCGCAAGATGCAGGCGGTATGCCCGCATAAGCGTCGGCGCGAACGTACACGTAGGCTGGCTGGAACCTGTCGCCAAGGATCTTCTCGGGCCCTAGCGTTGGGCGCACCAAACAGACTCCCTCAAGGTGTTGCACGCCTGCTGCTGCAACGACGCCGCTATCCCCTAACCTGCACTCCGCCTCCACAAAGCGGGGCCCCGCACACGAGCGCGTTGCTGCTTCGAGGCGGACACGATCCCGAGCGAATTCCCAAACCAACTGCACCATGCTCTGCGGGCCGACGACCGTGAGCGAGCGATGACCATGTCGGCGCGCCCTGAACGACGCTCTGCAGCCGAACATCTGTCGGATAGCCGTCTTGTCCTGAATGGTCAAGTTGCCGACCATGGGGACGGGGCCGATCCGCGCGAGGCCGCAGTAGCTCGCGCCTCCGCTCGACGCGGAGAAATGCGGAACCGCTCGCAAGACGATGTCGTCGGCGTCCTCGTGCTCCGACTCCTCGATCGCATCGGCGGCAGACTGCTGAACCAATGGCCAAGCGAAGGCGTCGAACGTCTCCGCCTCGTGCGCCCCTGCAGGTGCCTCGAGCCCGGGAGGCGCGCGCGGCCCCTGCACAGGCAGCTGCGATGCCGTGGGCGCGCTCAGCGCCATCGCGGAGGCGACGTGCCAGGCGCGCGCAGCACCTCGCAAGCGAAACCCGCTGGAGCCAAAATGGTTACGGATGTGCCCACGATAGTGCAGATCGGGAGCACGAGCACACATGCCCAGTGAACATAGACCCACAAAGAAACGAATTACACGCTGGCGGGTCCAAGCTGGAAAGGGCATCCCATCATAATAAACACACGTTTTTAAATGAATTCGCGTGAGCGGAAACCCCTCATTCCGATATTGTTCTGAACCTCGCCGAGCTGACAGGGGTAGAAGCGCGAGGAGGAGGATGATGAGGACAAGGAGGAGGCGGGAGGAGGATCTTATGGAGGACGCGACTGCAGCTGAAATGGAAGTGAGAACGATCAGAAGAGACATGAGAAGTGGATGGAGAGAGGGGGGAACAGGAGGGAGGAGGAAGGGGGGCAGGGGGAAGGGCACTGAACTTTGCGAGCGGCAGGGAGCGGAGGAGGATTGCGAAACGCCAAGGGGCGGAGGATGATGAGGAGGAGCAGTAAGATAAGAAAGCTAGTAGGATCTGATAGGTAGCTGAGGATCGAGCACACGACCGAACCCAAGATGGCTTCCTCCCATGTTTCGGCAATTTGCCCCCACATATTATTGATATGATGAGCGAAAGGGGGGGCGATCTGTTTGAATTACATCCTTTCCGAAACGTGGCCAGGGATAACAACTCCTACCGCGTGGGAGCGGTTCGAGGCTGGGGGGAGGGTTGGGGGGTTGTAACTTGGCTTGTGGGGTTAGTTTTCAGATCGCCCCTCCTGTCCACAGGTGCTCCTTCCTTCTCTCCCACCCTCCCACTCGAAGAAATCGGGCCTGCACCGCTGCAATATCGCAGCGCCCGCGCCCGGGCCGCCCGCGCGGGCCGCGCGAGGCGGAGCCAACACGCGGCGGTCGACGAGGCCCCCTGATCCCCGATGGCCTCCTGGGGCCTCGCGCGGATTCCTGAGCCTCCTGGGGCCGTCTTTCGGGGGAGGGCAACGTGAGACATGAGACAACGGTGGGCAGCCTCCTGTCGCCTCCTCCTCCTCCTCCTTCTCTTCCTCCTCCTTCTCCGTCCTCCTTCCTCCTGGTCCCCCTCCCCCCTCTCCTCCTGGCCCCCCTCCCCCCTCTCTTTCTTTTCCTCCTCCTTCTCCTCCTCGCTTGAAGGCCACCTAGAAGGTCTTGGGCCATTTTGGAGGTTGTGGCAACTATTTCGTAACTGTTTCTAACTATTTTGTATGTGTTCGTATGTATTTAGTAACTGTTTGTAACTTGTCGTAATTGTTGTATGTGCTACAACGAGTTGTATGTCTGTTGGTGCAAAGTCGCATGTAGGTTAACGGTATGTATATCTCACTTGTGTTCCAGCTACGGTATGTGAACATGTGGGCTTATATGTGGCGATGAAAGATGTAAGTTTCTGGACAGTTGTATCTTACATGGGCGTACGTGTTGGACTTATACGTTGGGTTGTTGATGTTATATGCTGACATGTCTGGGTTATAACTCAAGTTCTAACTGCTCAAACCCAGGCGCGCGCCAAGTGAGTTAATCCAAGCTCAATGGCTTTGCTTTGGACGCGGCTGAGCATTGGACAGATAGGGCCATGCGACTTCGACTTGGCGCGCGAAAAACGTCGGAAGCTTGAGCGGCCACCCTTCTGGCGAAGGCGGCCGTCGCATCCATGCCATGCGTTCTTCCTCGCAGTTTATCGGACATCGTGGAGATGGTGGCGGAGGCGAGGATCTGGCGTCGGATCGCGACGACACCCAATGGGTTTTCACGCAGCAGTCTGCGTTCACTCTGCCAGAGCCCAATGAGGAAAACGAGATCATGACTGAGGCCATCAAGTGCGCGGACGACGACGATGTCATCTTCGCAGTTGGGGGCTTGCCCGATGACGCGGTTCTAGAGGAGGGCCAGGCCGTCGCCATCTGCGTTATTCACGGCCAGGTACGACTGCACTCACACAAATCAAGCTTGGACGCTTTTTTTTTTTCCCAAGCAGCAACCCCCAAAGGGCAAGCCCAGAGGCTCCCGCGAGGGAACGCCGAGGGAAACGCATTGGACATGCCCGACCGAAGCGGTGGAGCAGTGGAGCAGTTCCCCTCGAAACAGATGATGATCCGCGTGGCGCTTGTCAACGGGAACTTGTGATCCAGTCTGGAGTCAGTTACTTCGCCTTTCCTATGTTCGCTACTGCCGACGCTAGAGATCACGTTTCTATTTGACTTCAGGTTCAGGTGGGCTTTTGGCGCGGTGGGCGCTGGAGTTCAGCATGGAGCGCGCGGCAAAGGCCAGCGCGAGAAATGGTGATTTATTCGGGAGAGACCGACGGCCTGAAGCCCATGCAGATGTCCATTCTGAAAATGGACGCCATGGGCGGTGGAGGATCAACCTGTACTATCCAGCAGGACCTCGCCTGTTTTCGCGTCAAAGAATTGGGGTGCCCTCACTGTGCGTTCGATTGTATGTGATGTGCCATCGCGGCTCCCAGTGGAGACGCTCAGACAGCATGGCGTGGTTCTTTACTTGCCAGGTGGCGCCGTCACTTGGAAGGCGCTCGACGGCAGCCAGTCGAGAGCGCGCGAGGTTGGGGCGGGCAAACACACCAATATCAAGATTTTTGCTTTCCCCAGGGAAGATTGGCAACGAAATCGATACATCAGAAAGGTCTCCCGCAAGACTCAGGGGAACTACCGGGTCGCGGGGCCGGGGGCGCTGTGTCCCACGTGAGTCCGCAGGTGGCATCAACTCATCTGCCCTTTTTCTCAGCCAATTGTTTATTCAACCGACACTCCGCGCGACGTTGAACCGCGCGGAGCGCGTGCATGTCATGGGGGGGCCGCAGCTGGGCCCTCCGACCAGGTACAGTCAGTCCACGGTGACCCCAGAGAAGCGGACGTGGAAATGGGGGCAGTTTTGTCCGAGGGCGTTCTCCAGTCACGACCGCGTGGCCACGGGGCGCCCTGCGGAGGCCCGCGCCGGGGCGAACGCCTACTACAAGCTGCTCGGGGACACCGGGAGCCTGGATCAGGGGGCGGCATTATCCACGCAACGGCCTCGCGACCCATAACCTTTTCTCTGGTTTCTGAAGATCAGCAGCGAGGAGCGGTTCGCGGTGGGCAGGAGGCCGGGGCCCGACGGCTCGGGCACCGAGAGAACTGCGCCGCGCGCGCGCCCCGAAGAGGCCATGCGCCATCGGGGCAACAACATGAGCCAGTGGTGGACGTGCGACGGCCTGGGCGAGGCCCCAGATCGACGGCCCCATCGCCCCGAATGCCCCAGGCCACGTGGAACGGGCAACGTTCGGGAGCTTACCGGGCCACGCCTTCAAGGAGATCTACGAGATGGACTTCCAGCGCTGCGAGCGGCGCATGAGGACTCACGAGTCGGGTGCCGCAGCGTCGCATCAACCTCTCCGACGCTTGGCCACGCGCGCGGCCGAGCGCGAGATGCGCGAGAACACCCTGAACGGGAGCAGCTTCGAGACGGTCGTGGAAGAGCGCGACGCCGGGTGGATTCGAAGGCAGAAGATGCCGCCGACGGTCGCAGGGCCCATGTTCGAGTGCATCAGGAACCTGGCGACGCCTCCTTCAATCCTGACGACCCCGTCGGCGCCCCATTTGCAGGCGATTTCGCCGGCGAGCGGATGACAGGGGATGTCTACTCAGATGGCACCACCGAATGTATACAATATTTTGGGTCTGAACCGTCTTCTGCTCGCACCTTGAACAACGCAAATTGACTGGCCGTGCTCTCGTTTACCGCGAGGCCGCTGCCAGCGCGATATTCGCTAACGCGTTCCTGGCAAGCACCTGCCCACTGAGCACCTGTCTCGGCCAGGGGCCCCAGGCAGTCCACCGCGCTGCATTTGGTCGAAGCGGCCGAGGCGAGTAGAGGAGAATGGCGATTGATTTTGCGGAAGACCACCAGCGTCGGGGCCCGATGAGGACGGCATTGGAACCATTTCCCATTGACAGGTCAAAGCGAGCAAGCAGGTACTCTCAGCCAAGAACCAGCCTCGCTCTTCCCTTGGAAGCAGCTCATGCAGAAGATGGGCGTGGAGATTCTGGTTGACGCTCCCAACGCCGAACCCGATAGCGATGGTGAAGTATTTGCTCAGCCAGATTGGACGCCCCCCGACGATCAGCTGGCCTACCTCGAACTTGCCCTAGACAATTCTGGTCGCCCTGGGAATCGAGACTTCGCTCGGCTTCTGAGACGGGGCAATGCTCAGCCTGAGGTAGCACGCTGGGGGGTGAAACACTTGAAGCGCGACGATTGCGATGCGCGCAAACGACTCTATGCTCGCCGTCCTGCTGATGTTCCCAAGTCTTATCGTTTCAACCATGCTGGCATTGATTTGGTCGAGATCAAGTGCCCGCTCGATGACGCACCGCATTGTTGGATCAGTATCAGTTGTTGCGGCATTTCTTTTCAGCTAGTTGGAGCTATGGGCAGATCTAGCATGGCAGGTGTACGCACATGGGCGCGAGTTATTGGCATGCCAGAGGTTTTCGCAGTTGACCCTGGAACGGAGCTTCAGAGAACCTTCGCCGATAACATGCAAAACAATGGCGCGTGCTTGTCCCCTACTGATGCCCGCTCTCCACGGCAAAACGGTCGAACGGATCGCGGTGGAAAATATTGGACACGACAGCTCCGTTCAGCCGTTCATCGGGTAGCTCCGGGTACTCCAGCCGAATGGCATGCTATTGGAGAGTCGTGTTGCACTGTTCGGAACCGTTACCAGGACCGGAGTGGTTTTCACCTATGCAGCGGGTTTTCGTTCACACAGCGTCTTACCAGCGACGTTGCTCCCCGACGATCATAGATTCCGAGTGCCTGTCTACCGATCCGGTACAATATTTCCACCGAGCGGAAGAGCTACGCCGAGCCGCTACGAAAGCTCGGATTGCCATGGACAGCCGAATTCGAATACTCGGAGTCCTACGTGCCAGGCACCGCATACCGCCGACCTTCACGGAATGTCAACTCGTTTTTTTTGGAGACAAGGACGAGTTGGTTTGGGAAAGTGCTTCGGGCCGGGTGTGGTCATTGTTCTTATTGTTGGCGGGGCTTGGATTAATATGTTGGGAGCACTGGCGTTTGTCTAACGAACAAATGCATGGTACCGCCCAGTATGATTCCTTCAAGATCTCGAGCGCACTCGTGGTGCTCGTCGTTATGTCGACGTCATCAGAGAAGGTACCCTCCTATTCCCAGGTAGCGGGCCTCCACTCGACCTTGAAGCGGCAGAACTTTAAGGGTAGCTCTTTGGGAGATGTTATATAGGATCGGGAGTATAGCTCGCGCGCCGTTGCCTTTGGCTCAAGGCACGCGCGCCCTATTTGCCTGGACACTGCTTGTGTTCGCTATGTGCTGGAAAGATCACTACATCGATCTTATCCCATCTTAACCGTCCATTCCTCTTACTGAACAACCTCAGTACGATACCGAGCGCTATTTGCAATCCGCTCCCCATGGAATCGGATGCTGTTTGACTTACCATAGTCACTTCAGACTTGGTAGCGGAGCTGGCCGCACTCTCGTGTGGTCAGCTCTTGCTATTCTTATCCTCACGCTATCCGGCACGATCTTCGTGACCAACTACCACCCTGCGCCACCACTCCAACTACATTTACGAGGATCAATTCAAGAGCAAGAAGCAACACGAGAGGCACGACGTCTAGACAATTAAATTTGCACCATATACGCTTCATCACTGCGCTACTACCCACGAGCCAAAAGCGCAGCACTTGAAGCAGAGGCGGGGAGACCCGCAAGATAAAGCGCCTCGAAGACTTGACAAGGCGCTACCCCATCGCGGCAACGCGCCTGAGAACCACCCATATCTTCACAGCCTTGGGCTGGTTATCTTCGCCATCATATGGTTTGCGCTGGGGGCAACAATCGGACACATGCGCCGAGGAGATAACAGCACCGATGGGCAAACACATGGCCCATACTGGGACCCTCAAGGCAACGTTCCTTTCCGCGAGTACGTTTACGAGGTCAACGCGTGGCTCAACGTCACAAGTAGACGCATGACGCCACAGGCCCAAGCAGCCGCCATACAACGCGGCCTGGGCGGCCTAGCGAGGACACTCGCCATGAGGGTACCACCTGACATCATAAACTACGGCGCGGACATCGATGGTGCCCATACCGACCCAGCAACCTACATTATGTTCTTCTTAAGCATGAAGTTCGAACGCCTGGAAGATGAGCGCCAGCTCACTTCAGGCACACAGCTCATCGACTTTCATTTGCCTCACGGAGAACGAATCGATGTAACCCTCACTCGGTTCGAGATGGCCCGTCTTGAGGCACAGTCGGTGGGGTTTGACCTTCCCAACTTCCAACTGCTCACTACTATCCTATTCCGCGCCCTAGGCGTTGGCAACCAGCGAGCCATGCAACTCTTAGAGCCACTCAACCACCAAATGCCCCGAACACAGCAACAGTATGATGAGTTGTTGGAGAGGATGCGTTCGATAGGCCATCTGTCAGAACGGTCTCCTGGCAACATAGGATCAGTATTTGGAAGGGGAAGGGGAACTGGCAGTGGAAATTTCTACGCCACCTTAACCACTGAAGCTCAGCCTGGCAACGGGCCCTCAAGCATATGGGCCGACGATCCTGGAGAATCTACTGCCCTACTAACAGGGGATCGACCACAACCAAGCTGGGCAACCAGCCCTCCTCCTAGATAACCTCAACCACACCGTTCTTTATGGGGTGAAGCAAACCCCCTAAACGACGGTGTATCTACCTACCTGGGAGACAACGATTTCGACTCCGGCACCGACACCGATACCATATCATCAGACGGTGTTGAACCTTCAGACTGGTCAGATATCATGCATATGGAAAGTGACAATCAGCGTGCCGAACACCTGTTCTGGTTATTACAGCAGGCAAAGCGGAGGTGGAGGAGGTTCACACGAAAACCAGCGCGTCGTGTTAGGAGGAGGATACGGAGGAGTTCCAAAGGACAAGGTAAAGGCAAACGGAGTCGCCGTAGGTTAAATGAACGGGGCATCACGGCATTCCTCCATTGGCTCTCAGGTGACCAGTATGATGAGATATTTGTCGGGGGAAAAAGCTGTGGTAAAGGCCGTAGAGATACCTCAGGCAAAGGCAAAGGTAGGCGGGGAAACCCGCGAGGTAGAGACGGCCAGATCCTAAAGTGCCATGAGTGTGATAGTACCGATCATCTTGTAAAATATTGTCCAGCGAAGGGAACTGGAAAGGGCAGATCGACCGAAGTCCATTTCGGCTCAAGTGAACCAGTTATTGAATATCTGAGCCTCCAAGATTCTGAGGCCATGGAACAGATATTTTTCACTTGGGCCAGCAGCATGGACAATTTGGATGAGCTCGAGGCGTACGGCCACGGACTGTACGCGTACTACCTCGAGTACCTCCACAGGTTCGTCGTCGGTAATAACGAGCTTACGCCTGTGGAACATGGAACGCTGGGAAACCAGCCTTTATCCTTCTTTGACTGGATGTTCGGTAACCCAGGCAACATCATGGCCTACGAGAGTAGTGGCGAAAATAATACTGTTCAAGCCTCACCTTCGGAGGTTGATCGCAACCTTCAACCTCAACCCGACCTTATGCTTGGAAACAGGCTTACTCCTGTATATCCTCCAAACTATGCTGATCTGATGAAGCTAGAATCTCAAGCGTTCGTGACGGGCGTGCCAGGGGACCCATTTATACCACCTGGCTCGCTTGCCACAGGCGAGTACGGACCGCACACGCTACTGCAGACCCTCATGAAGATGCACGCTGTATTGGTCGTAGCATATCCCGAGAGTCAAGAGAGTATCGAAGCTGGCCACATGATGCTACAAGACACTGATGCCTGTGACGACTCGGAGTTAGTGCTGGCGGCCCTCACTCTCATTGATAGCGTGCACCCTGAGGACGTGCAGCGACATGTGGTATTCCAGAGGGAGGTGGCGCCAGGCCCTTGAAAGGGCCATCTCCATGCGTGGTCAGGCTATTCCTCCGCCAGGATGGGGTCTCCAGGCGGCGGGATTGCGGCCCAACCACACGGCCATGCGGAATATTGCCGGGCAGCCTGCGCTCGGTAACGAGCCTGAGCCGACTACCGTACCGCCTACGCCGGGACAGCCAGGCGATGCTCAGACGCTGGCAACGCAGGGAAACCTGCCCGTCCCGGCTGGACCGATGACCGTCGTCATCGGCAATCCTATGTCAGAAGATGAAGAGGGTGGTGGATGTGGGATGTGCGAGGACGAGACCACAGTCCTCATGATGGAGGTCAACGGTGAAGAGGAGGTGGATTTCAGTCCCGACATGCCCGATACACCACCACCGGCACAAGAGCCAATTGCGCCGGGCTCCAGTCAGCATGGAGACCTGCCCGCTCAAGATGCGCCGCCTGCGGTCCCGCAGGAGCCCTCGCCGGCTCCCGCTCAGGCTGCGTCAGCGGCTTCATCTGATGGGCGCGCCAGGAGGTCTCGCTCTCATCCACGCCTCAGGGAACCTCATCCGCAAGAACGGCTCCCCCGCGAATGGAGGCAAGCAGGCCCAAAGGAGCATGCCGCCCGGCGGGGGGGTCAATTGCTCGCCTACGATGACCCTAGGCGTCGGAAGGGTGAACATTCTGCTTTCGGAAGAGGCAGCCCAGCCTACAGAGATGCCCAAGGCAAGTCCATGCGAGGTGGCTACCAGCTCGCGACGAATATTCGTCGTGCTGAAATAGAAGAAGTACGGACGCAGCTGCGAAATATCATTGCAGCACGCAAACTATACAGACCCAGCGCAGTTTGTGGACCGTGCTCAGAGCCATTTCAGGAGCATAGGCCTGGGCGCCCTGTGGGGCTCAATGAGAGCTTGAGCCCGAATAGAGGCCGCACTCCTGCTAAAGGGGGGCCATCCACCGTTGGTTCCGATGACACAAGCAGAGATCGAAGAGATCAACCGTCGTCTCGGAACCACGGCTCATATGAGGCCTAAGGCCGAGGAGGTTCAGCCTCCGAGAGGACTGGTGCCTATGACCCAGGAAGAAAAAGACGCGCTCTATCGCCTTCCTGGAATGCGAGGAAACTCGCCCGGCGTTTCCAGTCAGGCCCAACAGCCAGACATGATGAATGACGACGAACAGAGGGCCCAGCGAGCCGCAGCAGATGAGGAACGCAAACGAATAGCAGAGGAACGCGCCCGCGAGGCAACTCGCCACATGCTGCTGGAGTCCCAAGAGTCCTATATGAAGGGGGCGAAGAAGCCCCCACTCCAACCGAAGGCCAAGAGCGAAACACCTGCACCTAGGACGCCTTCGGGGGAGAGACCGAAAACAACAGCTCGCTCTGAGGAGCTTGGGTCAGATGTGCAGATGGAGGTGCCTCGTTCTAAAACGCCAAGATCACCGACTAGAGCAACTCCGGCACAGAGACCCGACCCTAGGCAGCAACCTCAGGACTCTGTGGAGGTACGTAGACGCCCACCTAGCCGTAGCGGATCTATCGCCGGCAAGGCCAAGGCTTTCGAGCGTACAGGGTTTACCCCTACGCCGGCCGCGCCTGCGGCGGCACGCTCCAAGAGGTCCGAGGAATGTGCTCTGTCTAGGGGTACCTGGGTGCCTAAGATTAGGGGCAGCGCCAGCCGAGAAACGCCGCGGGGGAACCCGCCAGGCGCTGCAGCTGCAGCTTCCTCCTCCTCAGGAGCCGCAGCCTCTTCGGTGACAGATGCTCCTGTGCAGGGAAACCTGCCCGAGGATAAGCTGCACCACCCAGGGGGTACGTCTTTCACTAGTGGGAGTCAGGCCTTGATCAATGACAGACTTGCCCTGCGGAAGCTTCCACCGATACGTTCGGTGGATGAGGCATTCGTGGAACGCTGCAGGCAAGAAAATATTATCCCGAAGAGGAATCATACCCTCAATCAGCTTAGTAAATGCCTCAGTAGGATATGCAGACACGCGCCTGACAGACCACACAATGCCGCGTGGGGCCTTAATACATTCGATGATCATGATGGATGGATTAATCTCGAAGGGCTCGCGCGTGAGTTTCCGTGGAACAACGGACGTTCGAGACAGGGCGGGTCTAATCCCCAACAGGATGAGGCCAAAGTCATCGCCGAGACCTTCTACGGCCGAACTTTTGACCAGATGGCTGCCATCATGATGGCGATCGTTCATGTCCGCGAGCCAGACGGTGAGGAGAAACAACGTCTCCAGTTCAAGGTCTTAGTGCGGGATTCTGGCAAATCCGACATCTTCGTCCGTGCCTCGCAAGGGCACTCGTGGACGCTCGAGGCTCCTTGGTCGTTGTACAAGTACATTGTGCTACACGACAACCCTGCCGGGATACCGGCCCCATACCCCGAGGTTGCCATGCATGGCACTCGATGGGCAGCCTTTGAAGGCATTATGTGGTATGGCCTCTCTTGTCGCCAAGAACACAATACTAAGAAGAGAGGGTCAGGCCGATCACGCATCCACTTTGTACCGACGCTTCGTCGTCGTGGCGTGAAGAGTGGATGGGACCCAGAGTCCGAGCTCGTCATCTTTGTGGACTGGCATCAGGCCCTGAAGGACGGAATCAAATTTTGCTGGTCCGACAATGGCGTTCTTCTATCTGAGGGAAAAGACGGTATCCTTGAGCCGTATTATATTTCACACGTGGAAGACCTCTCCACGGGTAAACAATGGCGTAACCCAGAATATCTGGGCGATCGCACCGCACGCGTCTCCACCGCCATGATGACGGCCCCGAACAGGTGGACTAATGTGGGCAGTGCTAGTGTTAAGTACCAGTGGTCTCGTGACCAAGAGGCTAATGATCCTCCTACGGTTCATGGTCACAGAGAAGTTGGGGACCACTACGGCCCCACCATGCTGGGAAACCAGCCCGAAGTCCACCAGATCTTTATGATCAATGAGAGTGAGGCAGGAAGCGCGGCTCCAAGCCGTGCTCCAAGCCAAGGGCCTAGTGCCAGATCTTGGCAGGTCCTTAGCACCTCAGATCTGGACCAGATCGCGGCCGCTCTAAACCCTGAGCAGGTGGAACAGCTGGCGGACAGACTGTACCAGCAAGACCCCTGGGCCGCTGGCCAGGGAGCCATGTCCGCCATGGTGACGCGTAATCGTCAGGCCATGCAGGGAAACCTGCCCGTCAACGGACTCAGAAATGATAATGATATGTCCGAACCGCAGGGGGGCCCGCAGACGTTCGGCCGCATCTTCGGAGAGCCTGCTCGATTTGAGCAGATGCCAGGGAGCCCCTCGCATAGCATGCACACACCGAGGGGCATGACCCCAGTGGCGACGCCACCAGCACAGTCTCCGCTTGGGACTCCTGGTCGCTCTGCCACGAATGGCACTCTCATGGAGATGATCGCCGCGGCCAGAGCTGAGCATGGCACAGCCCTCTTGAATATGATGCCACCCGGCACGCCAACGAGTCAGCAGGGAAACCTGCCCGGCACTCCAATACACCACCGACCTTTTGCTGGCCAAACGACTGTTGCTGGAGTGCCTGATGACTACCGCGCAAGGGTGGCAGCTGCGGTGCAACAGGTGCAGAGTCATAACCTGCCCCACCCGAGTGGTCAGAGGTGGAGGCCGGCCTGGTCTTGGGAACCAGAAGGTCCGAACCCACGGGACCCTGCTCGGCAACGAGCCTTCATCCCAGCCTTCAATGCTCACCCGAGCATGGCCCAGGGCCAGAGGCCAGCGCCTGCACACATGGATCCGCCACTGTACCCTGATGGGTCTAGAGTCCCGAACAGGTTTGTTCGCGAGACGGCGGATCAGTTTCATAGCCTCACGAATGTGCGCTGCAGTGATCAGTCCATGTATCCGCACATGGCCTTCATGCCTGCACCGACAACGCCAGAGGTGGCCGTCCAGCCTATTGCCCATTCGATATCATCAGGCAGTAGGGGAGTGCCAGACTACATCAGGCAAACGTACCAGACTCAACAGGCGTGTTTCAGGCGCAGGCAGGCAGTGCAGAGCGCACGTGAACAAGCACGTGCAGCTGCACTTGAGGTCGTGAGGAACAGAGGCTCACCTACGCGAGGAAACTCGCCCGCTGTGACGCCCGCAGCCTCCGCAACGGCAGTCTCTCCAGCAGTGGTTGCCGTGGCGCCGGAGGTACTGGCTCCCGCAGGAGATCCTCCGGCTGCTTTCATGGGCTCTGAAACAGTCCTGGAGCGGCAGCGGTGGGTGTACCCCAGAGCGGCAGATGTGGAAGTTTACACTGGGATGGAAGACACCTGCGCGGTATGCCTTGAGGAGTTTCAGCCGAGGGAAAGCGTCTACCGCTTGAGGTGTAACCACCTATTCCACGAGGAGTGCTGGAACTCGAATGTGGTGGGCCATGTTGCTAATCAGCGTGAAGGAGACCCTCAGCAACCACCATGTGCTATCTGCCGAGCGCCTGGCATTATAGCGTCGCCATTTCCATGGACCGGCTCCTACACTCAGGCTCCCGAACAAGCAGCGAGGGAGCTGCGGGAGTTGAGGAGCACGGTGGAGGAGATGACAGCCAGAATCTGGACAGGCAGACAGCTCGGCCCCAGCAGCAGGGAAACCTGCCGGAGGAGGTGAGGTCGCCGATGGAGACGGGATACTTCGACCAGCTTATCCCGATGACGGCGCCTCAGCAGGGAAACCTGCCTAACACTCCACCTGTCGGACAGGTGGCTCTTCAAATGTCTCCCCGGAGTGGGGGCGGGGCTGAGTTGACACTGGACCCTGAACAGTTGCGAGAACTGCGTGTTCGCCATCTCCAGACCCAGATGGACAACGCGCACACCACGTTCATGCTGGGCGCCGACAATCCTGAGACTGAGAGTGCTTCGTTTGATCTCTCAGACTCTTCAGTGGCGACAGCGACAACAGCAGTCAGGGCCGTCGAGCTCTCAGCCACGAACAAGGAGTTCGACGAGTGGTTGCAATACAGAGATCACCTCACGAATGAGGGGTTGCAGGACATCGCCCTTCATTCGTATTTGACGCTGACGAGACGCACTACCCGCGAGCAGTACACGAGCACACGTGATGAGTATGCCAACTGGCGGGAGGAGCAGGGCGCTCAAGCTCAGAACGTGTCGTACTTCCAGTAAATCGACCTGGCACGCATGGCCGAAGGCAGGCCAGGTGCCAGCACAATGCGGGGAAACCCGCCAGGGAGTGCGACTGAATTGCGGGGAAACCCGCCAGACAGCCCAGCTGGCACTTCAGAAACTGTGCACATCAAGCAGCCTAGTAAGACCTTTCTGGAGGATGGTGGAAAGTCTATCCTCATCGATGTAGGCTCGAAGATCAACATAATGGGAGAAAACACGAGCCGCAAGTTTGTCCAGGCTGCTGAGGCGCATGGTCGTTCTTGCACGTTTGAACCCCGTTCTCGTTTGAACATCAATGGGGTGGGCGAGGGGTCGGCCCCAGCTGATACCGTGGGCACCTTCAGCATTGCCTGCGAGTATCAGGGTTCGACCCAGCTCGACTCGTACAAGACGAATATTGTGTCAGGCTGTGGCAAAGACCTGCCGGCTATCCTGGGCCTCGACAGCACGCAGGACAAGCGCACTATTATTGTGCTCGAACGAGGCCAGGAGAAGCTGATATTCTCTGGGAAGGGGCAGGTCAAGATGGAACTCCCCGAGGGCTCCAAGATCATGCCGACAACGAAGTTGCCATCAGGGCATTTGTCAATCAGGTGTGATCGATTCGGAGCTGCGGGGCAACCCGCCTCGAGCGCAAGCAGCACATCGTTTCAGACGGTGCTGACAGGCGAGCCGACCCCTGCGCAAGAGCGCGAACAATTGCAGGGAAACCTGCCTCAGGGGTTGCTGGAGACGCTCGCCAAAGCGACGATGAGAGGCGACAGCGTCGACGATCTGGAGACGTTCGATTGCTTCGTAGCCAGGACACTGGCCCAGCATGGTGGACGTGTACCCATGGGTGCTGTACGGTCTCGCCGGAAGATAGTGATGGGGTACGCGAATCATGAGCTGCAGACGGTCAACGACGCTAGGTCTAAAGGCCCATTGCAGCAGCTGATGGATAATCCATTTATGCTGGCTACGTTTGCGGAGCAATCCGCCTCTGAGGCCACAGCGCGCTGCAGTGCTGAGCTCCAGCATATGAGGGAAGCCCAGATGCTGGCAGACGTTGCAGGCGCATCTTCTTTATCTTGAAGATGGCAGGGCGACGCTGCCCCCTGGTCGTCTTGCCTGATGGCCGAAAGGCCAGGGGGTAACAAGGACAGCGGGGCAACCTGCCTTAGTAAAAGAGCTTTTGTCATTGAAGATACGAGAGAGGCTTGCGCCGACCTCCGCACCCGAGGTTATATCTGTGATCGTATTTCCCACAACGAGCTAATGACGACTGTGGGCACAGATTACCTGGGTGCGGTGATCAGTGGAGACTACACTCTAATATGGGTTAGTACCCCGGGTGACTGGTATGCGCGAACCCCAGGAAAAAGAGTGGCCCCACACTGGTCTCGCATTCAAAACCTTTTGATAAAAAGCCAGGAAGCTCCGTATGAAAATCATAATGTTTGGACCCCCAGGATATGTTTGGAAGTTATCCCCAGTACGTGACACTCTGGAAGATCTTAAGTTGACAGTGATACGGATGCGGTTGTGTCATTTCGGTATTAGGTTTATAATATGCAAGACAATACACCGAGTGGGACACATATGCAGGTAGCAACATCAATACCGATCAGCTCGAAATTGTGGGCATGTACGTGCAAAGTGGCGATGCCACAACATGTGTTGGATTGGTACGGCCAAACGGTACGACATGCCGAATGGCGAGCTCAGACACGCATCACACTCATCCGTCACCTCAACGACAAAATCCTGGGAAGCAACACCACGCACGGAAACGTGCCGATATCCTGAACACCTATACACGTACGGACCACAACATCCATCACTATGTGACGACCAACAAAGGAGGACCGAAATGGTCTGATGTTATCCGACGTAACAACTAACCTGGATACCAATACGGTTATTCAGGATATTGCAGTAGCTGATCAACCAACAGGGTATGATTGGCATGCACCACTACCTGCAGGGGTTGCCAACATCAGCACACGGTTGTACTGGCAACCCGAGGCACCGGTCTGGCCCGGAAACGGGCTTACTCAATCACCACAGAAACCTAAACGCGCCATCATAGATGACTGTCCTTCCCCCCTCCCGACTCTGGCGATTGACGCATGCACCCACTCAACAACGACGATGGGCACGCAGACCGGTGAACAAGACGAGCAAGTCTCACCTACGGAGTCGCGTATCAAACAGAAAGAAGGAAGGGCTCAAAGCCGAAAGGGAAGCAGGCATCAAGCCTCGCCGCATTAAAAAGCACGTTGAAGACGGAAACGACGATTGCGGTGACGACTTGTCGGGACTCGGACAGGATCTCATGGTGACCTGGAGCACTGACGTCCCTGTTGAGCTGATAAGCTCCGATGAGGATGATGACCTGTTCCTTACCCTCCCCACATCTATGTCCGACACACGCGCTGACATATATAGCATAGTAGCTACTCTATGCTATGGTCACAATAACTGCGTGGATATGTTGGAGCTTTGTGGAGGCGAGGGTGGCGTTGCAGAGCTTGCCTTCTCAAGGGGTCTCTCCTCTGGAGGCAACTTAGACAAGACTACATGCGTCGACCTGGGAGATCCCTCGGTGCAGCGAGCTGTAGATCACTACTTCGCAATATGCTACGCACGAGTTGCCACACTACAGCCCAGTTGCCGCACCACAGGACCACCATCCTACTACAACTACAAAGTCAATCAGAATACTTGGGAACAGCATCATAAAGAAGATTTGCCACACATCACTTATTGTGGCAAAATTGCTGTTACTCAAGATAACGCACGGAGGTGGTTTATGCGCGAACAACCCACAGGAACATGGGTGGATGAGATTTCCCCATGGAAAGAACTTGCCAACCGACCACAGATTACAACCGTACGCATTGATCCATGCGCGACGGGACTTAAAGATACGGCTGGTGACTATATCAAGAAGCCGACAAATATCACCAGCAACGACGAGACGATTCTTAAACCCTTTGAGCGACTCAAATGCAACGGTCAGCATGTGCACGCACAACCGTGCAACAGAGAGCTTTCACTGGCACAAAAATACATTCGATGACTGCAGTCTGCCTTTGTGGAAGCCGTCTATTTGGCGAAAGCCATTGACACCACGCGCGGAGACGCGCCTACACGTACTGCGTATGCTTACCCTGCTGACCTTCCTGATCAAGCTGAACCAGGAGAAGATATGAGACGCATCGGCGATCGTATCATCCCAAAAGTGGCTACATGCCCAGCATGCATCGACAATGTCCGAAAGGACAGTCCTAGCCACAACAGGGACCCTACACAGTGTAAGTAGCATGACTCTATCTCTGTACATTGGCCATGTCCTGCATACCAAAGGGACCTTACGAGAAGCAAGGGTGTTAAGAACCAACTGGATACTGAACCCGGCAAGTGTCGTTTTGCTGAGCCGTTCAAACTCCCAGATGATCATGATCCCGAGGGCAAGAATGCGCCAGCTTGGTGGAAACCCTTACCCAAACCTGGGGAGGGCCAAGCTTCCGCATCGGGTGGCCGTCAAGGCGCTCACGCCAGGCCACCACGACCACGGGCCTTTGGGAACACTGATCCTACATCTGGCGCCAGCAGTTGCGACATCCTGCGAGACGCGCCCGAGCGTGGAAACACGCCTTCCGCGTCTTCCTGCGAGCCGCCACAGGTAGCGGCCCGCCGCGGCCGCCTACAAGGCGTACCACCACCACCAGATGCAGTTGACGAAGGAGACGGACTGCGGAGAGCTACAAGGAACCCTCTTGCCTCAACCGGCTCGGGGGCTCCACGACTGCCCGACTGGACGAGATTTGACATCCAACACAGTCTGCAAAATCTCCGTAGTCACGAACCTCATGTAGTTAAAAAGGAACTCCGTAAATTCACCTACGGTGGTACCATGCGAAGGAACACGAGATGAGGCTAATCCTAGACAA
>CAUYUJ010012101.1:17500-19172 GCA_963575745.1 Prorocentrum cordatum | reverse complement strand
TGTGCGCGTGTGCGCGTGTGCGCGCGTGCGCGTGTGCGCGTGTGCGCGCGTGCGCGTGTGCGCGTGTGCGCGCGTGCGCGCGTGCGCGTGTGCGCGTGTGCGCGCGTGCGTGTGCGCGTGTGTGCGTGTGTGCGTGTGTGCGTGTGTGCGTGTGTGCGTGCGTGCGTGCGTGCGTGCGTGCGTGCGTGCGTGCGTGCGTGCGTGCGTGCGTGCGTGCGTGCGTGCGTGCGTGCGTGCGTGCGTGCGTGCGTGCGTGCGTGCGTGCGTGCGTGCGTGTGTGTGTGTGTGTGTGTGTGTGTGTGTGTGCGTTCTTCCCCCTCCCGGAGAGCAGAAAATCCCCCCCACAATGGATCATCACCCCGACACGCGAAGCTGTTTAGGAAGCACACCCGAGGACGGAATCGAACAGGGCAGGGCTGCTTAGTAAACGCCCAGAGCCGTTTAGTAAACGCCAGCTCTCGCGTCCGCGTGGCCTTTCCGTCCCCCGAGGCATGGCGCGGGCCCCCCCCTTGCGTGAGCCCCGCCCGCCGGCGACGCCGCCTGCGCCGGCGGCGAGGCGGGCGCTGGAGCGGCGGCCGGCGCCGGGGCTGCGGCCGGCGGCGCGGCGACCAGCTGCGGCGGCGCCGCCGGGGCGCCCGGCAGCGCGAAGGGGTCGGATTCGTCCGCGAACGGGTCGGCCGCCTCGAGTTGCGTCCCAGAGCCCCTCGAGCTGTGGGCAAAATCACGACGGGAGGCTTTTCGCTATTTTGTGCCTCATGGGCCTGGGGGCCCTGGCCGGGCCTCGGGAGCGTCAAGAAACGACACAGGATGAGAAGCCGATCCTGGGGAAGGGGTCGAGACCTCTGGGGGTCGACGTTGTAAAAAATCGCGACGTCGTGGGTCTGAGTGGTAGGGCGTCGAGATTTATACATATACACTGCTCCCTGGCCAAGCCCCTCCTGAACCTGCCAGCGGTGTATGCGCCACGTCCTCCTGGCTTGGCCAGGAGGGCGTATGCGCAGCTGCTGGGTTCAGGATGGGCCTGGCCAGGGAGCAGTGGGTATGTATACTGGCGGCGCGCAGAAGGGGATATATAGGGGGAGGGGGGAAAGCTTCTTAGAAGCACCCTGCTTCTTAGAGGGTGCCGGCCTCACAGCTACAGAACAGGCCAATGCCTTCTCATCAGCAGGGGCGCTTCTAAGAAGCCATCCCCCCTCCCCCTGCCCCCCTCTGCGCGTGGCCGAGTATAGATCTCGTCGCCCAACCCGGGGAGCCGCGGAGGGGGCAAGGGGGTAGCGGCACCCTGAGGTCCGGGCCTTGCGCGGCGGGCGTCTCCGCCTGGCCTTAAGAAGGGCCCCGGGGGCCCCCGCAGCTCGCTCCGGCCGGAAGGGCGCGGCAGACAGCTGGGGCCGATGGCCCTGGCCGTGGTCTCTCACGAAAAAGTTGTTTTTCCTTGGCGGTGGACAAACCTCCCTTTAATAAACCACCCTTTAGTGAACACGGCCTAGGACCGAAACCGACGGACCTGCAAAAATGACGGCCGCGACGCCCTCTCGCGAACCGAAAACGGCCAATTCGCTAATCGAGTAATTAGCAGGTCTATCAACCTTCGATTTTCCGCGGCGTCGGATCCCAGACATCCAGCTGCTCAATTTTTTTCGATGCGTGGGCCCCGGAGGCCCAGACCACGTCC
>CAUYUJ010012101.1:10000-12500 GCA_963575745.1 Prorocentrum cordatum | reverse complement strand
CAGCCTCGCCTCTGCTCCACTCTCGGGGCTGCTCCCCTCTTCGGGGCCCACGGGGGTCGCCGCCCCAGCTGGGCATCCCTCGGCGCTTGGCGGGGCCCCGGCCCGCCGGCACGCCGGGCGCGGCGCGCGGCGGCGGCGCGAAGGGGCCGTCCGCGCCCGCGTCGGGCGCGGCGGCCGCGGCCGCGGGTGGCGGCGCGGCGGCGGGCGGCTCGCCCACCTCTCTTTTTTTTTGGGGGGGGGAGAGGATTGAGGGGCACGAGGGAGGGGACGAGGAGGGGGACGATCGCGCAAAGCCATCACGTGCACGATTGCCCTCAGCTCCGTCCGACGGGCAGCGTCCCTGGTCCGACACCCTCAGGCTTGAAACTGACAGCGACTGAAGAAGGAGAGGAGGAGGAGGAGGAGGACGAGGAGGAGTAGGAGGAGGAGGAGTAGGAGGAGGGGGGCGGGGGGGGGGGGAAGCGGAGGAGGAGGAGGAGGAGGAGGAGGAGGAGGAGGAGGAGGAGCAGCAGCAGCAGCAGCAGCAGCATCAGAAGGCCTGCTCCAAGAACTGCTGCAGCCGGTAGAGGCCCGTAGCCAGCTCTGTGATCTGGCTCTTGAGCTCCTCGCGCCACGGGCTGTAGTAAAAATCGCCAGGGAAAGTAAGAGAGGGAGATTGAGAGGGGGATACATATATACGCACTTGTATGCGTACATACATGCATACATACATACATACATGCATGCATGCATGCATCCATCCATACATACATACATACATGTATACATATGTGTACACCTACCTTACATTCACATGCATGCATGCATGAATGCATACGTACATCTATACATGCACCCACACATACACACATACATCCACAACCATAAATACATATACACATATATGCATACAAACAAACATACACACACATACACCCACATGCATACATAATGCATCCATGCATACATACATGCATGCATGCACGAATGTATACATCCACATATACATACATGCATGCATGCATGCATGCATGCATGCATGCATACATACACACACGTACATACGTACATACGTACATGCATACATATATCCATGCATAACTACAACAGTACATACATGCGTTCATGTATGCATACAAACATACATACATACACACATACATACATACATACATACATACATACATGCAGGCAGGCAGGCAGGCAGGCAGGCAGGCAGGCAGGCAGGCAAACAGACATACATACATACATACATGTGCAACATATAGATACAAGACTGCAGTGGCGCTTCGCGCCATGCACCTTGGCTCTTGAATTGTGGCATGCAGGCAGAATGGCAGGAAGGTCAAGCCGACAATTTAGCAATAACTCCTTGTTGCCTTTTCCAACATCGCCGTTATAATAATGTCATTCGTTATCCTTCCTCCATGCTTATTTTTCCTCATTCTCGCCATACCCTGCGCATCCTCCCCATCCTCCTCAGCTCTTCTTGCGGAGGCTCCTCCTTGGAGAGCTTTTAAGGGGCCTCACAACAATTTGTTTTCTGACATTTCTTAAGACCTTCTGAAGGCCTCCTTGGCGTGTTCTGGGGCCCCCTGAGGGCTTCCTCGGGCCACCCTACCTCCAACCGCGGTCTCCCTGAACGACCAAGTCACGATTTGGAATGCTTCGGAGGATGTTTGGGGGCCATCTTGGGCCGGCATGGGGCTCTCTCAGGGCCATCTTGGACCCATGTTGTGACGTTTTGGGGCTCCCTTGGACTGTCTGGAAGCCCTTTCGGATGGTTGTGGGGCGATTTTGGAGACTCCCAAGCGGCTTCGGACGCCGGCAGACCGCCGTCTTGGAGCGTCGGGAAGCCGAAAAGAGGAGAACCCCGAAATTCAACAAAAACCGAAAGAAAATCTATGATTTGTGCCTCTTGGGGCCTTCTTGGGAGTGCTCTTGGAAGCCTCTTGGGACGTTTCGGGGCGATCTTTGGGGGTATAATGGCTTGGGGAGCGCGCCGGAGCACCTGGAACCTGTCTGGGGCCGTCTTCTGGCTCTCGTGTTTCTCCCTGGTCGTCTGAAGGGTTTCCCAGAGGCCCGGGGAGGGCCAAATTCTTTGGGGGGGGGGATATTTCTGGCGTCCCCAGCCCCGTGAAAACATATGAATAGGAATAAGTATAATCAGAATAAGGAATAAGCATATATGTAGAGAGAGAGAAAGAGAGATGGAGAGAGAGAGAGAGAGGAGAGGGGGAGGGTGCAGCGGGTCCTTCCCGAGCCGTCTTCTGGCGGTCTGCTGGGGTCTGGGGAATGCTGGAAAGAGCCGCATAAATCTGGGACCCCCCGCTCTCCAAGGCGAATGATTCCAATAGAGGCCTCTCCGTGCCAGAAAGAACAGCTCTCCAAGGCGAATGATTCCAATAGAGGCCTCCTGGATGGGGTCCGAGGAGATGGGGTCGAGGATCTCGCCACATCGCCGATACATCTGCGATACATCGCCGGTGCAGTGGCGATGCACCGGCGATGCACTGGCGAC
>CAUYUJ010012101.1:0-7500 GCA_963575745.1 Prorocentrum cordatum | reverse complement strand
CTTTAAGACATCTGGAAATTAATTGGCAGCATGCTTCCTCTCCATTAATCGACCTCCACAACGCCAGCTGGGGCGTCCGATACCACAGCGTCGATTGGACCCGCAGGCATAGGGTCCGCAGGTGGTCGCAGTCACGAGCCACGAAGCGGCCCCGGTCACGCGCCCGTCGCGGGCCGCAGCGCCAGCAGTGGCTCCCGAGGCAGACTCGCACGCCGCGAAGGCATGCAGGAGCATGTAATCACCACATACGTGGCTTCAATCGCAAACCCGTCAGGGCACAGAGGGGTGACCACGTCGCCGGCGACTCGCGGCCCAAGCGTGGCGGCTGGTGCGTAGGGGGACCTGCAGACGGTCTCAACCCTGTCGGAAACACCTAGCAGACGCGCACGCCGCGGGAGAAAGCTCGAAGCTGCAGGGGGTGCGGTCAAGAACCCTTGAGTTTCGCGGGTCGCCGCGGCGGCCCCGACACGCTACGCCCCGAAAAAACGCGGAGGGGCGGGTCGCTCAGTTCCGCGAGGCGGGAGGTTCGGGGAGAGCTCGTGAAGTCGACGCCTGGGGACTGGGAGGTTCGGCTATACGCAAGAATGACCCCGGGTAAGAGTGGCCTTTGGTGCGCGGGTGGCGGGCGCTGCTGGGAGAGCGGCGAGAGGTGCTCGGCGCAGGAGGCCTGGGCATGCGGTGCTGTCGTGTACATCTGGTGCGGCCCAGGTGGGGGGCGAGCTCCCGCTGAAACCAAACTGGCGACGGTGGAGGAGGGGAGCGAGTGAGTGAGTGAGTGAGTGAGTGAGTGAGTGAGTGAGTGAGAGAGCGAGCGAGTGAGTGAGTGAGTGAGCGAGCGAGTGAGTGAGTGAGCGAGTGAGGTGAGTGGGTGAGTGGGTGAGTGAGTGAGTTAGTGAGTGAGTGAGTAGGTGAGTGAGTGGGTGGGTGAGTGAGTGAGTGGTTGAGTGGGTGGGCGTTTGGGTGAGTGAGTGGGTGGGTGGGTGAGGCGCTCTCTAATGCGGATACCTGACTATCCCATGAGCCTGAAAGCTTAGCGCGGAGGCACCTAATTTCCGCCGCCGAGGTGAAACAGGAGGCGGAACGCGAGGGCGTGCAAGAGCCGGGAATCTCAGCAATCCAGGAACCGCCATGGTCAAAATTCTTACTCCTCAGCATGAAGGAAACGGGTCCCGAGGGAAGCGGGTCCTGGACCCTGGAGCCTTCCACCAAGACAAGATCTTCATCCTGCGTCGTTTTTCCTACGGTCACCGGGCGCGTGGAAGGCCCGAGGGCCTGGAAACGGCGAAAAAACTCAGGACCCGCTTCCCTCAGGACCCGCTTCCCCCACGGCGATGGTCCACCCTCTGGAGTAGATGGGCCCGAGGCACCTGCGCTGACGAGGGAGCGGGCCAGAGAACGCGTTGAGAGAAGGGCAAGAGGAGAGAGGAGGAGGAGAAGAAATGAGGCGGAGGAGGAGGAGGAGGAGGAGGAGGAGGAGGAGAAGGAGGAGGAGGAGGAGGAGGAGGAGGCGGAGGAGGAGGGAGGAGGAGGAGCAGGAGGAGGAAGGAGGAGAGGAGGAGGAGGAGGAGGAAGAAGGAGGATGAGGGGAGGAGGGGGATCATTGAGGAGGAGAAGGAGAAGGAGGAGGAGGCGGAGGAGGAGGAGGAGGAGAGGAGGAGGAGGCGGAGGGTCAGGCAGGACGAGGAAAAAGGAGGAGGACGAGGACAAAGGAGGAGGATGGGGGAGGAGGGGAAGAGGAAGAGGAGGAGGAGGAGGAGGAGAGGGGAGGACGAGGAGGAGGAGTAGACGAGGAGGACGAGGAGGGTCAGGAGGACGAGATGAGGAGGAGGGGGAGTGAGAGGAGGAGGAGGCGGAGGAGGAGGAGGAGGAGGAGGGCGAGGAGGAGGAGGAGGAGGAGGAGGACGAGGAAGGGGGAGGAGGGGGAGGAGGAGGAGGAGGAGGAGGAGGAGGAGGAGGAGAAGGAGGAGGAGGAGGAGGAGGAGGAGGAGGAGGAGGAGGAGGAGGAGGAGAAGGACAATAATAATAAACATAATACTAATACTAGTAATAATACCACGAATAATAATACTACTACTAACAATAGTAATACTAATGATGATAATACCACTACTATTTGAACTAATAATAAGACTATCACTACCAAAAACAATAATAACAGCACGAATAATATTGAGACAATGAATACTAACAATACTGACATTAATAGTAATGATATTATTATTCGTATTATGAATTAATGATAATACTAATACTCATAAGATTGCTAATCATAATACTAATACTAATAATTATGATACTAATAATACCAAATACTAATGATGATAATAATACAAATAATAATAATAATAAGAATACTAATAATAATAATAATAATAATAATAATACGAATAAACGTAAATAAAAATAATCATAATAAGAATAATAAGAATAATAAGACTAAGACTACTAATACGATTGATAATAATGCTACTAAGCATAAGAAGACGAATACTAAGAAAACATAATGAGGGCGAGGAGGAAGAGGAGGAGAAGGATGATGCGGAGAAGGCGGAGGAGAAGATAAGGAGAAGGAGGAGGAGGAGGAGGAAGAGCAAAAGGAGGAGGAGCAAAAGGAGGAGGAGGAGGAGGAGGAGGAGGGTCAGGAGGACGAGGAGGATGAGGAGGAGGAGTAGGAGAAGGAAGGAGGACGAGGAGGAGGAGGACGAGTTGGAGGAGGGGGAGGAGGAGGAGGAGGAGGAGGAGGAGGAGGAGGAGAAGGAGGAGGAGGGCGGAGCGGAGAGGAAGAGGAGGAATGGGAGGAGGAGCCCGCGGAGGAGGAGGAGGAGGAGGAGCCGGCAACCAGCCAGGCGGGGGCTATGGTTGTCTTCTCGAGCCACAAAACCGCTCGGCCTATGGCGGCTGGGGCTCGGGGGGACCATCCTGGGGCACTCCCGGGGCGGGCCCTCGGCTGCCCGAGGCTGCGACAACAGCCGACAGCCGCAGAACTTAAAAAGCAGGAGAAACCTCGATCCTCGAGTGAGGAGGAGGAGGAGGAGGACGGGGAGGAGGAGGAGGACGAGGATCCGGAGGAGGCGCAGGAGAAGGAGGGAGGGAGGTGGAGGAGGAGGAGGAGGAGGCGGACGAGGGAGGAGGAGGAGGAGGAGGAGGAGGAGGAGGAAGAGGAGGAGGAGGGGAGGAGGAGGAGGAGGCCCCTAGAGGAGGAGAGGAGGAGGAGGAGGAGGAGCCCCCGAGCCCTGAGCGTCCTGGATCATCGGCTGCAGGGCCGACAGCGCGGACGTGACCTCTTGCTCCGCGGCCTTCACGCGAGACGCGAGGCTGGAGCGCCGCTCGTGTGCCAGCCGCGCCTCCTGAGAGGGGCGCAAAACCTCCCTCTCCCCCGCCCCCCTTTCCTCCACCTCCCGCCATTCCCGTCCTCCCTCGTCATCCTCGTCCTCCCTCGTCTTCCTCGTGGTCCTCGTCCTCCTTCCTCCCTCCCCCCTCCCTACGAGAGGGACTCGCCCCCGCCCCCCCCCCCCCCCAAATGGCGACCCAAAGAGGAGGACTGCGCACGCAGGCAGCGCCAGCGATCGCCTCCCCCAGGCACCTACTCAAACAACCTACTCCCTCCTCTCCCCCTCCCTCCCCCCTGCCTCCTCCTCGCCTCCCTCCCTCCCTCTACTCTTCCTCCCCTACTTCCTCTCCTCTCCTCTCCTCTCCCAATCTCCTCTCCTTCCTCCTCCTCTCTCCTTATCCTTATCCTCCCCTCCTCCCCCCTCCTCCTCCCCTGCCTCCTCCTCATCCTCCTCATCCCTTCTTATGTTTCGGATGTTATTGTTATTCTCCGTCTTCCTCTCCTCTTCTTCCTCTTCCTCTTCCTCCTCCTCCTCCTCCTCCTCCTGCTCCTGCTCCTGCTCCTGCTCCTGCTCCTGCTCCTGCTCCTCCTCCTCCTCCTCCTCCTCCTCCTCCTCCTCCTCTTCCTCTCTCCTCATTCCTAGCCCCCTCTTCCTTCCTTCTCCCTCCCAAATCATCCGCCTCCGCCCCTCCTCATTCTTCGTCCCTTTCCTCTCCTCCTGCTCATCCCTCCGCGGGCCTCCGTCCGCATCCCACCCTGCGTGAAGGGGGGTTGGACGAGTGGAATGGAAAGGGAAATCAGTAAGGCAGCTAAGAGGTTCGAGGGGAGAGGAGGAGGGGGGCGAGAGAGGGGCGAAACTGACGGGAAAGGGTGGGGGGATATGAAACTGGGGAGAGGGAGGGGAGGAGGGGAGGGATGGAGAAAGTCGGGATTGTACTGTAATGCGGGGAGGGGACAGGGCAATGTGAAATATGATAGGCGGGCCATATCCTGGGGTGGACAGAACCGATTTTCGCAATACGCCCTTTAGCGAAAGCTGCCAGGGGCACTCCAAGTGCGCACGGCACCGCATTCCGAATGCACCCCAGCGGGGTAGCTAATCGACGTCACGGAACAACCGAGCATATCCAACGAAACGCACGTGGATTGGAGAAACCAAAACTGGGGACGGCACCAGCACACTCGAATGCCAATGTCGAATGAATCCCGCCCTCCCTCCCTCCCTCCTCCACCTCCTCCTCTCCTCCTCCTCCTCTTTTGCCACTGCGACTGTGGCGATCATGACACTCATGACACTCCTCCTCCTCCTCCTCCTCCTCATCCTCCTCCTCCTCCTTCTCCTACTCCTCCTCCTTTTCCTTTTCCTCCTCCTCCTCCCTCCGCCTCCTCCTCCTCCCTCCCTCCCTCCCTCCCTCCCTCCCTCCCTCCCTCCCTCCCTCCTCCGTAATGAACCCCCAAACCTTGCCATCTCTTACACCTTCTGCTTCCGCCAGCTTCTGCCGGCCTCCCGCCAGCGGGGCCGCCCCCGCGTCACTCCCGCCGCCTTCCGCCGGCCCTCCGCCGAGGAAGGGATCGCCACTCTCGAGGAGGGGGATCGACTACATCAGTGGTTTACCCCAGCATTGATTTGTCCGTCGAGACTCTACGACACGTGCGTAGAATGCTCCGTCGATCTACGGAGCGGAGCATTCTTCGCACTTGCCATAGCTTCGGCGGACAACTCAATCTTGGGATTGACCAATTCCGTAGTCGATCCCCTACTCGAAATTTGGCGCCCGAATTATCCGGGGTAACTCGGGTTCGGAATCCCCCAAAACGAACCCGAGTTAGCCCTGACCCGAGCTACCGCCGATGATTAGGGGCTCTGGACGCCCGCATTATCCGGGGTAACTCGGGCCCAAGGTAACTCTGGTTCGGAATCCCGAAAAACTTGAGCAGAGACCGGCCGTCCCGGCATTCCTGTAGGCCTACCACGAAATGTTCTCTGAACCCAAGAATGTTCGAAAAACATAAACAATGTTCTTATAACAAACAACGATATGCTAAAGCAAGACAGTCCCAGCCAGAAATGTTCAGAGAACATTCCCTGGAAGCCACAAAACGCTCTTAGAACATTGTTTGGTAGGCCTATAGGCACGCCAGGACGCTTCGCCACTGCTTCGCCGAGTTAGCCCTGACCCGAGCTCACCCTGACGACTCGGGGCTCCGACGAAGCTCCCTCGAGACCCTCGAAGGCGAGGCTCTCTCCCCGGAACCCGCCACATGCCCAGACGCCTGAGGCCGCTCCGACTTCTTGTCGCGAGGCGTGGTCCCTGGAGGTCTAGGTTTAGGTCGGGCCTGTCCCCCTACAGGGGGATTTTTGGCGAGAAATGAAAAATAGTCCAAACATAATCAAAAAAGATTCAAAACGCTCCTAAAATCATCCCCTGACGATTTTGGGAATATTTTTGAATGTTCCTCCTGTAGAGGGACGTGCCCGACTTAAATCTAGGTCTGGAACGCTTCCCCCAGGGCCGGTTTCTCTCGTCCCGAACCGCTTTTAGAGGCCTCCCAAACCCAGATGGGGTCGGAGGAGATGGGGTCGGAGGATGAGGAGGAGGACGACGAGGACGAGGATGACGAAGACGACAAGGAGGAGGAGGAGGAGGAGGAGCAGGAGGAGGAGGAGGAGAAACAGGAGGTGGCGCGGACGCGCACTTCCAGGTTCTAGGCCTTCTAGATGGGGTCGGAGCGACGGGGTCGGGGGATCGCGACGCATCGCCAGTGCATCGGCGATGTATCGGCGATGTGCCAGCGATGCACTGGCGATGCAAAACGTCGACATCGGTGGTGCATCGGCGACGCCGACGTGGAGCAAGCCGCATCGCCGATGCATCGGCGCTGTGGCGCGATCCTCCGACGCCATCTGCTCCGACGCCATGTGGGAATTTTCGGGCGGTCCCGGAGCCCGGCGAGGGCCCCTGCCTGGGGGCCGAGAACGGCCCCGGGACCCGCCGCTCTGACTTTTGTGGGAGCGTCGGCTCTCTGGAGCCCGCCATACTTTTTCCCAACCGTCCTGTGGTGTTGGGCCCTCGTTTCGACGAGGCAGCGCCCTTCCTTCCGTCCTCCTCCCCCTACTCCTCCCTCCATCATCATCATCATCATCATCATCATCATCATCATCATCATCATCATCATCATCATCATCATCATCATCATCATCATCATCATCATCATCATCATCATCATCGTCATCATCAGCATCCTCATCATCAGCATCAGCATCAGCATCATCAGCATCCTCATCATCAGCATCAGCATCAGCATCAGCATCAGCATGAGCATCAGCATCAGCATCAGCATCATCATCATCATCATCATCATCATCATCATCATCATCATCATCATCATCATCATCATAATCATCATCGTCATCATAAGCATCCTCATCATCAGCATCATCATCATCAGCATCCTCATCATCAGCATCAGCATCAGCATCATCAGCATCCTCATCATCAGCATCAGCATCAGCATCAGCATCAGCATGAGCATGAGCATGAGCATCAGCATCAGCATCATCATCATCATCATCATCATCATCATGATCATCATCATCATCATCATCGTCATCATCAGCATCCTCATCATCAGCATCATCATCGTGATCGTGATCGTCATCGTCATTATCAGCATCAGCATTCATCATTCATCATTTCATCATGAACAACATCATCATCATCACCACCACCATCACCATCATCACCATCATCATCATCATCATCAGCATCATCATCATTAACAACATCATCATCATCATCATCATCATCAGCATCATCATCATCATAAGCATCACCATCACTACAATCACCATCATCATCATCGTCATCATCAGCATCATCATCATGTTCATTTTCATCTTCAGTTTCAGCTTCAGCTTCATCATGATCATGAACATGATCCTCATCCTCATCCTCATCCTCATCAACGGCAGCAACATCATCAGAATCAGCATCGGCATCATCATCACGTTTCGTGGCCCTATAGGGAACTCCTCCGAGTGCAGTGTATACAACGACGGTACTCACGATGCACGGTTCTCACCAGGGCCGTAGGGAACCCGAGGAGGAGGGGGAGGAGGAGAAGGAGGAGGAGGAGGAGGTGGAGGAGGAAGAGGGGGAGGGGGGGAG
>CAUYUJ010012100.1:0-19178 GCA_963575745.1 Prorocentrum cordatum | reverse complement strand
TCACCATCATCTTTCATCATCATCATTCTCATCATCATCATCAGCAGCATCATCATCATCATCATCATCGTCATCATCATCAGCATCATCATCATCATCATCATCATCATCATCATCATCATCATCAGCATCCTCCTCCTCCTCCGCCTCCTAATCCTCCTCCTCCTCCTTCTCAATCCTCATCGGTCTCCCTCTTTTATGGTGCTCGGTCTTACTGTACTAGCATGCAGCGTTCATCCCCACGTCCTCCTCCAACATGCCTTGGAGAAGCCCCAAGACCGCTGTGTGCGAATTGGCCACGGAACCCCCAAGGGCCCCCCCGGAAGGTCAAAATCCTTCAAGGACATCGTGTTGTTCAATGAGTTGCTCGTCCTTCTGCGTCTGATGGCCGCCTCGTGCGGCCTCAAGATGACTCCTGGATGGCCCAAGAGAGCCACAAGAGTGGCCCGAAAGCGCCACAAGAGGCGACTTGTCGGCCCCCAGAGGGCCCCAAGAGAGCCCCACAGGCCTCTCAAATGGCCCCAATCAGGTCCCATGATGGCCCCATTATGCCACCCAGAGGCTCCCAGATCCTGACTGCATGCTGCTACACACCCCTGATCAGGCCAACTCGCCCGGTGACTGGTGTTGGATGGCCTGGTTGGGATACTGTTTGGCACGCGGGCTCGCGAAGCAAGTCGAAAGCCGCGCAGGACGGGCGGGTGACGCGCCTATGGAATGAAAAAACAGCGAGCAGGACAGGCCCCAACAGAAGCCCCGCTGAGCTCAACGCGGCCAAAATGGCGCGGAACCAGGACCCAGTGAAGACTTCCCCAGGTAGAGACAGAAAGTCGGCACACTCGTAACGAGAAGAGCCCCAGCAGCAAGGCAGCTAACCCTCCATGCAGGCACCGAAGCAACAGTCCCCAGGGCGCCCTTGCAGAACGGCATGTCCCTGAAGCCCAAGCCGCAACCGTGCAATCAGCGATGACCGACGCGCTGGTGGAAAACATGCCTGGTTGGGATACTTTTAGTCAGCGGCCGCGGGCGAGCGCGCCGGCGGCGAGTCAGGTCAAAGTGGGCTACGCAGAGACTAATTAGGCAGAGGAAACGCAGGAAAATTAGAGCAGAGCAACGCGCGAGGCGACAGCTAAGCGCCGGCCGAGGTGGGTGGTTGAGAAGACTGAGACTGAGGGGAACTGCCAGCGTGCAAATCTGCAAGTCCGTCGGATGCGCCTTACGTCGGAAAGTCAACGACGGCATGGGACAACTCCGAGAGAGAAAACGCCATACCGTACCTCAGACGACTGCGTGGGCACCAGGGTGGCCGTGGCCAACGAACCGTCGGTCGAGGTAGGAAAGAGAAATGCAAAGGCGATGCCCCGGACGAGAAGCGTCAATGTTGGGGCAGCTGATTCCAGGTGTCTGGTGCTCTCCAGGGATGGGGGTAGAGACCTTCATGGAGCTTGCAGAAGCAAAACGTTCACGTCACGCCAGTCGGACGACCCCATTCGGCGCGCTGCCTGCTGAGGACGTGCTGGGCTTCGGCACAGAGTCGGCGGCGAGCGCGGGGCGGGACATGAGAAGGAGGAGGCCTCCTCGGAAGGCGGCGGGACTTCTCAGAAGCCCTCGCGCCTTCCGAGAGGTTCCCCGTGTCTTCGGGGGAGGCTTAGAACACTTCGCAGAAGGCTGGGGACCTTCGGAGCCTTCTGAGAAGGCCCGCCCGCGCCTCCCTCCTCCTCCTCCTCCTCCTCCTCCTCCTCCCTCCTCCCCTCCCTCCTCCTCCTCCTCTCACCTCCCACCCATCATCATCCCTACTCCCCACCTATGCCACCCTCCTATAGTACCTCCTGACCCACCCCATTCCTAATCCTCCTAATCCTTAAATCCTCTCCTCCTCCTCCTCCTCCCCATACTCCTGCTCTCCTCCTTCTTTTCCTCCTTCCTCCTAATCCTCCTAATCCCTCTCCGCCCCTCTCCTCCTCCTCCTCCTCCTCCTCTATCCTCCTGCTCCTGCTCTGCTCTCCTCCTCCTCCTCCTCCTCCTCCCTCTCCTCTCCTCCTCCTCCTCCTCCTCCATCGCGGAGGCGATGGGCGGGCGGAGGTCGGTAACCGAGGGAGGCGTGCGGGGTGGGGGCAGTGGTGGGGGGAGGGGAGGAGGGAGAGGGCAAGAGTTCCAGGAGGCGGTGAGGGGAGGGAGGGGGGGCAGGGAGGGGGGGGCACAGGGAGGGGGGAGGGAGGGGGGCAGGGAGGGGGAGTAGGGGGTGGGGGGGGGGGTGGCAGTGGCTGGGGTGAGGGGTGGAGGGAGAGGGGCGGAGTCCAGGAAGCGGGAGGGGCAGGGAGGGGGGCAGGGAGGGCGGGGAGGCACGCCGAGAATGGGGAGTTCGTGAAGGGGCCCCAGGGCACGCAAATCAATACGCACAAGTAGCACGATTCCCCATATTTTCCCGTAGTTTCTGGGTGTTGGTCTTCCCGCCCAATTCCCATGTTTTCACACAGTTTCTGGGAATCGGCGATTCATTGTGTCTGTGTGTTTCTTTCCCCTCCTTAGTTAGGGCGGGGGGCGGGAGGGAGCATCCTGGGGAGAAAGACACGGAGGACGAGGAAGACGAGGGGCAAGAATAATGCTTCGATAAGGCGGACAGGGAAGGACACGGAGGATGGGGGGAATATCATGAAGAGGAAGGGGGAGCAGAGTGCGAAGATGAAGAGGACATCGGATTGGTGGGGATGTGAAATGGGACATTCAGGGTTGGAGGGACTCGTTCTGGAGACCGGTACTGGCGAAGGGATAAAAGCGATGAGAGACATGCGCGAGTAAGACTCCACCTCTACATTCCTCATGTTTGCTTGTACTACCCCATCACTGTTCAGTCTTCCCTGCATCTGCAATCATGAAAACATGATGCTGTCGTTTCCGTCTGATAACCGCTGTGCTGGTGGTAGTGCCATTCCAAAGCTCGAACCAAGCAAGTGGCACACGCGGAGGAGGAGGTGGAGTGGAACGTAAAGAAAGACGAGGAGAGAGAGGACGACAGTGAATAAGGAGGAACCCAGAGCCTGAACTCTGCGTGCTCAAAATGATCGGCGGCGAACGAGGGAAGAAAATTATAAAGAGCACGCCTTGTCAGAAGGCTCGGAAGTCCCCCAGCCTCCTGAGAAGAGTACTAAACCTCCCCCGACGACACAGAAAGCTTCTCAGAAGGCGTAAGGGCTTCTGAGAAGTCCGGCAGCCTTCTGAGAACGCCTTCTCCGTCTCATTTCCCGCCCCTCGCTCGCCACCGAAACAAGGAAGAACCCAGAGCCTGAATTCTGCATGCTCGAGATGACGCACTCAGTGACCACCATGTCGCCGCTGCCACGGGTCAGGTTGAGCGTGAGCCTGTCCGAGACTGACGGAGGCAGAGGAACAGGGAGAGAGGGAGAGTCGGGAGAGATGCAGACAAGCAGGGAGAGAGGGAGAGCGGGGAAGAGTGGTGCGGCGACAGGGAACGCCGGGGCCCTCAAGGGACCCAGCTCTTCACGAGCGAAGCAGGAACCCATGAATTGCAGGCACGGCCTGGGAGATGTTCCCCAGAGCGTGCTTGCGCTTAGAGGCTCTTACTTCCCCTCTGAGGAAATGGGCCTGCCTGCCGGTCTGGCGGCTATGTTGCCGCCGTCGCCGCCCCGTCGACGCCTCGCTGGCGCCCGTCGTGGAGGCCCGTCTGCAAGGTCTGGCGGCCGTGCTGCCGCCTCGTCGCCGCCCCGTCGTCACCTCGTCGCCGCCCGGTCGCCTCGGCCAGGCTGCCAGTCTGGCGGTTACCTTGCCGCCGTCGCCGCCTCGTCGCCGCCCTTCGCCACCGCATGGGCTGCTCTAGAAAGAGTGCACAACATATACTGCACCACGCAGGCTGCACCACATGGGCTGGCACCACAGAGACTGCACAACACAGACTCCGCAACATAGATTGCACAACATATTGCACTGCACCTATCGCACCGCATAGATGACACCACATAGATTGCACAACACATTTTGCACCGCCTAGATTGTACCACAGAGATTGCACCACATACAACGCTCCACATAGATTGCACCACGTAGTTTGCGCCACATAGATTGTCCCACCTACGTTGCACAATACACATTGCAACACATTTGCTGCACAGCATATATTCCGCAGCAGCAAATTTTTGCAAAACATATATTTCGCCTCTCCTGTCTTCGCGCTCCCCCCTGCAATTAAACGACTTACATAAGATGTTGCCCCACCGTTCATTCAAATTAGGAATTCGTACCATCCAACCCCAGCCAGTATCGACCATCCCCCCCCCCATCCTTAACAATCATCATGCTTATCGCCCTTAATCGTCCATAACACAATAGCAAAATCGTAACTCTACGCCGAATCAGCATCAGCATCAATATCATCGACATCATCACCGTCATCAGCAACATCATCACCATCGTAATCATCATCATCATCATCATCATCATCATCATCATCATCATCATCATCATCATCATCATCATCATGAGCATGATGATCATCATCAATATCATCATAAGCATGATCATCATGATGATGATCATCATCATCATTATCATCATCGTCGCCACCACCATCATCATCATCACCATCGCCAGATCTTCATTACACTCGCCATCGTCATCGTCATGGTCATCATCATCATTATCATCATCATCATCATCATCATCACCACCACAATCGTCATCATGGTCATCCGCATCACCATTCTCATCCTTACCATCATGATCGCCATCAACATCCTCATCATGAACATCATCATGAACTCCCCCGCCCGCTGACCCCGTGATCCCCCCCCCCACGCGAGGGGATCGGCGGGCTTCGGCGAGATGGCGTCGCTGTTCTGCCGGTCGACCATCTGCACCGCCCGCACGAGCCTGCGCCGCTCCCCCTCGTCGTGGCAGATGTCCTCGACGGCAGCGACGCGCCGGCGCCCCCCTCCTCCCCTCCCGCCTCCCCTCCCTCCTCCCTCTTCTCCATGAAATCCGAGTCCTTCCCCGTCGCTGTCGCCTCGCACCTTGCCCCTACTCGGCCCTCCCCAGGTCCTCCTGCTCCTCCCGCGTCTCGTTTTCCTGTTCCTGCTGCTGCTGTTCTTCCTCGTCCTCCTCATGCATTCTCCCCCTGCTCAGCCGCCACACCCTCCGCCGATGCAGGCAGCTCCCCCTTTCACGATTGCGCATAACACGATCGGGTCATTCACCCACCCCCAAAAGATCGCTGATTTTGCTGGGTCGTGTTCAAGGCCATCCAGCCGCGGCTTGGGAACTCGCGGGCACGTGAAGCAGGGATGTTACTGCGTCGCCCCCCCCGAAAACAAAACAACAAAAAAACACGCTGCACGCTCCGTGAGGACACACGGCGTTCCCATCGTAAAACATTGGCAGTGCAAAGGTCGAGTTGTTTGTTCGCATGTTGAAGGACGTATCAACGGGGTAGTCGACAGCGGATCGTACTCCACGCACAGTCCAGACAGCGAATCACGCCTGGGGGGGTCCCACCTGCCTGTCGGCGTGCCAGGATCACGCGAAGGCAGCGCATCACTCAACCTGGGCCTGGGGATGAGATCTGACATGAACCTCCTGGTGCAGTGAGGAATGAGATCAAGCCAAATCTGGGCACGGTGGCTTGTGCCGACGAACTGCGACTGTGTGCAACAAGGAATGCGTCAACACAAGCACCGCGCTTCGAACAGGCAGTTCTGTTGCAAAAGGAATCAACAGTGGGAACGGATTTTGGATATATATATTAATATAGATATATTTATATATATTTATATATATAATATATATATAGTTATATTATCCGCCGGCCCGCTTGTGGGGCCACCAGGCTGTAGGCGCGAGGTTCGCAGTTTCCTGTACCAGTTGTAGCTTGTAGTTTCCAGTGTTCCAATTCTGCTTCTTGCTGGTTACTGTAACTAGTTGATTGACCGCGCGAGGGGGGGAGGCCCAAACCAGATTTGTTACGTCTCCTGGGCGCGATTCTGAATTGCTGGGGGGGGCTCGAAATCGACACCCCTCACGCAGATCCGCGGGGTCAGGGTCCAAAAACACATGGGATTTGCCACATTTCTGAAATTCGGTGCCACCCCTCACGCAGATCCGCGGGGTCAGGGTCCAAAAACACATGGGATTTGCCACATTTTTAAAATTCGGTGCCACCCCTCACGCAGATCCGCGGGGTCAGGGTCCAAAAACACATGGGATTTGCCACATTTCTGAAATTCTGTGCCACCCCTCACGCAGATCCGCGGGGTCAGGGTCCAAAAACACATGGGATTTGCCACATGTCTGAAATTCGGTGCCACCCCTCACGCAGATCCGCGGGGTCAGGGTCCAAAAACACATGGGATTTGCCACATTTCTGAAATTCGGCGCCACCCCTTACGCAGGTCCGGGGGGTCAGGGTCCAAAAACACAGGGGATTTGGCACATTTCTGAAATTCGGCGCCACCCTTCACGCACATCCATCGCAAGGCGTGGGTAACCCAAACTGCGAGAACTCCCTCGGCCCTTTAATCGCAAGGTGTGGTAACCAAACCCGTAAACCATACACGTCTTACCAATCGCCAGGTGTGGTAACCCCTCTTGTGATCAGCTGGTTTTGTTGATTGCGAATCGGCTTCGCATGAAGTTTCGATACTGCTTCACGACAGCGCCAAGGCCTCATGACTTAGCTCTTCCATGGCCCATTCTCCGAGAGAGGGGGCCGGCGGCAGGGGGCGAAGCCCTTTACGGATCTATAACAAAGTTGTTCCCCAAACGATGTCACAAGGAACGCTTTCCACTGAAAACGAACGGGGTACTGGCCTAAAGAATCACGGCCAACGTCACCGCAAGGAGCCGAGCAACCAAACGGGCAACTTGCAACGTTCGGGCGGCAGCTGGCGAACACACTGACTCAAACAATGGGTGAGCCGCAAAGGTGCCACTCCCAAGTGCAACAAACTACATGTAACAATCTGTTGAACGGCGAAGAATGCCCTATCCATATAGGAGCGGCGTGCTTCATACCGAAAATTCGCAGACTTTTCTGGGAAGCTGTCGTCGTCTCTGTCTGTGTCAATTTCATGGTTGTTGTCGTTGTCTTTGTTTTTGTCGTCGTCGCCAGTCCCCAAGAAGTTGAAGAACGAACGCCAAAAACGCAATCAAGTCGGATCCATTCCGCTGTCCCATTACGGCACGGGCGCGGGGCTGGGCGCGGGGGCCTCAGGTCACGCCGCCCCCCCCCTCCCCGAGTTTCGCGGCGGGCCCGGGGCTGGGGTGCGCCAGCGGTGGCCTGGTGAGACCCCGCCCGCGGCGAGGGGGCGCCGACCCCCCCCTCGGCAGGCGCGGAGATACGCCACTTCAGCTAGCAAACCATCCGACTGCACAAAAAGCCAGCACACAACATAATGCGTCATAGAGATAGAACCACACACACACGACGTTCGCATAGGGCGGTGTGTTTCTTCCACGTTGCACAGCGCAGCGGTTATCTCCAACGGTCGCCATCGGCGCTGCCCGACATGGCACAAACAACTGAAAGCACGGATGACGCATGCGATCAGACGCTTGCCATCCCTGGACGCGCCCGCAAAAGGAGCGTCGCTCGCAATGTCCGCGAAGCGCGGGCGCGCGCGCGATGGCTGGCTCTGAAGCAACTGCATGGCAGTCTGAGGGGCTGCGGGGCGGCTTGAAGAACGAGCGCGCGAATGCCGAAGTAGCGGCAACGAGCCGCGCGCCCTGGCGGCGCAGGAAACGTCACGGCCTCGCGCGCACAAGGTGCGAGACAACGCAACGACGCGCGTGGAGCGCGGTCGCAGTACACGACGTCCCGTCGCAATCCTGGGCAATTGCTCGCGCGCTCAAGCGTCGACAACTCGCGCGCGCTAGTGCGGGTCAACCGTGGCGCGGGCGTAGATCCAGTGCAATCCGGGCAGAGCCCTTGCAGTTCAAATGTGGCTCCAGCGTAGTACTTCAAGCGTGGTCTGAGCGAAGTGCAAGCGCAGTTCAGGCTCGTTTTAGATGTAGCCCAGGTAGAGTTCGAGCGCGTCTCAGGCTGTGTTGCGTAATGAAAGAGCGATCCCAAACATATTCAAGTCTAGTTCAAGTGCACTTGTACTGCAACAGTCGTTCAAGTACCAGGGCAGCCCAATGAAAGTCTAGTTCAAGTGCCAGGGGAGACCCAGTGGAGATTCTGCGGTTCTTTTGCATCTCAGGTGTAGATCAGCTGCGGTGGAAGGCTGTCCTTGTAGTTCAAGTGTAGCACGGACATAATTAACGTGTAGTTCAAAAGCAGCCCGCGTGTAGTTCGAGTGGAGCTGAAGTGTGCTCCGGGCGTAGTCCGAGCGTAATTCAAATCTGGTGCTGGCGTGGCAGTTGTAGTTCAAGTGTAGTTCAAGCGCAGTCCAACTGCAGCTTACACGTTTCAAATTCAGCCCAAGTGAAATTCCAGTGCGGACCAGGTATAGCGCTAGCGGGGCAGATGGGAAACCCTTGACGTTCATATGTAAGTCAAATGTATGTCGCGTGTAGTTCACGTGTAGTCTAAGTATCCCACGGGAAGCTCAAGTGTGTTTCAGGTGCATTTAAAATGTAGCTCAAGTGCGTCCCAGGCGTAGCCAATGTAGGTCAAGTGTAGCCCACGCGTAGTTCAAGCGTAGCCCACCGATATTGAAAGTGCAGAAAAAAAAGGTCTAAGTCAAGTGATGTTCCGGTGTAGCTCAAGTGTGCGAAGGTGGAATCATTGCAGTGAAGGTCGAGCTGGATGCAGTTCAACTGTCGTACAAGTATGGTTCACAAATGATTCAAGTGCCGCCCAAGCTTTGCTCGGCGTAGTCCAAGCACCTCAGACGTAGTAGCAACAAGCCATGTATACTTCAAGCGTGGTGCAGGTGTAGTTGAAGTGCAGTTCAAGTATAGTTCTCGTGTAGCTCCAGCGTGGCTCGGATGGAACTCAGGTGTAGCCTAAACGTGGTGCAGGCATAGTCCGTGTATTGCAGGTGTGGCCCCAGTGTAGTTCTTGCGTTATCCAAATATGGCCCAGGTGTAACTCAAATGTAGTCCAAGCGCGGCTAGAATGTGGTTTGGGCATGGTTCGAAGACGGCGTTGGTGTAACCAATTGGACTTCAAATGTCAGGTGTAGCGCAAATGCACATCACATGTAGGTGACGTGTGGTTCATGTGCGGGTCAGGTGCGTTCCTGGTGTTGCTCACGTGCGGACCTGGTGAGATCATTGCAGTTCAAAGTGTAGCTCCAATGTAGTGCAAGTGTAGCCCATGTGCAGTTCAGGTGAAATTCGAGTGAGGTCCAAGTGTAGACCACGCGTGGCTCCAGCGCGATTCAGGTGTAGTTCAGACGGGTGTCAGGGTAGCCAGTGCAGCTCTGGTGCGGTGCATGTGCAGTTCGATTGCGGTTCAAGTGTGACCCGAATGCAGCCCTCAGGGATTTCAAAACAGGTCCGAGCAAAGTGCTGGTTCAGTGCGAATGTGGCTCAGGTGTGCTCCTCGTAATTCAAATGCGGATCAAAAGCCACGCACGTGAAACTCCGCTGCAGCCCAAACGTAGGTCGCAACATGTCCAATTGCGACCCATGCGTTGCCAAAATGTAATTCCAATGTGGCTACTCTGGTCTTCGTGTAGTTTATTTAAGTGCTGTTAAGTGATGTGTCAAGTGTAACTCAAGTGCGGCCCAAGTACTGTCCAAGTGTCATTCTGGCGCAGCTCAGATGTGGTTACGTTGAAGTATGCGTGGTTCAAATGCAAGCCAAGTGTAATTAACATGTAGCGCAAGTCAACAGTTCATGCGCAGTCAGTGTGCATAGCATGCGTGGTACAAGTGCAGCTCTCGCAATGCAACTGCAGGCCAAAGCTAGTTCAAATGCAACCCAAGTCTAGTGCTGTTCACGTGTAGTTCTAGTGGGGCCCAAGTGTAACCAAGGTTGCTTCAAGTGTAGTCCTAGCCGTTCGAATGCAGCTCACAAAGTGCAGTGCGCGCGCAGGTCAAGGACACTGCAAGAGTAGCTCAAGCGCGCCAAATATAATTGGACTGCGGCGCAGGCGTCCCTATTGTCGCTCAAGTGTACTTCAAGTGCATCCCAAGTGCGATTAAAGTGGGGCCGTCGTGCAATCCAAACGCAATTCAAGCGCAGGTCAAGGGTAGGCCAGCTCTGGTTCAAGTCCAGTTCAGGTACTGTCCTTGTAGAGCAAATGTATTACAACATATAGTTCAAGTGCTGTTCACGTGCAGTTCCAGGGTTGTGCGAGTGCAGTTCAAAAGTGTACCAGTACATTGACATGAAGCCCCAGTGTACTTCGGACAAAGTGCAGGCGTTGGCCAGTTGCGTTTTGGGTGCGGTTCAGGCGTGGTTCTGGCGCAGCTCACGCGAAGTCCAGGCGCAGCTTGAGCGCGTTCCTGGCATTGCGCAAATGCATTCCAAACGCAAGCCAAATATAATGAATGCGTAAATTGGGGGCACTTCGGCCGCGGCTTAGTCGCGGCCCAGGCGCTGCGCCCTCTTGGCGCGCCGCGGCGTGGCTGAACATTCGCAGCGCGAGCGTCGTTCAGGCGCGCTGGTCGCCGAGCCCAAACCGGCTCGCGGCCCCGCGGCTCGCGGACCCAGAGCGACAATGGACCCAGGCAGAAGAGCGACAATGGACCCAGAGCGACAATGGACCCAGAGCGACAATGGACCCAGAGCGACAATGGACCCAGAGCGACCCTGGGCCTCTTCGGATGGACGCCTTTCACAACGCGAGCCCAGGGGGCAGGCGCCCTTGGGGAGCTGCCCGCATTATCTGGCGGGCCTTGGCAGCAGCTGGCAAGGCTGGCCAGCCGCGGCCACGACGCGCGGGACTTCCATCCAATACAATAACACATGAACTCATCATCGCTGCAGCCGACGACCCAGCAGCTGCGGCCGAGAGCCACAAGGGCGCCAGCGCGGGCGCGCGATCGGGCGGGATCTTCCTCCTGGAGGCGGTTCTGCCATAGGCCGCCTTCCACTCCGACATTGAGCGCGCCGCCAGACCGACGCCCGCACGCGGCCCGCTCGGGCCCCAGACTGCGGGCGCGGAGGGGCGACGCGCCGCGCCGCGCCGAGCGCGCGTCGAGGCTGGAAGGGGGTTGGAGGCGGGAAGAGAACTCGCCCGCGGCCATGCCGCGCGGGCAGACTTCGACCCAGACCCCCGCAGCTCCAGCCAAGGGGCGGGGCGCGAGAGAGCGCCGCGCTCGGCCGCCGCGCCGGCGCTGCGACATCGCCTGCAACAACGCGGTGCAACGCAACGCTTGGATTTGATCAGGGAAGCCTGATGCGCAATGCTGCTCGTGCACGTCCAATGCTTTGACAACCGGATTGTCTACTAAAAACTAGAATGACACCGCGGCCGCAAACCAAGAAGCAACGGCGCCTCCAAACGCAGAGCACTCGCCCCCATGGTTGTCTGGAGGCGAGGGGCCCAACGCTGCGGCAGCGGCGGCGCGGGCGGGGCCTGACAAATCGGCGGCTGACATGCATGGGGGGGCCCGTCTTGCGCGGGATAGCCCGCGGCGCGGACGCCGGCGGCGAGAGCCGCCCGCGCAGGCGCGGCCCCTCAAAGAACGCCCCCCCTGCCGGGGCCCTCGTTCCAAGCTGCATCCGCGCCCCAATTCAGCGACGGGGGGCGGGTAGATCCCCGGGGCGTCTGAAGGCCCCCGGTGGGAACCAGGAGGTCCACTTCGGGGCCCTCGGAGGCCGCGGGGGGCATTGCTTTGCCCGGGGCCCCCTGGGCCGAGCGCAGAAAACGCAGAGCCCGAGCCTCTGCGACAAAGGATGAGCTCCACCGCAACGCGCGCGCGCTTGGAATAATACTGGCACCGTGGAAGGATGAAGTTGCAGCGGGCCCATTTGGCCCCGCAGGGCGCCGCCTCGACGGGCCCCCCCTCTGGAAAACAACGAACTTCGATGGGCGCGCGGCGGCGACCATGACGTCGAATCACAACCTGTCGGGGGCGCCCGGGGGAGCGCTGGCCGATCTCTCCAAGGGCCTCCAGACTCCCTCGCGCAGCAGCGTCTGCAGGAGGCCAGGGGGGGCGACGGTGGGGGAAGCGTTCTGGCCGAGGTCTTTCGCGAGGGCGAAAGGATCTTTCATGCGCCGACCGCTTCTGTAAACGAACGCTTCAAGGCGTCTGCGGGCCCTCCACGGCGGCGCCACCTCGCGTCGGCCCAGCTGAACGCTGTGGCCAACGCTCCCCACGACAGCGGAAAGCTGGGGGATAGTCGGTCGACGTGCGAGGCGGCGATGCAAGCCTCATTCGCCCAGCGCAAGGTAGGAGCAACTGCTCAAGGCCATGCTGGGCATTCTCTGCGATCGCGGGCGCGCCGAAGAAGAACAACCACCAGCAAACGGCCGCGCGGCGACGCCAAAAGCTAGACGCATCCCCCAGGCCTCTCCATGGGCTTCAGCGCCGCAGAGGAGACCAGGGAGAGGCCCTTCCTCGAACAATTGCTTGCACGTCTCGCCCAGCGCCAGCGCGAGCTTGGCGGGGGGGCGGACGCCCCGCTTCAACGGGCAAGTCTCTTCTTGCGGGCAGCGCTGCGACCGCTGGAACGACAGCGCCTCTCCCGAGCATCATCAATGCCCAGATTCGGTGCCCCGCAAGTAACTGGCCCAACAAGACCCCCAAGATAATCCCTCAAAGATTTGGCGACCTGCGCGCGGGGGGGCACGAAACAAGCCCTGTCGGACGTGACAACCGCGGTGAGATCCCCAGGCGGCGCTTGAAGTTGGCGGCGAGGGCGCGGCGCGAGGTCGACCAAGTCCTTCGACCAAGTCTCTGACTACGATGGAGGCACTGCCCGCGCAACTAGGAAAACACCATCGACGTAGGCATCTCGGGCGAAAGCGGCACCTCAATCGATCGAGGTCCAGAGAAAGGCATAGCCTGACACGTGCAATCGCGATCGGGCAGCCCGCGTCGACGCAAATGATTACCAACCGCGGACCATTGATGCTGCCATGCGCCGCGACAAGTTGGGCGCGCCCGTGGGCGACCGCGCGTGAGCGTGACACCTGCGGAGAGAACCCAGCTCGCTTGCGCCTGTCTAGTCGCGGCTCCTGTCGCGCATGCACCAGAAAACACTAGCAGAAACGTGTTCGTTGGAAGCGCTGTCCTCGGGCCCTGTACTTGCCTCCAAACCATGCGTCGGCGGGCTCGAAACTGCCGCGAGCACGGGGTCGTCGGGCCCGCGACGCCGCCCACCCCTCAGCTCAGCCACGGCGAGCGCGCCCGCTTAAGCCGCAGGCGCCAACGAAGAGGCCGACGGGCCCGAAGCCTCCAGAGGCATTGGAAGGGGTGGCTCTGCGAACCACGCGCAGCTGATCCGGGGCAGCCGACAACCTTTCCCAAAGCTGGAACAGCCCCCCCGGGCCAAGAACGCGCCGTCGCTAAGCTGCGCAAAATGGCGCGCATGACAGCCGTCGACCGAAATTGCGGTCGCCTAAGAATAATTGCGGCTGGGGCGCCCCATGCGTTGCTGCTCCACGACAGGTGGATCCAGCCCAAACCCCCACCGCTGTTCGAAACGGTCGCCCCAGACCCGCGAACTTTCAATATGCGTCGGACTGCGGCGGGGTGAATGGGTCGGATGCAAAAACATCTTCGGGATATAGCATCGCAGTCGGGCGCCCTGCCCAATTTGCGGGCACCCTCCGACCCCCGCTGCTTCCAAGATGTTCGGGAATGGTTGCGAGCAAAGGCGACGGCCACAGAAAAAGGAATTCTCGGGGGCCCCCTGGAGCTGAATCCGGGGAACCCTCCATTCTTCCAAGGGAATAGCGTCCTGTCTGGACATAAACAGCACAGCTTGCTCGCGCGCGCACTCGGAGGGGGGGGGGGGGGGGGGGGCGACGCGGCTGGCCCGCTGGAGACCGCGCAGCCCAACGCCCACCAGGGCGGCACTCAACGGCAAGATGGCCGACCAGAGCTCGCAACTGCATGGCGGAGACGCCCGCCGCCTCGTGGAGCAGACGGCGGGCCGGCCTGGAATCAATCTTGAGCCAGTCGCAACGCCCGCGCCTGGGGCGACGACTTCTCGCGCCAACAAGGAGGGTGGACTGCTGAATCGGACAGCGCAGCTCAACTCCTAGAAGGTTCGCCCACATCTCGCAAGACTGATACACGCCGGGGAACGACGCCCGGGGCCCCGACTCGGTCTGACCCAGGATGAAGTCCAGAAGCTCTAAAGCCGCCCCCTCATGGCCGACGCCCGCGAAGCACTTGCTGAGCCCTCCGGAGACCTGGAAATAATCGCAGCGCTTGCTACACGCGGGGCATAGAGCGCGAACCTCGATCCCCTGGTGGGCGCAGACAAACATAGCTCGCAGAAGCTCATGGGGCCCAGGTTCACGCAGCGCCAGAGGCGTCGCATCGAAACCACTTCCAAAGACAAACGGCATCCCAGTACGACGCGAGAGCGAAGGCACGATTGCGAGGAAGGAAGCGTCGGCGTCGCTCATGCGCTCACAGTCGCTCAGACAGATGCTTGCCGCGACGAAGGGCGGACGGCCGAGGCGCTGCACCTGGCCTGCCACGCGCGCGCACTCAAACGGGCCCATGACAAGGCAGGGCCGCAGTCCGAGCGCGCTGCCACGGCGACGCCCGCCGAAGCCCCACGCTCGGGGCACGATGCCGCAAGCCCCCAAAGAATGCCCCAAAAGCGCGCGACTCACCTGGCGCGCGCCTGGTCGGAACCTTCGAAACTGCACAACTTGCGCCCGCGATGCGCGCGCTGTTTCGCTCATGTTTGACAGGCTGTTCGCCGCGCCGACCCATCGCGCGCCTCGGGGGCGACGCTAAACTCAATGCAAGGGGCCAGCTCGGGGCGAGTGGGGATAACACTGGGCGAATTTTGCAATGGGCGAGCTCGACGCGGACTCGCTGCTGGAGATCTCCGGGGCACCGGCGAGTGCCGGGGTCGAAACCTCCTGGAGGTGGCCTCCAAAATGTTCTGCACGCTACGCTAGGCCTCTGCCGAAGACATATTCTCGTCGCAGGGTCGCAGAGCACCACGAAGGCGTCTTCGAACCTGATCAGGGGCCAGGCTGATGACCAGGGGTCTGCTGGCGCCGCTGGCGCACCGAGGCCGCCGCCGCCTCGTGCGCCGCGCAAGCAGTCTCCAGGGACCTCTCGTGCTGACGGGCAGTTTCCTGGCCCGATGGCGCCGCGGCCTGCGGTGCCCCCATCCTAATCTGAGCTCGCTCAGGGGAAGCGTCGACCGACTTGGCGGCCTCCTTGCGGAGGCTGCCCATGCCGTTGAAGGGGCCGCCGAGCCTGGTGATCGGCGCAACTCGTGTCTGACTCGGCGCATGATCTCGGCGCCGAGCTGCCCCTGCTTGTCGTCGAGCTCTGCGCGGCGCATCTGGCGGTGCTCAATGCTTTCCACGATCTGGGCCAACCCACTTTCCATCGTGTAGAGCTGCGTCTGGGCTGCCGCAGCCCGAGCTCCAGCATTTTGCACGTCGGGGAATTCCTTCCTGACATGCGAGGGCGAGTTGAGGGCGGCGGCGATGGCCCCGCCCCTTGGCACGTCTGCGCGCATGGAGTGTCTGGCCAGCGCTTCAAGATATTCGAAAACGCTGCGCTGCTGGGGTGGTCCAGGACACGCGCTGATCAGCGAGACCTCCTGCTCCACCACCCGGGCTTCCGCGGCCCCTGCATTTGCCCTTCTCTGCCGCTGGGAATCACGTCGCCGACATCAGCCCGAACGCCACGAGTTCGACGCACCTCGCCTTTCGGGGAGGATTTGGGCAAGGGCTGATGATGCGATTTGCACCGCGAGAGCCCCGGCACATTTTTCTGACAGCTGCTGGCCGAGCGCGCGAGAGCGACGGCACCGCCGCAAACAAGCGCAGAACAATTCGCGCTCGAGCCTCGCACTCTTTCTGTTGTCTCTTCCCCACTCGCGTGCCCCACGCGGGACTCTTCCCGAACCCTATAAACGGCCTGCGCATTTGGACGGGGGGGGGGTCGAGGTCCACGCCGAAATTCGCCCCTCGAACATCCAGGTTCGAGGCTTTGGCGCCTTCCACAGGCTCCAGGCCCCCGCGGCTGGACGCGCGTCGAACAAGTGGCGCGCATGCGCCCCTGAATGGGTCCGACAATCCTTTTTGCAACGACGTTAGCCGATGGGCCATGGAGAAGGATTAAGGCTAGCAGATCCTGCTTGTGAGTGTGTTTCTGGCCCGCCTTGGGCCTCGTGGGCGCCCCGAATCCTGCGCCACTTTACAAGGCGCTCTTCCCGGCGCTGGCCCCTCGCGCGACTTCCCACAGAGTTGAATAAGCATGAGCTCTCGGGACCTTCCTCCCCATTCGTCCTCCTCCTTCTCTCCTCCTCCTCCTCCTCCTCCTCCTCCTCCTCTTCCTCCCCCTCCTCCTCCTCCTCCTCATCCCCCTCCTCTTCCTCCCCCTCCTCCTCCTCCTCCTCCTCCTCCTCCTCCTCCTCCTCCTCCTCCTCCTCCTCATCCCCCTCTTTCCTCATCTCCGCTCTCCTCCTTCCCTCGTCTCCCTCCCCCCTCCCCCCCTCCCTCCTTCTCCTCTTCATCCTCTTCCTCCTGCGCCTCCCCTCCTTCTCCCCATCATCATCATCATCATATTCCCACCCCCCCCCCCCCCCCGCCTTTTCCCCCGCCCACACTCCCCCGCCCCCCCCCTCCCGCCCCCCCCCTACATCCGTCCTCTTCCCCCCCCCCGCTCCCCCTCCTCCTCCTCTCTACCTCCTCCTCCTCTCCCATCCTCCTCCCTCCACCTCCTCCTCCCCCTGCTCCCCCCCTTGTCGGGCAGGGCGAAAGGGGGGGGGATAGCAACACCGGGGGGGGCTAGCGCTTCCACTCACATAGCTGGTCGCCCCGACGCCCCCTAACGCCGAGAGCGACCGTGCGTCGAGGAATGCGCCCAGCGGCGACAATGAGACCAGCTGCACGCAGCAGACCTCGTGCCCCCACCTGTCCTTATCCCTCATGTCGTCCTCGCCCTCCTCCTCCCCCCCTCCTCCTCGTCCTCGTCTCCTCTCCTCCTCCTCCTCCTCGTCCTCCTCCTCCTCCTGGTCCTCCTCCCCTCTTCCTTCTCCCACCCTTCCGTCATCCCCCCCTCCTCCTCCTCCTCCTCCTCCTGCTCCTCCTCCTCCTTCTCCCTCCGTTCCTCCCTCCATTCCTCCTCCTCTTCTTCCTCCTCCTCCCCTTCCTCCCCTCTTCCGCATCCTCCTCTTCCAGACTCCGACAGCTGCGAAAAAACCTCCGGCGCGCTTTCTACGCCTGGCCCCCCGGGCGCCCCCATTGACCCCCCCCCCCCCCAAAAAAAAAAATAGAAAAAGTGCCCCGGCAACGAGCGTCGCAGCAAACGCCATGAGAGCGCTTCCAGCTACGCCTAGTTACACCTAGTTACACCCAGTTACACCTAGTTACACCTAGTTGCACCTAGTTACACCTAGTTATACCTAGTTACACCTAGTTACGCCCAGTTACACCTAGTTACACCTAGCTACACCTAGCTACACCTAGCTACACCCAGTTACCCTCAGTTTCCCTCAGCTACCCGAATTAAGGCATGACGCAATCAGTCTGAATCGGAGCGCAGGCATTCGAACCTGGAACCTCGGTCACCGAGGCGCTAAGTACGCGGCAGGGGGGCCAGAGAAGGCAGGAGGAGGGAGGAGAGGCTCACCTGCAGAACAGCTTCGGCGGCGCGTAGAGGATGCACAGGACAGCTCAGGGAGCCCACTACGCGTGTACTGCTCGTCGCACTTGAGGTCGACGCAGTGCTGTGGCAGCTACAAAATGCGCTGCTGTCTCAGTGCGGTGCGGTGGCACGGGGGGGGGGGGGCGCCTGCTGGTGGGGGCGACTGCTGCTGGGGGGGCGACTGCTGGTGCGTGTGTGTGTGCGTGCGTGGTGGTGGTGGTGGCGTGCGTGCGCGCGCGTGTGCGTGTGTGTGTGTGTGCGTGTGTTGGGGGGGGGGGCGACTGCTGGCGGGGGCGCGCCGGTCGCGAGCACGCGTCTGGCATGCGCACTGGAAGAGCGCGCATATGTCGCATGCAGTTTCAGCGCTGACGCGCGTCGAACATGTATGTATCTGGCTTTGGAAGCCGCCAGCCTTGCGATGGAGGGCACCGCTAACGGCGCTTGCCAACGTGTTTCCTCTTCCGCATCCGTCCGAAAACAACCAATCCCACCAGCCCTTTGGGCGTGAGTGGTTTAGGGAGCTCTCTCTGTTCTCAACCCCCCTTCTTCCCCTTCGGGGAGGGGTTTACCCCTCCCACTACCCCCTCCCCCTGGACCTGGAGAGGGGGTTCCGCGGGTCGTTGGAGGGGTCTTTTCCGACTCCTGGGCGGGCTAAAAAACGACGACCCTCACGAGGATTCTGGCCCCGACGGGGGGGGGGAGATAAGCCCCTCTCCTCGTCTTCGAAGCCAAAATCATTGATTTTACTACGGTTTTGGCCCCATTTGTCTCCTGAGGGGGCCGCGCTCATCTTCTTTCATCGCAAAATCATTGATTTTACGAAGGTTTTTGGGCTCATTTTGTCCTTCTCAGGGGGCAGCGCTCCCTCGCGCTTCAGAGGAGGTCGCAAGAGGCCCCAAGATGGCCCCAAGAGGCCCCCAGGAGCCTCCCAAGAGGCCTCCAAGAGGCCCCCAAGAGGCCCCCAAGAGGCCCCCAGAAGCCCCCAAGAGGCCCCCGAGAGGCCCCCCCAGAAGCCCCAAGAGGCCCCAAGAGGCCCCCAAGAGGCCCCCAAGAGGCCCCCAAGAGGCCCCAAGAGGCTCCAAGAGGCCCCCAAGAGGCCCCACGAGGAGCCCGAACGACTCACACCAGGACGAGGGGCCCGAACGACTCACACCATGAAGAGCCCGAACGACTCACACCACAAGGAGGGGCCCGAACGACTCACACCAGGACGAGAAGGCCCGGAGATCTGCGGGGGCAGCGGAAACACGCCTGAAAAGATACACCTGTCGGCTGTTTCGCAAGAGTTGCGTTTTAGATGGCTGGTGGGGTCACGCGAAGCGTAAAATGATTATCCTGGCAAAGCAACCTAACAGCGATGTGTAGGAGCATATCTGGAAGCATTCCCCTTAAGATTCAGATGAGAATCCAGATGTAGAATTCTGCTGTTCTCGCAGTCGTAGTCGCATTCGCGATGACAGTCGCAGTGGCAACGG
>CAUYUJ010012099.1:0-19187 GCA_963575745.1 Prorocentrum cordatum | reverse complement strand
ACTACTACTACTACTACGGCTACTACGACTACTACAACCACTACAACCACTACAACATATTACCACCAATAATGATACGAACAAGAAAACGAAGGGGATGAGACAAGGAAGAGGGGGAGGTGGAGGAGGATCATGAGGGTAAAGAGTTGAGGGTGGGATGCGGGCGAGGAATTGAAGGTGAGGAAGTCATGACGAGGGTCGGAATGCAGGGGGGGGAGGATGACGAGCGGCAGGAAAAGGGGCACGATGGAGAATGTGGGGGCATATGGGGGAGGGTTGGCATGAGCAGGGAGAGGGGTTAGGAGGGCGGGGGACGAGAGAGAGAGAGAGAGAGAGAGAGAGAACGGGAATCGGTGGTATTGATCGCTGCCGTTACCACAGGGCGATGAATAGGAACAGCGTGCAGTGACGAGTTCGGAGTCGGCGACGCCAGTGACGATGATTTCGGCGCCCTCTTGTGAACTAGCCTAGCGATGGGCCCAACCCTATGCAGCTGCGTGTGTCGCAAGGCGCGGCCATCTTTTCATATACTGTGCGCCGCGGGGGAATGCTGATAAGAAAGGGCCGTGGAGCAAGGACGTAAATGCGGGCACGATCAGCTTGTAAAGGGTGCCGAGATTGGCGGATGCCCGTGTATGATCGCGCCGACTAAACAACCGTAAGTAGAACTTCCTGCGGAGCGCGATCGGCGCGAAGGGTTTACCAATGTGAACAGCGGGACGGCGCCACGCGAGCTTGCCCCTTTAGTGCCATGCGAGGGGTGTGCCCATATGGGCGGTGCGGAGGGGAAATGCATGCAACCCCTGCGTCTTTGGGGCCGTAGGTAGAGCTCCCTGCTGGGCACGAGCGTGCGAAAAGTATACCGAAACGGAAAATGGGGGCTGCATGCGAACCGTGTCTCTGGGGCCGTAAGTGGACTTCCCTGCGGGGCACGGAAGCGTGCGAGAAGTGTACCAAAACAGAACGTGGGGGCTGCATGCAAACTGTGTTTCTGGGCCCGCAGGTGGAGCTCCCCGCGAAACACGAAAACGTACAGAATGTGCACCGAAACGGAAGGTGGGAGCAGCATGCGAACAATGTTTCTGGGGGGCCGTAGATGGAACTCCCTGCGGGACGCGTGCGGAATGTGTGTGTGTGTGTGTACAGAATATGAGATGGGAGCGGCATGCGAATCGCGTGTTTCTGGGGCCGTAGGTGGAACTCCCGTTTGGGGCACGAAACGTGCGAAGGGTGTGCCAGAACAGGCGGGGGCAGGAATTGGATGGCGAGGGGGAAGGGTAGCGAGGGGGAGGAGGAGATGGTGCACGGCGCTGCGGTGTCAAAGCGATGACCCAACAACGCAGCAAAGTTGGAAAACATTCGCCTGGCGAAAGACCCAACCACATGCAGCTGTGAATGCCGCAATCGTGAATGCCATCTTCGCCCGCGCTCCCTATGTGGCCACGAACCGTGTGAGGGGCGAACCGACATGCGTGGCGGGGTACACAACGCGAGCGAAGACGATAGGTCTGCGTACGAGAGACTGAGAGCGGGTGCGTCTGAACGCGAGTGGGTCTGATTATGAATGAGTCTGCGCGCGCATGAGTCTACGTGCATGAATATCGACGCCCATGTCGGCACGCCCCTCACAAGGGTCCCGCCCGCTTCCTTCCCGTTCTTTTTCTCCCTCTTTGTCCGTGCACGCCAATGTCCAAGGCTGCGGGTGCGGCGCCGCACGGAGTCCCCGTGACGCACGCCGGTCGCCCCGACGGGGTCCCGGCGACGCGCGCGGGTCCGCTGCGCAGAGCAGAGAGAGCTAGCTGGCTGGCTGATAGCGGGCAAGGCTCTGGCCGCTGGGCAGGCCGACGACGGGGTCGAGCGAGGCGCTGGGCAAAGCGCAGCATGGAGTTCCCGCGACGCGCGCTGGTCGCCCCGAGATGGTCCCAGCGACGCGCGCGGGTCTGCCGCGGCGCAAAGTCAAACAGTCAGGCCGCCATGCGAATCCTGTCACTGGCGCCTTCGGTGGAGCTCCCTATGGGGCCACGATCCTCGTGAGGGGTGCGCCAAAATGGGGCGGGGCCGCCATGCAAACCTTGCCACTAGCGCATTCGGTGGGGTTCCCGATGGGGCCACGATCCTCGTGAGGGGTATGCCGAAATGCCGCCATGCGAACCCTGCCACTGGAGCCTTCAGTGGAGCTCCCTATGGGGCCACGGTTCTCGTGAGGGGTGCCGAAATGGCCCGAGGCCGCCATGCGAACCTTGCTACTGGCGCCTTCGGTGGAGCTCCTATGGGGCCACGATCCTCGTGAGGGGTGTGCCCGAGGCCGCCATGCGAACCTTGCAAGTGGCGCCTTCGGTGGAGCTCCGATGGGGCCACGATCCTCGTGAGGGGTGTGCCCAAATGGCCCGAGGCCGCCATGCGAACCCTGCCTCTGGCGCCTTCGGCGGAGCTCCCTGTGGGGCCACGATCCTCGTGAGGGGTGCGCCCAAATGGCCCGAGGCCGCTATGCGAACCCTGCCACTGGCGCCTTCGGCGGAGCTCCCTATGGGGCCACGATCCTCGTGAGGGGTGTGCCCGAATGGCCCGAGGCCGCTATGCGAACCCTGCCTCTGGCGCCTTCGGCGGAGCTCCCTATGGGGCCACGAGGCGCTGTCCTGAGTGGGTGAAGCGTAGGGAGAGAGGAGGAGGGGGAGGAGGGAGGAGGGGGAGGAGGAAGGAGGCGGGAGGAGAACGCGGGGACCGTCTTTTCAAAACGAGGACCCAACACCACAGGACGGCTGGGAATAAGGGACGAGGCACCGAAGGTGACACCCCCGACGAGGCCTGAATTCCAGAACAGTCATGGATCATCACCGCCATCCCCACGGGATACGGACATGTGACATGTTGAGCCGTCGCGCCTCCTGGGCGGGTGCCTTACTGGGAGCCCCCAAACACATCGATGGCGGAGAGGGAAATTTTAGCGGAGGAGCGGGCGCCATTAGCACTGTGCCTTCATCACCTCCGTGGCACGACTGATCCAGCGTTCAACTGCGAGTCATTCGCCGAGCACGCACATTGTGGGAAACGTGTGCCATGGAGAAAAAAAAAACTGCGGAACAGCACCCGAAGAGGGCAAATCCGACCTTGTAGATCGCTGGCTAGCGGATGGCTGGACCCAAAGGCAAAGTCGCCGAGGTCAGTCCAGAACCAGATCTCAACTTAGAGTGTGGAAAAACGTTCCAGAATCGCAGCGTCTCGTCGCCGGCCCCTGTGACAATGGTCTGCCCGTCCTGCGATATGGCCAGACCCGCCGCCGCGCCCCGAGGCACGAAGTGCAGTGTGTCCCCGGGTTCCTTCGAGTTCGCTCCCTGCTTGAGTGCTGTAAACGCTTGTCGAAAGGCCGAAGGCCCAGACTTGCGGGTGTGCTTGGGCGCTCCTGGGGCGGCTCGCGCGACTTTTTCGGATCGGCGGCGGGCCCAAGGGGGAGTGAGAAGGGGAGGGCCTTCTCAGAAGGCTCGGAAGGCCTCTGGCCTTCTGAGAAGTTCTCTGAGCCTTCTCCGACGGACGACGCAGAACGAGGAAGGGGCTGGGAAGATACAGGGCACGGCTGTGCAAGAAGCGCCTGCAGCGTACGCGGCAGCATTGATGATATGATCAGGTGTCCCAGCCCGTTCCTCTTGGCGGCGAGCGAGGGGAGGAAATGAGAATGAGAAGGCCTTCTCAGGCGGCGGCGGAACTTCTCCGAAACCCTCACGCCTTCTGAGGAGTCCTCCGTGTATTCGGGGAAGGCCTAGGAAACCTCTCAGTAGGCCCAGGGCACTTTCGAGCCTTCTGAGAAGGCCCGTCCCTTCTCACTTGCCCCCTGGGATCGCCGCCCATCCTCCCGACCAGACAACCGGAAGAAGAGAACAACGGCATAAACATACACTTTTGGCGCTCTGTGTGGATTTCTTGGATCTGCGCTGGAACCCCTTCCCTGGAGGAGCGCGCCAGGGGCGGCGCCGGAGGCGCCGAGGGGGGCGGGGTGCCAGGCGCGGATCCAAGAAATCCGCGCGGAGCGTCGAACATTTATGTTTACGGCGTTTTTTCTTCTTTGATGGGCGCGCCGCCTATCCTCCCGACCCGAGAACCGTCCTTCTGGTTCTCTCCTTCCCCCTGGGGAAGGGGCGCCGACTTGCAGAGGCCTCTGGGGGGTGGCTGAGGGCCCGTATACGTGCCTCCGCCGTGGCCTGGAGCTGTTCCCCTAGGGGGGGGGGCGCCCGGAGCCCCCCCCCATGGAACGCAGCTCTGGGCTTGTGTTTCGTACTTGAGGACCACATCCCAGACATGATTTCGAGCACCCAGAAAAGCAACTCGAAGCAGTGTCCAACGAGCATCGCCTCCCAGGGCCCGACACGTGAAGACCCTCGCGTTTCGGTACTTTGTTGGTGCTCGGAATTCTTCATTCTGGTGGCCAAGGCTACAATAGGTTGAAACATCCCAAGGCAAGACCAAGTTAGAGGCCTCCTGGATGGGGTCGGAGCAGACGGGGTCGAAGGAGGATCGCGCGGCATCGCCGGCGTGGGGAAACGCGGGCTCCACATCGAGCCGCATCGTCAATGCACTGGCGATGCGGCGCGATCCCCCGACACCATACATCCCGACCCCATCTGGGAGGCCCATCTCGGATGGGCCACGTCTCGTGGTGCTCGGAGCTTTGTTTGGTAGGCCTATCGGCGAGCCAGGGCGCTTCGCCACTGCTTGAGTCTGGAACACCGGGACTCGTGGCCACGTCTCGGAGGCGGGGGCCCCAAGACGGCACTCTCGGGCCGCTCCCGAGAGGTGCACGTCGGGGAGAACCCGTCTGCAGCCGAGGCGCGGCGCGGCCAGAAGGGCCCCCTCGATGCTCCTGCCGCGGCTTCCAACCTCGGGCCGTCGGGCATGTCCTCCTACGGGCGGGTTTTGGGCAACAGATAAGGCATCCCCACATGGTCCAAACACAATAAAAGAAGAACGTCACCAATTTTTGTTGGGGGACTATCTTTGAAGATTCCTCCTCCTCCTCCTCCTCCTCCTCCTCCAGGAGGATGAGGAGGAGGAGGAGGAGGAGGAGGAGGAGGAGGAGGAGGAGGAGGCGCCACTCCCTGGAGGGGAGACGTCGTCGAAACACTTCCCGCGTCGGCGGCTGGGCAGGAGACGCCTGCGCCAGCGACGGATCGGGCCTCAACGGGGATGCCGTGCGAGCGAGCTGCGCCACCATGCAGGCGGAGGAGGGGGGGGGGATCCCACACGTCCTCGAGACACGTGTGCGTTCTTCCAGCGTCTGGGTGCGGCCGTGACGCCGCGCGCGGCCAGGGGTGCCGTGCTGGCTGGCCGCCCCGGCCGCTTCACGGCGATGCACCTGGCCATGCGAGTGCCCTCCCCTCCCTCCGTCCTCCCTCGCGGCCGCTTTCGCCCGTCTTCCCCTCCTCCTGCCGCCGGATAATCCCACCAGCCCTCTGGGCGTCGGTGGTTTAGAGAATTTCCTCTTCCACCCTCCTTCTTCCCCTCCGGGGAGGGGTTTACCCCTCCCCCTACCCCCTCCCCTGGACCTGGACGGGGGGTCCCGCGAGGTGTCAGGGCATCCAAAACGGCCTCGGCGAGGAAGCCCAAATCATTGATTTTACTAAGATTTTGGCCCCAGTTTGGCCTCCTGAGGGGGGGATCCTAATTGAAGCTCCCCTCTTGTTTGATCGATCTCCTCCAAGATGGCCCCAAGAAGCGCCCAGGAGGCACCAAGAGGTCCCAAGATGGCCCCAAGATGGCCCCATGATGGCCCCAAGCGGCCTCCAAGAGGCCCCCAAGAGGACCCCAAGCGGCCCCAAGAGACCTCCCCGAGGCACCCAAGACGCCCAAGAGTCCCTCAGGACGGCCCTTTACTCGCCTGGGCGTCGTTTCTGGATGGGCTGGTGGGGATACGTTTTTTTTTTTTTTGTTTGTTTTGTTTTGTTTTGTTTTGTTTGTTGTTGTTGTTGTTGTTGTTGTTGTTGTTGTTTTTTTTTTGTTTTTTTTTACAGCCGCAGGCGGAAGCGCCAGCGGCGGGCGGTCGCGGGCGGGCTTCGGCCGCGACTAGCGGCGGGCTGGTGGGGATACGCGAAGCGTCTCGAATTTGCGCCTTCCGTTGGGGGCGGCGGTGATTCGCCGTAGGCGTCTTCGATACAAGACTCTGTAAGTATGGCCTGTCAGAGTCGTTACCTTCGACATGGAGGGATACTTCCAGAGAATGATCTGGTTTAGGGAATACCCATGGGTGCTAACGACCTCGTTGACGTTCTTGGACCAAATCAGATTGCACACCTGAGACCCGGTGTCTACGGAAGAGAGCGGCGTGTTGTTAATCGTGTTCCAGAAACGGATGCACCGGTCGGCAGTTCCACCGCCAGAGGCGAGCAGCCCATGCTGGTGGGGCGACCAGGCGATCGCCTTGACCGCTGCCTGGTGCTCGTTGAGTCTCAGCACTGGCGAGGTGGACCGCAAATTCCACACGTACAACTTGTTGTCGTTGCCTCCTGAGGCCAGCTGCTGCTCGTCATACGACCACTTCAGGCCGCAGACCTCCTGACGGTGCCCCTGTAACCTCGACGTGTAGTGTGATTGCTGTCGCACGTCCCTGTGCAAGATGCTGTGGTCCCGGCTGCCGGTGGACAGAACGTATCCATTCCACGCCATCGTCCCAACACGGCCGCAGTGGCCAGTCATAGTCCGCAGCTTACGACAGTGGGCTGGATCCCAAATCTGGACCTCTGAGGGTGGGGCGATGCGGGGTAGCCGGCGAGGCGGGGGGGATAACATCGCCCTCGCATCGATACGTCACCGACAGATCTGCGACAGGCCCCCGACAGCGAGGCCCCACAATCCTGGGCAGGATGGGGTCGTTCCCGAGCCAAGGTCGGCGATGAACGGGCGACAAGAGTCCGATGGTCCCCGCCCCCCTGGGTCTGTTCCCCCTTTCGCGCCCCCTGGGCCTCTCCCCTGTTCGTTCCCACGGCCAAATGGCTGCCCCGCTGCGTCCAGCTCACCGAGGTTACCGTGTCGTCGGCGCCCAGGTCGCACAGCTTGGTCACGCGGCTGGTGTGGGCGCTCCACAGGTAGACGCAGCTGTGCAGCCCGACCGACAGCACGTTGGCCGCAGACCAGTCTACCAGGTTCAGGTAGAAGTCGTCCTGGAGCTGGGGCGCGTCGAGCACCTTGAAGGGGACCCTGGCAATCTTGCGGGGCGCCCTCCGCGGAGTGCCGAGGACGTCGTGGCCATGGAGAGGGACCGGGGACAGCGAGAAGGCGCCGCCCTGAGACAACTGCGGCTCAGACTTGAACCGGAGCACGTTCCTGCAGTCTGGCGCACTCCGCCCCTCCTCGCCCCTGCCCAGCCGAGGGCGTGCCCCGAGAAGCTCGCTGCGCAGGAGCTGCGCGTAGGCCGCGCTGTTCTCGTCTCTCGTGCCGTCTGCCGCGCTGCCCGGTGGCTGCTGCGCGCCCTCGTCCAAGAGCGGGGGCCCGCTCTCCAGGCTCGAGGAGGCCCTGCTTGGGATGAGCCGCTCGCTGTAACTGCACCACTCCGGCGTGGACGGTGCAGAGGCGGGCGCCCATGCTTCCTGGCACCGGCCATATTCATACGCCAGAGACGAGTGGGGCTCATTCATCGTCGGCCGATCGAGGAAGGCTACCACCCTGAGCCCCACCGACTGCAAGCGCTGACAGCGGCAACGAAGAGAGCGTCAAGATCTGGAGTCTAGCCAAGCTGCCAACACCGTGCGCAAATCATGGCGGGGATTCGCGCAACACAGGTGTGGTGATATGCACGCGGACAGGGGGGTGCGCAGAAGCAATCAAGCAAGCATGGGAGCATTCATGATGCCAGCGTGTGGACCCCAAGCAGTTGGTTGTTGAAGCGTTGTGTTTTAAAACGTGCGCGTGTGGAGCCCTATCTGTGTGGCGCCACATGTGTGTGTGTGTGTGTGTGTGTGTGTGCGGGTGTGTGTGGGGGTGGAATTCGCGAAGGACTGTGCGCCAGTCGAGAAAAGGCGTGTGTGTGTGTGTGCGTGTGTGAGTATGTGTGTATGAGCGTGCGAGAAAATGGCCTGCCTGCCTCCTGCCCGTACGTTCAGCACCACTCGCGGAAGCGGCGGCGAGTCCCGCTGCGCCCCTCCTGCCATCTCAGGCATCGGCGCTCTCTGCTTCGGAGCCAGCTCTCGCTTCTCGCAGTCGGCTTCGCGCATGGGGCCATCGCCCTCTGCCGTGCCCCACTGGGCCTAGCACCCCAGCCCCGGGGGCAGTACTTTCGCTACACTCCGGTGGGCCCCGCTGGGACGCCCCCCCCGTGGTCCCTGTCCTCGCTGGACGGGCCCCTGCCCCGACGGGTTCGGTTGGGACGTTCGGTGGCGGCGCTGGGGCTCCACCCCTTTTTTCAATCCTGGGCCTCGCTTTTCGCTGCGGCCAGCGCTGCCCGAGTGGTGCGCCCGCGCGCGTTCCAGCCCTCCCCCCAGGGCCCACAGGGCCTCGGCCACTGCCTGCCCCCCCCTTGCCTGGGGCGGCGGATCCGCCTCGGACCCTTGCCTGCTGGCACCGCCCGGCGCGGCCCCTGTGCCGTCGCCGCGGTCCTGTGCCGCTTCGCCGCTCTCTGCCTGCTGCCCGCCTTCTGCCCGCCTGCGCTTTCCCTCCCCCGCTCCCTGTCGGGCCCCCTCCTTCTGGGGGGTCGGCACGAGCCGCTCCCTCAAAAGTCGCCCTCTCGGCCGCCGCCGTTTTCGGCGCACCGCCCGGCTCCGCCGGCTTTCGCGGCTCCTTCGGCCTGCGATTTTTGCGGCTCCGCCGCTTTCAGCTTGCTCTCTCCGTCGCTCCTGGGCGCACCCCCACCGGTCGATCTCCCCGCCTTTTCGTCCCGGTTGGCCCATGTCACCTTCCATCCTCGCTGGAGTTCCGTCTACTCATCGCCCCCCCACCACCCAAGCCCAGATGGTTATGGCTGCTGCCAACTACGAGACCCCAAACGGTCTCTGAATGCTTGGCCTGGCGTAGACGCGCGAGCTTCACTGTCTGCGCCCGAATTTCCACGCCCCGTCGTCGCCGGGCGCGGGGCTGCGACGCCAATCTCTCTCTCTCTCTCTCTCTCTCTCTCTCTCTCTCTATATATATATGTATATATTCCTGTTCCTATCCTTGTATTCTTATTACCCGAAAGCCCCCCGCCCCTCAACCGGACCCCCCCCCAGGGACGCCCCGGACGCCCTTTCGGACGTCCCGGCGGCCCCCTGGACACCCTTGGAAAGAGTCCGCTGGCCCTTCGGGGCCTCCCAAGGCGCCTGGCTGGGCCTTGCGAGCAGACTCAAAGCGATCAGAGGGGTCATGGGAGAGGCGCAAGAGAGACCCAAAACAGCACAAGAGCGTTCCAAGAGGAACCTCGATGGTCTGAAGACGGCACAGTAGGCCCTCAAGCCGCCCCAATAGGCCGTTAAGATAGCCGCGAAACAGCAACAACCGCCCCATCCCCCCAGGAAAAAGTGCATTTTCAGCATATTTGCTGTTTGGGTCTTCGCAGCGTCCAAGACGGCCCGATATGCCACCGATATCGCTCCAAGACGGCCCAAGAGGCCCCCCAGAGGGTTTGAAGACGGCACGAGGGGGCGACAAGACTGCCCCAGAGAGCCTCGAAACTGCCTACAAAAAGCCCAAGATGCCCCTAGAAGGCCCCCAAGAGACCCACGAAAGCCATGGGGAACCCTGAAAAAGGCCACTGGAGGCCCTCTAGAGGGCCCTAGATGGCTACAGAAAGCATCAGGAGTGCCCCAGCTCGTCAGGAGGGCCCCAGCTCTCCAAGACGGCTCAATAATGCCCCCGGGCGGCTCAAGATGGCCCCAGGACGGCCCAAAAGAGCCCCAAAAATGACCAGACGGCGTTTTCCTACGAAGTGCATCGAGCTGGCCCGAAGATCTTGGTTCCACGCTTGAGGCTCGAGGTTTAAGTTCCTCGATCGAGAGGGACAGGCAATGGATCTAGATTCGAAGTTCGACGATCGAAGATTTCCTGAGTGGTTGAAACCTTCCAGGCATTCAGGAAACGACGAACAATCGATGTGTTCGGAGCTACTGCGACTTCTTCGGCGCGTCGTGGGAATACTCCTCACTTCATCAAAAAGACCTTCGCGAGTGAAGAAAGCATCGCTCCTTCCCCACTCCTGCGCACAAGCGTGCAAGCGCATCGGGCGAACGCAGTGTCAGCAAGCACCAAGGATCTAAGAAAAATGAGCTGGTCGCCCGTCCAGGCCTCGAGGTCACCCCTTGCTGAAGCAAGCGATGATTCATTGCTTTGCCAGGGAAGCGTCAGGAATAAGGCGTATGGCGCGAGGCGCCAATGCAGTCTTGCATATATACATATACGTATGTATATGTATGTATGTGTGTGTCGCCTCACTGCCCACCGCGCCTGCCTCATGCTCTTGGACACCACGTGCCGTCACCCCGGCGCGCGTGACGCATACCCCTTTCAGCACAGCAGCACAGACCTTCCACACAGGATTTTGCACCGGTTAAGTGCCCCTTGATCGGCCGCGTACTGTCCACCCCAGCAGCGCGTGGCTCTGTACGGCTCCGGCCGTCAGTCCTTCAACATGAGTCCGCACCAGTTAGCCGCCACGTAGTGTTCACCCCGGCAGCGCGTGGCCCCTCGGCTTACGCCACAATTTTGTTGCAGGTAGTGGACCCGCTCGGCAGCCCCCTGCCGGTCAGCCGCAGTTTGGGTGTCTGCCGCCCAGCCCCGCATGAGGCCGTGGGCCAGATCGTAGGTGACCACAGCGGTACAGTGCACGGGCCGCTGGCCTCCAGCTCCCGCAGGCGCCAGGCGCCTGGGCTGCCGCCCCGCCTGCGGGGACCTCCCTACAGGCGGGGCGCTCCTCCCCCCTGCCCTCCCCTCTCCGCCCCCTTTGCCTTGTCCCCCCCTCCCTCCGCGCGCCGCCATGGCGCTCGCGCTGCTGCCGCAGCGGCAGCGCTCCTGGGCCTGGTCTTGCCGCCCGCACCCGCCTCACGGACCCAGCATTTTGCTGGTGGCAGTCTGGAATCTAGATTGCCCGTGGACTTGCCGTACCCTGTCAACCCAGCTACCCACCTGGGCGACCTCGCGGCGCTTTTCCTGACGTGCAAGTACCTAGTCTTACTTCACCGACGGCATCACTGATGTATTTGCCTCCAAGTATTGGGCCCCGTCATCGCCAGTGGGTGCCCAGGCGCTGTGGCCTAACTGCTGCCATGGTCCCGCTGAGCACGCTCAGGTCGGAAGTCTTCCGCCTCTGAGTGGCCCCACCTCCTCCCCCCTCCGCGGCACCCCTGTCCGTCCTTCCCCTCTCCTGCACGCTGGCCAATTCGCTTCTCGGTGCCTCCGTGTAGCTCTATCGCTGGTGCAGCCATGCCTCGCCGTCGACGGAAAAGCGTGTGTGTGTGTGTGTGTGTGTGTGTGTGTGTGTGTGTGTGTGTGTGTGTGTCTTTTTCCCCGCCCCAAGCGCTAGCTCGGCGGCGACCGCGCGGCCCGCCACTACGTCCTGCACCGCTCCGCTGGTTGCAAGTTCCCTGCCACACTCCTCGCCTAGTCAGGCGGTCGTGTTCTTGCCTCGGTGGCATCGGAGGCCTCACGCGTGGCCACCACCTTCAGTTGACTCGACGGCACTGCTCGTTGTGTCGGTCTTTCGGGTTACGCGATAGCGTGCGCTCATTCCCTTTGAATCGTCGCTGTCGGTTGGCTTGTCGCTGTGCTGCTCGTATCCGTCCTCGGACGTTGTCACACTCTTTTCACTCGCCACCCACGCCCAGGTGGCCTATGGGCGGTCGATTCAATTGGGCCCCGCGTCTGAGGGCCCAGTCGCGTGCGTTAGTTCTGTGCTGTTTGCTCGAATTGCTCCGCCTCGTCGCTGCGTGCGAGGCCGCGATCGCCCAACAACAAGTGTGTGTGTGTGTGTGTGTGTGTGTGTGTGTGTGTGTGTGTGTGTGGAACCCTATGTGTTACGGGTGTGGGGCCCTATGTGTGGAGCCCCGTGTGTGGAACCCTCTATGTGAGCGGAACCCTTCGTGCGTGGAACCGTACAGAATGGAGCCCGAGATGTGCAGAGCCCTGCATACTTCTGTGTGCTGAGCCCTCTGTGCGTGCGTGTGCGCGTGCGGAACCGCCGCGCACGGCGCAAGCCACCCGCGCACCGCGCAGCCACCGCGCAACCCGCCGCAGATGCGCGTGGCGGCAAGCGGCTGGTAAATATTACACACTGGGCCATTCGCTTCGCCGTGCAACCCCTCGCGCCACCTCGTGGCGATTAAGGGCCCCGCCCCCAAAAAAATCAGGGCCCACTCCTTCAAGGCACAAGTAAGAACAGCTTCAGGGTTCTTAAGCTCAGGCGCTGTTTGGGAAAACATGCGTGAACACAAGCACACAACTGTTCGTCCGCAGTGCGAAATTCAAGCAATCGCGCACGTATGCACGGAAGCGAGTACACAACCATACAAAGGAAGCGTGGAAGAGAGCACGCGAACACTTGTCCAACCAATCAAGTGCACACGCAATCAACCCCGTAGGCACGCTCTTACGCAATGACGCAAGCAACACCGTAGGCAATCAGTCGCGCGATCCAGCGAGCAAACAAACAGCTAGCCACTCCAATATACATGCAACTACCCATCAGAACAAACATAATGCAAGCAATAACATTATCCAAATCAAACTCCGGTTTGGAATCGGAGCCGAATACGTGCGAAACCATCACGTGAGACAGCCGTGCGAATTCGCGATGCGACGCCGCCTTGAAAATCGATCAGGGGACCGACCTGGGGGCGGCTTCCCGAACCGACTCGCAAGGAGAGAAAGAGAGAAAGAGAGAGAGAGAGAGAGACTCGACATTTCCATCCGCAAGCTGGTTCTGCGAAGCAGAGTCCCAAGGACTGGCGCCCGAGAAAGCACGTTGTCCGAGGCCCGTGCCGTAATCATCCTGCCGTACCAGGACCTGATCCTTGCCGCAAGGGTCCTGCTGATGACGGTTGTTCTGAGATTCCTGTATGTGCTCCTCAGGCTTAAGTCGGGCGTGTCCCCCTACAGGGGGATTTTGGACGAAAAATAACAAATACTCAACAAATGCTCCAAAATGGTCAAGAAGTGCTAAAAAAATAGTCCCCATACGATTTTTTGACTATTTTTGAATATTCCTCCTGTAGAGGACGGGCCCGACTTAACCTCAGGCGGGCGGGCCAACCGCCGACGGACAGCGAGCGTAACCGGGATCCCACCGCCCTCCCAAGCCTGTGCCGGCACTCCTGGGCAAGGGCGGGGGGGCCCTCCACAGTGCCCTGCGAGCATCGGCGGCGAGTCTAGGGTGAAGTGAGAAGGGGAAGGCCTTCTCAGCTCCTCCCTCCTCCCTCCTCCCTCCTCCCCCTCCTCCTCCTCCTCCTCCTCCTCCTCCTCCTCCTCCTCCTCCTCTTCCCTCCTCCCTCCTCCCTCCTCCCTCCTCCTCCTCCCTCCTCCCTCCTCCTCCCTCCTCCTCCTCCTCCTCCTCCTCCTCCTCCTCCCTCCTCCTCCTCCTTCTCCTCCTCCTCCTCCTCCTCCCTCTTCCCTCCTCCCTCCTTCCTCCTCCCTCCTCCCTCCTCTCTCCTCCCTCCTCCCTTTTCCCTCTTCCCTCCTCCCTCCTCGGCTTCCGCATCATTTTCCCGAGCCTTCCCCGAAGACGCCGACAACCTTCTCGGAAGGCCAGAGGCCTTCCGAGAGAGGCCCCGCCGCCTTCCGGGAGGGCTCTCTCCTCCTCGCTGTCCCCCATCGCTCGCCGCCCAGAGGAGCGGGGCGGGAGACAACTGAGCATACACCCTGCGAAATGCTTAAGAAATCATGGGTTAAGAAATTCATAGTCTCAGAACTTGAACAAAAACCCAAGATTTCTATCAAAATCTTAAGATTTACATTGAAACGTTAAGAATAATCGAGACTCTGGACGAAAACTTAAATTTTCTTAAGCATCGCCTAAGGTGTACTACCAATCTTGCCGCGTGTGCTGCAGGTGCTAGTCGGAGGAGCGAGGAGGCTTCCCACGCGGTCGGGCCGCACTGTCTGGCAGGCCCGATCCTGCCGCGAGAGCAGGGGCGGAGCCGGGACGCCGCAGCAAAAAGAGGGGCCCGCTTTGGCGCTCCTACGGGGCTGCGGCGCTCGGGCCGTGCTGCCGTCTGGGTCGGGGAGCCTACGTTTTCGGCGGCGAGCGAGGGGTGGGAAACGTTGAGCAGGGACCGACCGTGCCGGCATTCCCATACAATGATGAGGCCTACCACGAGATGTTCTTAGAGCTCAAACAATGTGTTCATCACAAGAATAAGGCTCTTAGAACATGAGCCCGATGTATCAGAACAAGACGGCCTCAGCCGGGTAGGCTCTGAAAACATGTTGTGCAAGCAACACACGGCTTTTAAAACATGCGGTGGCGGGCCTATGGGCAAGCAGGGTCAAGTCGCCACTGCTTGAAAGTGAGAAGGGGAATGCCATGTCAGAAGGCGGCGGGATTTCTCGGAAGCCTTCGCGTCTTCAGAGAAATTTTCGGCGTCTTCGGGGAAAGCTACGAGAACACTTCCCAGAAGGCCGGGGGACTTCCGAGCCTTCTGAGAAGGCCCGCCCCTTCGCACTTCCCCCCCCCCCCGGGGCTCGCCGCCCGCATCTTCGCGGCCGAGGCTCGGACGGGGGGGGAAGGAGCCTGGCGTTAAGTCGGGCATGTCCCCCATACAGGGGGATTTTTTTACGACAAATGTAAAATACCCTAAACATAATTAACCCAAGTAATCAAAAGATCATCAGAACATCGTCCCCAGACCATTGACTAACTATTTTTGCATATTCCCCCTGTAGAAGGACAGGCCCGACTTAACCCTGGCGGCACGGAGATGGAAAGCAGGACCCGCCATCGATCGGCTATACGCAAGAGTGACCCTGGGTAAGAGTGACCTTTGATGCGCGGCTCTTTGGGGGCCGCGGGGGGACCAGGCCTGGGCGCGCCACCAGCTGCTACTGCTTCGCTTTCAGACATCTGTGGACCCATCTGTGCCCGCACCAGAGGCCACTCCTGCGAAAGGCCACTCTCGAGTCTAGTCGCATCGAATCCGCCGCTCTCCGGCAGAGGAGGACGCGGCCCCGACTGGCCGGCCCAGGCCACCCCGAAGAAGCTCCGGCCAGGAGGCTGGGCGCCTGCCTCGGAGGCGGGGGCGGGGGCGGCCCGGCATAGGGCACGGGAGATCGGCGGCACGAGGAGGAGGGGGAGGAGGAGGAGGAGGAGGAGGAGGAGGAGGAGGAGGAGGAGGAGGAGGACAACGTCGATGACATGTCGTGCAACTGGACCAGGAGCACAGGCCAACATGTGGGCCCTGCTAGGGGCAATCAAAACTAAACGAGTTTCTTACCCGTCTTGGGATGCTTGCCAGCCTTTATGGCATCGATCTTTGATATTTGCCTGGCTCTGTCTAGCTTGTCCTCGGCGGGGCCTAAGCAGGCCTCGTCAAGATTACATTTGGCAGCCTTAGCAGACACTTCGGCCCCGAAGCTGGGCATCACTCAGCATAGTATGGTGCATATGTCTCGGGACGGGGCCAAGGTGCTCCAGTGTCGACTGTGTATGTCTATAGCTAGGACCCCTGCTAGCTTGGCCAGGAGGAGGAGGAGGAGAAGGAGGAGGAGGAGGAGGAAGAGGAGGAGGAGGAGGGACGAGGAGGAGGAGGAGGAGGAGGAGGAGGAGGAGGCGGAGGAGGAGGAGGAGGAGGAGGAGGAGGAGGGTTAGGCCAGGCGTGTCCCCCTACAGGCGGATTTTGGACGAACAGTAAAGATTGCCAAACAAATGCACCCAACAAATGCTGAACAATACTCAGAGAGTCGTCCTCCGACTTTTTTTTGTTCCCAACCATCCTGTGGTGTTGGGTCCTCGTTTTGAAGAGACGGTGCCCCGCGTTCCCCTCCTCCTTCCTCCTCCCCCTCCTCCCCCTCCTTGCCTCTGCTCTCGGCACACCTCTCACGCGTTTCGTAGCCCCATAGGGAGCTCCACCGAAGGCCCCAGTGGGGGTGTTCGCATGCGGTTCCCCCACCCAGGGCAGCGTTTCGTGGCCCCATAGGGAGCTCCACCGAAGGCCCCAGTGGGGGTGTTCGCATGCGGTTCCCCCACCCAGGGCAGCGTTTCGTAGCCCCATAGGGAGCTCCACCGAAGGCCCCAGTGGGGGTGTTCGCATGCGGTTCCCCCACCCAGGGCAGCGTTTCGTGGCCCCATAGGGAGCTCCACCGAAGGCCCCAGTGGGGGTGTTCGCATGCGGTTCCCCCACCCAGGGCAGCGTTTCGTAGCCCCATAGGGAGCTCCACCGAAGGCCCCAGTGGGGGTGTTCGCATGCGGTTCCCCCACCCAGGGCAGCGTTTCGTGGCCCCATAGGGAGCTCCACCGAAGGCCCCAGTGGGGGTGTTCGCATGCGGTTCCCCCACCCAGGGCAGCGTTTCGCAGCCCCATAGGGAGCTCCACCGAAGGCCCCAGTGGGGGTGTTCGCATGCGGTTCCCCCACCCAGGGCAGCGTTTCGTGGCCCCATAGGGAGCTCCACCGAAGGCCCCAGTGGGGGTGTTCGCATGCGGTTCCCGCACCCAGGGCAGCGTTTCGTGGCCCCATAGGGAGCTCCACCGAAGGCCCCAGTGGGGGTGTTCGCATGCGGTTCCCCCACCCAAGGCAGCGTTTCGTAGCCCCATAGGGAGCTCCACCGAAGGCCCCAGTGGGGGTGTTCGCATGCGGTTCCCCACCCAGGGCAGCGTTTCGTGGCCCCATAGGGAGCTCCACCGAAGGCCCCAGTGGGGGTGTTCGCATGCGGTTCCCCCACCCAGGGCAGCGTTTCGTAGCCCCATAGGGAGCTCCACCGAAGGCCCCAGTGGGGGTGTTCGCATGCGGTTCCCCCACCCAGGGCAGCGCTTCGTGGCCCCATAGGGAGCTCCACCGAAGGCCCAGTGGGGGTGTTCGCATGCGGTTCCCCCACCCAGGGCAGCGTTTCGTAGCCCCATAGGGAGCTCCACCGAAGGCCCCAGTGGGGGTGTTCGCATGCGGTTCCCCCACCCAGGGCAGCGTTTCGTGGCCCCATAGGGAGCTCCACCGAAGGCCCCAGTGGGGGTGTTCGCATGCGGTTCCCCCACCCCGGGCAGCGTTTCGTGGCCCCATAGGGAGCTCCACCGAAGGCCCCAGTGGGGGTGTTCGCATGCGGTTCCCCCACCCAGGGCAGCGTTTCGTAGCCCCATAGGGAGCTCCACCGAAGGCCCCAGTGGGGGTGTTCGATGCGGTTCCCCCACCCAGGGCAGCGTTTCGTGGCCCCATAGGGAGCTCCACCGAAGGCCCCAGTGGGGGTGTTCGCATGCGGTTCCCCCACCCAGGGCAGCGCTTCGTAGCCCCATAGGGGGCTCCACCGAAGGCCCCAGTGGGGGTGTTCGCATGCGGGTCCCCCACCCAGGGCAGCGTTAGTGGCCCCTAGGAGCTCCACCGAAGGCCCCCAGTGTGCGTGTTCGCATTTTTGTTTGCAGTTCCCCCACCCAGGGCAGCGTTTCGTGCCCATGAGGGACTCCACGAAGGCCCCAGTGGGGGTGTTCGCCTGCGGGTCCCCCACCCAGGGCAGCGTTTCGTTCCCCATAGGGAGCTCCACCGAAGGCCCCAGTGGGGGTGTTAGCATGCGGTTCCCCCACCCAGGGCAGCGTTTCGTAGCCCCATAGGGAGCTCCACCGAAGGCCCCAGTGGGGGTGTTCGCATGCGGTTCCCCCACCAGGGCAGCGTTTCGTGGCCCCATAGGGAGCTCCACCGAAGGCCCCAGTGGGGGTGTTCGCATGCGGTTCCCCCACCCAGGGCAGCGTTTCGTAGCCCCATAGGGAGCTCCACCGAAGGCCCCAGTGGGGGTGTTCGCATGCGGTTCCTCCACCCAGGGCAGCGCTTCGTGGCCCCATGGGGAGCTCCACCGAAAGCCCCCATGGCGCAGTTCGCATGCGCTTCCCCCACCCAGGGCAGCGTTTCGTGGCACCATAGGGAGCTCCACCGAAGGCCCCAGTGGCGCAGTTCGCATGCGGTTCCCCCACCCAGGGCAGCGTTTCGTAGCCCCATAGGGAGCTCCACCGAAGGCCCCCCCCGGTGGCGCAGTCCGCATGCGGTTCCCCCATCCAAGGCAGCGCTTCGTGGCCCCATATGGAGCCCCACCGAAAGCGGCACCCACAACGCGTTACCAACAATTGCTTATGGTTGGGTCTTTCGCCAGGATAATTCTTTTTGTTTTTTGTTTTTAGTGTTGTTTCTGTTTCTGTTTGTTTGTTTGTTTGTTTGTTTGTTTGTTATATTATTATTATTATTTATGGGTATTTCTCCTCTGGAGGGACGCGCCCGACTTCTTAAGCAGAAGGCCGGGGAGCACGCCGCCAAAAGCCCCGGGAGAGGGTCCGGGGGAGAGGGTCCGGAGGCTCCCTCCCCACCCCTCGCCTCCCTGGAAAGACACACCTCAATGACTTCTCTCTGTGGGGGGATGGATGGGGTTTCCTGGGGACCCCTCCCCACCTGAACAGAAAGCAGGCAACCCGAGGGGGTTTCAGGGGGGTTCCAAGGGGACCCCGCCCACTCACTTCAAGAGCGCCCATTGCGGGGGGACCGAAGGAGGCCCCCCCTCAAAGAAGAGAACGACCGCCCGGAGGGAGGGGCGAGGAGGGCTCCGAGGGGAAGGACACCCGCCCCAACCAAAAACACCGCCCAAAGCACCCCCTGAAGGAGGGTTCGGGCGGGTCTGGGGAGAACTCCCGACAACACAAGTGGCACGCGTGCCCTGGCTCTTGCTCGGGGGGAGGAGGACGAGCCACGAACCGCCAAGAAGGGTCCCGCGACCCAGGGGAGCTGCCCTGGGAGGCCCCGGGGAGCCAGGGAGCCAGGGGGAGGCCCGGGGAAGAGGACGAACCAGGGGAGGAGGAAGAACCACGAACCGCGAAAATAAAGAGGTCCGAGCTCTAGAACACAGCTGTGCAAGATAATTATCCCAGTGCGACCCTACCTAGGAGTTGGAGCCCCTAGGAAAGCAGCATTAGTAGTAACAGTAAAGCTAAGCTAAAGCTAAGCTACAGCTAAGCTAAAGCTAAGCTAAAGCTAAGCTAAAGCTAAGCTAAAGCTAAGCTAAAGCTAAGCTAAAGCTAAGCTAAAACTAAGCTAAAGCTAAGCTAAAACTAAGCTAAAGCTAAGCTA
>CAUYUJ010012098.1:0-19193 GCA_963575745.1 Prorocentrum cordatum | reverse complement strand
GAATATGCACAACGCTACGGCTAAAACCACATGTTGAAAATGGCCCGCCCTCCATTCGTGAAGTTCTTGTAAAGTTCGCGTTTCATGATCATAGATGGTGAGAAAGTCTCAGGCGAAACGCCCGGCCTGCCTTACCGACCCGTCTCGGGGTGCGACAGGGGGGAGCTGTGTAGAAGGAAGGAAGAGGGATGAGGAGGAGCAGGAGGAGCAGGAGGAGCAGGAGGTGGAAGTTGAGGAGGAGGAGGAGCAGGAGGTGGAGGTGGAAGTGGAGGAGGAGGAGGAGGAGGAGGAGGAGGAGGAGGGCGAAGGAGCGAGGAGGAGGAGGAGGAGGAGAGGAGGGAGGAGGAGGAGGAGGAGGAGGAGGTCGAAGTGGAAAGTGGGATGAGGAGGACGAAGAGGAGGAGGAGGGGAAGAGGAGGAGGAGGAGGACGAGGGGAGACTGGGAGGTGGCAAGAGCGGGGCCCTCCCCTCCCCTCAGGGGCCCCGTGCCCGCGCCCGTCGCCGGCCCGCCGCGGCGGCGGCGCCGCCGCGTGCGCCGCGCCCGGGCCCGCCCCGTGCGGCGCCCTCGCGGCGGCGGCGCCGGCGGAGCCGCCCCGGCCGCGCTGGAGCGGCTCGCGGCGGCCGCGCCCGGCGCCTCGCCACGCGGCGCCGGGCGGGCAGCGCGCGGCGCGGCGGCGGCGGGGCTGCAGGAGCTCCCCGGACATCCAGCCACGTCGTGCTCCCAGAGATCCAACGCACTGGACAAATCAAAGACGGAGGTTTTCCGTATGTTTCCCGCCTCGAGGGGCCCTCGCTGGGCCCCGGGACCGTCAAAAAACGACTCGGGATGAGGAATTGGTCCTGGGGAATGGGTCGAGACTTCTGGGGACGCCGCATTGGAAACAAACATCACGACATCGGATCTCCGGGCTCCCCAGGCCCAGGCCCCCGCGAGAGTCATGAAACGATCAAGAAGGAAGGCTCCCCTTTAGTAACATCCTGGGACTCCTGGGTCTTCAGGGATCTCCCAGATGATTCTCGGTTTAACTTTTTGCGCTGGCTCGAAAGGGCCGTTGACGGCCCGAGGTTTTTCTGTCTTTAAATTGTTGTTCGGGCGGTCCCCGACGCCGTTTGCCACCCTCTCTGCCCCAGGCCGCACGGCCGTGCCCAGCCTTGAACGCACGGGCTCTCAGCCGAGGTAGGGGGTGGGCGGGAGCACAAGTGCACCGAGTGCCACGCGTGATGAGCATTATCACATCACAGCGTCCTGTAAAAGCGAGGCAGCCCTGGACATCTTCTGTCGTTGATTTCAAATGCCCCAAGCGGCCGCAGGATCAGCTGACACGCCTCTGCAGAGTCGTTCGTTCGTTCGTTCGTTCGTTCGTCCTCCTCCTCCTCCTCCTCCTCCTCCTCCTGCCTCCTCCTCCTCCTGCCTCGTCCTCCTCCTCCTCTTCCTCCTCCTCCTCCTCCTCCTCGAGGAGCGGGGCTCGCCGTTCTGCCTCGACCTGCGCGCGCTGGTGGAGAGGCTGCGCCAGGAGCCCTGTCGTGGCGGGGCGGCGGCCTCGAGTGCGGCACTTCGCCTCCGAAAGCCGTGGCCTCAGCGGGCGGTTTTGTCGCTGAACGCGGGATGGGATGATGATAATGGTGATGCTGATGATGATGATGAGGAGGAGGAGGAGGAGGAGGATGCGGATAATGATGGTGGTGATGCTGCTGATGATGCTGATGATAATGATGCTGATGCCAATGCTGGTGATGATGATGCGGATGCCAATGATGATGATGATGCTGATAGTGTTGCGGATGCTGATGCTGATGCCGATTATGATGCTGATGCGTTGACTTTAGGCTCGGGGAGGCTCGGGTCACGGAACCATAATCATGACAGAAGGGGACGCCCGCGCGCGCTCGCAGGGACTGCGCGCATCAGAGCGCGCAATTGGATCGTGCGAGCAAAGCGCGTTGGCGACAGCGGTTGCTGTTGGTTTGTTTCTTGCTTGTGTGCTGCTTGATGGCCGGGCAGCGCGGAGAGCTCTTCATCGAAGAGTTCTTAGATTGGAGGGTCGATTCCTCCGAGCGCGAGTCCCTTTCTGCGCTCGTGCAGAGAGAGGGACTGGAGACGGCAATTTAGCGCATTGTTTTGCTCGACGGACGAGGCGGAGCAGTGTGGAGTGCCCACGGCCTGGGCCGTGGCTCGGGACGTGGCGCGGGTGACGCCGTGGCTGGTGCCCGCGCATGGCATTTGCGCGGAGGGGCGATTTGGCGGCGCGGCGGCGGCCGCCGCGCCCGCCGTGAGCGCGGGGGCCGCGGCGGGGAAAGGGCGTGGGCCTACCGCCGCGCGCCGCGGTCGGCCGAGACGCTGTGCCGCAGTGGCGACGGAGGCGGCAGAGCGTGAGGGGCGCGTTCAGCTGGCGGTCAGCGCAGTTCGAGTGTCGCTTGAATGGCGCCCGGAAAGCGGCCTCGGGCAGGGGTTGCAGGAGGCGCAGGCCGAGATGCTCGCCGACGTCTCGTCCGCGGCGGTGTTCAGGCTGAGTAATTTCGAATCCGGGACGCTGCGCACGGCCTTGCGCGTGTGGGGGCAGTGGGCCGAGTGGGCGGGCCGGCAAGGGCAGCCGGCGACGAGTCTGGCGCGGCAACCCATGGCAGTCGCCGAGTTCGTGCATAAGCTCTCGATCGCACGGACGTCCGGCGTCAGGATCTGGAACGCCTGGAAGTGGATGTGCGTACATTTGAAAGCGCCTTTCTGCCTGGACGATGCGTTTCGCCCTGTGCCACGTGATCCAGGCAGTGGAACCGTCGCACCGCCGGCCCAGGCCACTGTCGTCGAACCCGAGATGATTTACCATGTGATCGATTTCCTGGATGGCGCGAGAACGCCTGGGCAAGTCATGCTCGCGGCTGGGATGCTGGCGGTGGTATTCGCGTGGGTGAGGTACACGCACCTGCTGCGCTCTAGGCCTTTAGAGAAGTCTGTTTATTTTTGCCGGTTCCGCGCATCGAGGGGGGAGCAGGGAAAGCGACAGGGGCGACCTTCGTTCGATTGGTGCTTGCCGAGGCGGCTAGGTGGCGCGCGGTCCGCCGCTGACGCCTTGTGGGATGGTTGGCACAAGTTGGCGGCGCGGGAAGATCGAGCAGGAAGGGCTGTGCCGACGGGGCTCGTCTTCGATCCAGTTTCCGGCGCGCTGGTGAAGTTGGGTGCCTTTAACCGATCGCTGAAGGAAGTATTCCGAGGCTCGCTAGCGGACGATTCCCAGTTGGATCTTGTGACTTCGTACAGTTTGCGCCGGGCTGGGCCTGCATGGGCGAGCGCGATACAATTGGACTGGGAAGCCCGAGTCATCTCGGGCGGTTGGACGGAGGGGGGAGACAACTCCCGTCGGAACCAGATGCCGATCGTGTATAATGCGCGTCGGCGGCAAGCCGAGATGTGCACGCGCCTGCACATGGCCGGAGTGTTGTCGTGCCTGCGGACCGATCTGGAGGCCCCAGTGCAGTGGGAGCAAGTGCGATGCTGGGCGAGTTCTGCGCCAGGAAAAGTAATGTTGGCCGACCTAGAGAAAGAGGCGCAGCAGCGGGTGGCGGTGTCGACCGTTCGTGAGAAGGCCGCGTTCTTGCCCCCGTCGGTCGTCGAGGAGTTGAGGCGGCAGAAGTTTCTCCGGATAATCGTGGCCCCGCGTGGACAGCGGGTGGGGCGCGGTAAAGCGCCGGGCGCGCCTCCACCCAATTGTCGGGGCCCTGCCGACGGGGGCGCCGCGGGTAAGAGCGGTGAGGGGGGGGCGGGCGCCGAAGCGCCGGGCGCGCGTGCGCGCGCTGCGCAAACCCTCGCGTCGGGGGCACCGCGTGCAAAGCGGGGGGGGCGCGGTAAAGCGCCGGGCGGTTTGCGTGGGAACGCGTTGCCTGCGCCTGCGAGTCCACGCAGAGCGCCGAAAGTTGCCGGCAAAAACAAGCGCCCAGCAGAGGCGGGAGCGCGCGCCAGTCCGGCGTCGGTTGCCATTGCGGGCCGCGCAGGGCGAACCGCGGGTCGATCGCGCGGCCCAGCGGTATTGTGCCCGGGCGTGGGCGGCATTGGAGGCTGTCTCCATCCCCAGGTCCAGGGGAGATGAAGTGTCGGTGCGGCCGGGAGACGCAACCCGTGCAGGCCCGGCCGCGTTCCAAGCGCGGGGAGTTGACTGCGCCGGTCGCGCGGTGACCGCGCTTCCAGGTGACGAGGCAGCGCAGGGCGCGGAGTTGGGTGAATGTGACGTAAAGGGCTCAGATGGCGCGCCAGCGCACTGCGCGCCGCCAGTCAGGCAGGTTGCGGAGGGATCATCCGCGCGCGCGTCGCGAGCCGTGGGCCCGTCGCCCGAGCCGCGGGGCGCGATCGGGCACGTGCAGTCTGAGCCTGGGAGGGCTACCCGGGTAAGGGAGGTTATGGGGCCTCGATATCACGTCGCGATGCCCGTAATTCGTCGCCTCAAAAAGTCCAGAGCCTGGACGGACAGTGAGTTCGGGCCAGTGACGAACCTATGTCAGAATGGATTGAGTGATCTGCAGTGGTTCCCGGCGCTCCCGGAGGGAGCCCTGGTGTGCGCGGCGTGTGAAAAGTTGCGCGGCCGGGCAGCCCCGGCGTGAGGTGGTGACGTCATCGCGGCGGAGACGCGCGGAGTTGCGCGTGGGCCTGCCAGCGAATGCCAACTTAACGGATGCGTATGCGCGCCCCGAGGTGGGCTCGAACGCGGTCCAGAGAGTAGGTTTAGCGGAGCGACACGTGTGGTTCTCGGTATGTCTTTGTCAGTTGACGGCATTGCTCTGCCGGGGCGCGTCGGCGCTCGCGACGCCGCTGCACAATTCAGAGAGCTGGCCGCGAAGTATCAGTTTGATGAGCGCATCGCCACCCACCTGGTCGAAACCGTGGGTCTAGAGACGTTGGTCGATTTCGCGCATGCCGTCACGAGCGAGAACGAGTGGGCGCCGATCCTCGAGCGCGTGCCGGATCTCGAGAGGAGGCTGGGACAGCTGTCCCGCGTGCGCCAGGCGCGGCCTTCGCCTGCGCGGGGGGGGGCCCTGCCTGGCCCGCGCCGCAGTTCGAGCGCGTAGTGCGGCAGGCGTGGAAAGCCGTGTGCGATGCCGCCCGGGAGTCCGAGACCCGGAAGAGGCGCGGTTTGGACGAGAGCGACGATGTCCCACTGCCGTCGCCGCAGCTCGCTGAATTGAGCGAGCAGTTCTTCGCTCGGTATAAGATGGCGTACCCAGCGGAGTGTGAGCCGTCCGAAGCGCTGTTCAGTAAGATCAGCAGGGAGCTGGGCAGGCGCGTCCCATTGCACGCGGAGGGGGTGACCGCGTCGCGCGCGCGGCCCCCCATGGTCGGCAGGCGCCAGGTGACGATGATGAGTGTATGGAAGGTCCGCACGTTGCTGAATGCCGCGAGGGCTGCCAGGAAGCGGCAGCGCATTGGGGATGTCGAATTCGTGTGCGATGAGAAGGAAGATCCGGATCCCGCGAAGGACTTGAAAACCTATATCGCGTTGCACCAGGTTCTCATGGTAGCACGCGCGCGCGCTGGGGTGAAGCCGATTGACCCGGCGCCCGGGACGCCAGAGAAGGCGTCTTCGGATACGACGGATTTCGTGCAGATTCCGTTGGATGTCGCGATGGCCTACCATTTCCGTTTGGTCAAGTACGCCAGTGCGATGCCGTTCTCGATTGCGCTGCCTAACGTCGTGCGTCGGGACGAGGAGGAGCGCGCTTGGTGGACGGACAGGGTCCGCACCAGCGAGCTGAGCGTCGGGAAGATAATCCGCGAGGGCTTGCAGACTCGCGAGGTCATGTGGAGCCCGCCCTCACCGCCAGCTCCCGGGCCGCAGCGGCCGCCGACGAGCGTCGGGCGGAGCCAGCGGACAGGTGGCAAGGGCGCGCAGTTGGGCGATCGGTTGAAAGACGGAACCCAGGTGTGTCGCAAGTTCAACGCCGGGGAGTGCTCCGAGCCGTGCCCTCGCGGGTATAAGCACGTCTGTTCCGTCGTGATCAACAAGACGGGGCGCTTGTGTGGCATGTCGAACCACTGCGCCCTCAAGTGCACCAGGAGCCCGGGTCTCAGTTTTTGGTTTCCCTGTTAGCTTAAAGGGGGCGGCCCGGGTCCGGGGGCGCCCTGGGTCCGGGAAAGGCGACGGTTAGCGCCGAATGTTCGGAACACCCGGCGTTGTAGTTTGCGACGCGAGGAACGCGAGCGGGGGCGCGGCCGACGGCGGCAAGCGCGGCCGCAAGGGCGATTGAAACGCACCCGCTGCCGCGCCGCCCGCCGCGGCAGAAGGGGCAGTCACCGGTGGGGTCGCGTGCCCCAGCGTCGTGGGCGCGCGATGGAGCCAGGCGGACATCGCTGTGAAAATTCGGAAGTCCTTTCCGGAAGAGCGGCTGGTGGGCGTTCCCATCCCGTTCTTGCAAGACTTGTTGAATACTTCGCCATTCGTTGATTTCGCCATCTGGGCGGAGCTGCAGGACGAAGGACTACCTTTGGGATGTTCTCTGGGCAGAAATTCCAAGGGGCGCGCGAGCGCCGTGTTGGGTCGCCAGACAGGCGTGCTCGACCACAGGCTAGCGCTGGCGCCGGTTATCGAACTCGGCGTGGGGGAGCGGGCACACCTCGCTCAATGCATCGAATTCGCGAGCGCGGGGCGATTGCCATTCGACGATGAGTATATGGCACCCGCTGATTTGAAGTATGCTGCCTTTGCCACGGTTGCGTTCGCGTGGGCCGGTGGTAACCGGCTGAGGCAGTGGCGCGAGTCTTGCGCCGGGGCGTTGAAGGAGCTCAGTCAAAGGCTGGCGCCGGTGTCCCGCGCCCTTCGGCTCTGGCAAAGCCCCTCAGTACATGCCGTGGCGCAGAACACCCACATCGCGCTGATTTGTGTTCTGACTTGGGTGATGGGTTGGCCGGATTGGCAGCTGGCCCAGAGATTTGTGACCGGCTTCAATATCGTGGGGCGATTGGAGGAGACGGGTGTCTGGGAGCGGTGCGAAAGTTCGGAACCTGTTTCTGAAGACCGCTTGTTGGCGGAGTCCACCGCGCTTTACGTTCCAGGGACAAGCGACGGGTTGATCCTGAGGCTGAGTTTCTTTGGGAATCATGCTTGAAGGAATGCGAGAAGGGCTGGGCTGCTCCTCCGGCGTCGCTGGCCGCGATGGACCGCGAGTACGGCGCCGGGCGCTGGGCGGCCGTGCCGTCGTTCGTGCACGTGCAGCAGAGCGGCAAGCGTCGGCGGATAGACGATGCTAAAGCCGGTGGGCAGAACGGCGCGACGGTGTACCCTGAGAAGTGGCACTTGCCATCAGCGTTCACGCCTGCATTGTATGGCAAAGTCTTGAGGCAGCGGTCGGGAGGTACGCCAAACACCGGAGGTGGCCTTTTCCCCCTCCCCGCCGGCCGGTGTGTCGCGGGTTTCCCGCGGGCCGTTCCCCCGGGTCCGTTCGTGTGGGCCTAGTGGGCCCCTCCGGTGTCCAAGGGGCGTGGTCCGGCCCGGTGTTTGGCGTGCGCCCTCAGGCAGGAAGCTGCGGCGGGAGGCTTTGCCGATGAGGGCTTAACCCTTGAGACTGGAGGCGAGGACCTGCCGGACGCATACAGGTCCGTGCCGGTCAATCCCGCGCAGCTGCGATATAACGTCATTGCGGCGCGGGAACCGCGCAGCGGGGAGTGGCGATACTTGACTGCATTCGCCATGCTGTTCGGCTTGTCGTCGAGTGTTATGAATTTCATGCGGTGGTCTGCCTTTCTGGAAGCCGCTGCCAGGCGCGTGGCGGCATTGTTGCACACAATGTATGTCGATGATGGCAGTCTTGGGGACCTCGGATTGGCGAAAGGCTCGGGACAGGCTTTACTCAACGTCTTGTTTTCGGAGTTGGGTACCCCGAATGCCAGCGCGAAGCAGCAGCGCATGGCCGCCACTGGGGCATTCCTGGGAGTCGATCACGACGTGTCTCGGGTTTTTGAAGGCAGAGGGGTGGTCTCCTTTTGGCCGAAGGCCAGCATGATTGACAAAATCAAAGGCCTGCTCGCGGAGCACCGTGCGCGGAACAGCCTGACACCAGCGGAGGCCTCGAAGCTCCGGGGCATTCTGCAGTGGTCGTCCTCCGCGATGTTCAACGGCGTCGGCAGCGCCGCGATGGCGCCGCTGAAGCAGAGGCAGTACACTGACGCGCCTCCGTGGGCGTTATCCCACGCGATTCGGCGGTGCTTCGATTACTTCGAATTTGTAATAGACCTTGCCCCGAAGAGAAGCGTCGACGTGAGCCCGCCCTCGTGTCCGCTGATTGCGATCGCAAGCGACGCGCGGGCTGACGGGGCGACCGCGCCCACAGGCGGCTACCTCCTGGTCGATTGCTTGACAGGGGAGCGTGTGGGAGGATGGTGTGTATTCGACGATGCCATACTCGCGGAGTGGGGTTTCTCGCCGGCGGACCGGGAGAGGGGCGCGAATCCGATCGCCCTCTGTGAGGGGGCCATGGTCCCCATTGTCCTGGCGCAAGAGGCGCGGAGGTGCCGAGGGAGGCGCATCCTGTGGGTGCTTGACAACACGAGCGCTCTCCACAGCTTCGTGAGTGGCAGGTGCGACCATGCTACCCTGGACCGGAGCGTCAAGCTATGAATTTCTTCAAGGCGCGCGCCGCGAGGGCAAATCGCGGGGGGACGCGCCGTGCAGCGTGTCGCGCCAGTTTCACTGCGACATGTCCACCTGGCTCGAGTGGGTAGACTCGAAAAGCAACTGGTCGGACGGGATCTCACGGCGCGCCGTACGCGCGCGGGGGCGGCCTTCCCCCGAGTCGGCCACTCGCGCGGTGCCAGGCGGCTCGGCGAGGATAGCTTCGCCCGGGAGAATGGTTTTCGTACCGGCGAGGTGAGAGTGGACCCGGCCGCGTGGCGCGGGTGCTTACTAGACGCGTGGCGTTGGGTGCTACGGCGCGCGGAAGGCGCGTTCCGCGAGGGCAATTCGCGGGGGGTGGGCCGCGGCGTGCAGCGTGCCGCGCCAGGCTCAGTGGATTCGCCGTAAAGAAGGAGTCCGCGCAGGAGAGGTGAGCGCGGGCCCAGCCGCGGGGCACGGGCATGCCTCAGACACGGGGCGCCGTGTACATCGACGCGCGATTGCGGAGCGGCGTCGGACCCAGAACAGCGTTGGGGGTGCAGAAACGCGGAGCCAGAGCAGCGTTGGGGAGAGCGGCATTACTGGCGAGCCACGCCAGGGTCTTGCCTTCTTCACGCAGGTGTTCCATTCGGGGGGCTTGGTTACCCCAAGGTCGTTCTGCACCCGCGGAGCACCGTTGCACTTTCTGGGGTCGGGGGACGGGGTATGGGTTGGGGGAATGGGTAGGAGGATGGGGCCGTCGCGCGCCGTGTTCGCAGGTGGAGCGCGCGCGCGCGCGTGCGGAGGAGCGGGTCGCCCGCGTGCGCTTCGCGCCGCGGCGGGGCGCGTGCGATGCGCGGCGCGCGAAAGTTGCCAGGGGCCGCGCAGGGCGCGGCGCGGGGAATAGGCTGTCGGTGATTATGCGTTGACTTTAGGCTCGGGGAGGCTCGGGTCAGGGAACCATAATCCATGACAGAAGGGGACGCCCGCGCGCGCTCGCAGGGACTGCGCGCATCAGAGCGCGCAATTGGATCGTGCGAGCAAAGCGCGTTGGCGACAGCGGTTGCTGTTGGTTTGTTTCCCACCCACCACACCCTGGGCCCCGGTGGGGTTACCGGGGAGAATTTGGGATGGGCGCCGGCGTGGACTTCGTCGTGCAAGAGGCGATGCGCACCGGCTGCGAGGGGTCCTGCCTCGGGTCGGCCGAACGTGTGCGTCGCAGGTGCGAGAACGCCGCGCAGGTCAGCGCGTGCGGGGAGGGGGCCTTCCTTCCCTGGTGGCCGCTGGCAGCGGTCGCATCACCAGGTGTAACGTCTGACAGGTGCGCGACATGTTTTGCGCGCGCGAACACGCCCGCCGTATCCCGACCCCCGGTGGGGTGCTCGGGTCGGCGAGGGCGGCGCCGGACGCCGGCAGTGTTCGCTTTCCCCGTGGGGAGAGCGGCATTACTGGCGAGCCACGCCAGGGTCTTGCCTTCTTCACGCAGGTGTTCCATTCGGGGGGTTTGGTCACCCCAAGGTCGTTCTGCACCCCCGGAGCACCGTTGCACTTTCTGGGGTCGGGGGACGGGGTATGGGTTGGGGGAATGGGTAGGAGGATGGGGCCGTCGCGCGCCGTGTTCGCAGGTGGAGCGCGCGCGCGCGCGCGGAGGAGCGGGTCGCCCGCGTGCGCTTCGCGCCGCGGCGGGGCGCGTGCGATGCGCGGCGCGCGAAAGTTGCCAGGGGCCGCGCAGGGCGCGGCGCGGGGAATAGGCTGTCGGTGATTATGCTGATGATGCTGCTGATGCTGGTGCTGATGATGACGATGCTGATGACGATGATGACGAGGATGCTGATGATGATGATGCTGATGCTGATGATGGTGATGGTGATGATGATCTTCTGATCATGCTGATGATGCTGATGCCAATGCTGACGCCAATGCTGATGCTCATGATGACGATGCTGATGGTGCTGATGATGAGGATGTTGATGCTGATGCTGATGCTGATGATGATGATGATGCTGCTAATGATGATGAGGCTGATGCTGCTGATGATGATGAGGATTGTCGTGACGACGATGATGATGGTGATGATGCTGATGCTGATGCTGATTATGAGGATGCTGATGATGATTGTCTGGTCATGATGATGCTGATGATGATGATATTGATGCCAATGCTGATGCTGGTGGTACTGCTGATGATGATGATGCGGCTGCTGATGATGATGACGATGATGATGATGGTGATGCTGATGATGATGATGATCTTCTGATTATGGTTATGACGGTGATGACCTTCTGGTTATGACGATTCTGCGGGCGATGATGCTGGTGCCAATGCTGATGCTGCTGATGATGATGCGGCTGCGGATGATGACTCTGATGACGATGATGATGACGATGATGATGATGATGATGATGGTGATGATGGTGATGGTGATGCTGATGATGATGATGATGAACTTCTGATTATGATGATGCTGGTGATGATGATGCTGATGCCAATGCTGATGTTGATGATGATGACGATGATGCTGATGCTGATGCTGATGCTGCTGGTGATGTTGATGATGCTGCTGCTGATGATGATGCTGATGATGATGATGTTGACGATGATGATGATCATACTGATGATGCTGATGATGATGATGACGGTTATGCTGATGATGATGACCTTCTGATTATGATCATGTTGATGCTCATGATGATGCTGCTGCTGATGCGGATGCTGATGATGATGCTGATGATGATGATGATGATCTGGATGATGATGATGATGATGATGCTGATGGTGATGGTGATGGTGATGCTGATTATGATCTTCTGATTATGATGGTGCTGATGATGATGACGCCGATGCCAATGCTGATGCTGATGATGATGATGTCAATGCTGATGATGACGATGACGTTGATGCTGATGCTGCTGATGTTGCTGATGATTATGAGGATGCTGATGCTGATGATGATGCTGCTGATGCTGATGCTGCGGATGCTGCTGCTGATGATAATAATGCTGATGCCAATGTTGATGATGATGCTGCTGATGATGATGACGATGATGATGATGATGATGATGATGATGATGGTGATGCTGAGGATCTTATGATTATGATGATGCTGATGATGCTGATGCCAATGCTGGTGTTGATGATGCTGATACTGATGATGATGATGAGGATGATGAGGATGTTGATGATGATGCTGATGCTGATGCTGATGATGCTGATGATGCTGATGCTGACACTGATGATGACGACGATGATGATGATGATGATGCTGAACATGATGCTGATGATGATGATGATCGTGATGCTGATGATGATGATCTTATGATTATGCTGATGCTGATGCTGCTGATCATGATGCTGATGTTGCTGCCAATGCTGATGCTGATGATGCTGATCATGATGTTGATGATGACGAGGAGGATGATGATGATGATCGTGATGCTGATGATGATGATCTTTTGATTATGATGACGCTGATGATGATGATGCTGATGCCAATGCTGATGATGATGATGCTGATGCTGGTGCTGATGCTGATGATACTGGTGATGATGCTGATGCTGATGCTGCTGCTGCTGATGATGACGATGCTGTTAATGATGATGACGATGATGATGATGATGATGCTGCTGATTCTGATGTGATGATGATGCGGGTGATGCTGATGATGATGATGATCTTCTTATCATGATGATTCTGATGATGCTGATGCCAATGCTGGTGATGGTGATGATGATGATGATGATTATGCTGATGCTGATGCTGATGATGATGACGATGGTGATGATGGTTATGCTGATGCTGATGCTGATGATGATGATGACGACGATGATGCTGATCATGATGATGATGATGATGATGATGATGATGATGATGATGATGATGATGATGATGATGATGATGATGATGTTGATGTTGATGTTGATGGGGAGGAGGAGGAGGAGGAGGAGGAGGAGGAGGAGGAGGAGGAGGAGGCCTCGAGTGCGGCTCTTCGCCTCCGCAGACCGCGGCCTCCGCGGGAGTAGGGGCGAGCGACGGAAGAAAGCGGAGTCGCCTGTGCGAACTTTCGCGCGGGAGTTCCCCGCGTAAGGTCGCGGCGTAATCCACGCGGTGTGCCACGCTGGCGGCCCGCGTAAGGTCCCTGTGTCATCGTGCGTGGGACTCGGGTGGTCTTCGGGGGCTGTGTCAGTGGCCCTTACATTGGATCTGGGGCGCCGGTCAAATTGTCTTACGACGTGGCATTGTTTCGCAACCTCGGATCTCAGGGTCCACGGAAGTCGAGGTGGCCTTCGGACGGTTCCGCCCCAGACCCCCTCGGTGAGAAAAGCACGGCGGCGGACGGTTTTGGTCGTTTTCGGCCTTTCGGAGTCTTTACCGGGCCCCAGGAGCGTCAAACAACAAAACGACTCAGGTTGAGAAGCTGGTCACTTGGAGCAGGAGGCGGAGGAGGAGGAGGAGGAGGAGGAGAGGGAGGAGGAGGTGGAGGAGGAGGGAGGAGGAGGGCGAAGGGAGGAGGGAGGAGGGAAGAGGGAGGAGGAGGAAGGAGCAGGGAGGAGGTAGGGAGGAGGGAGGAGAAAGAAGGAGGAGGGGAGGGGAGGTGAGGAGAGAAGGAGGAGGAGGAGGAGGCGGAGGGAGGAGGGGTGAGGGGAGGAGGAGAGAGGGAAGAGGGAGGGAGGAGGAGAGAGGGAAGAGGAGGAGGGAGGAGGAGGAGGACGACGACGATGAGGAGAAGGAGGACGAGGAGGGAATGAGGGAAGGAGGACCCGCGCCCGGGCCCCACCTGCACGCGCACCGCGCCGCCACATACCGCCGCGCCTTCCCCCCCTCCCCCATCGGTGCAGGACCCCCTCGAGTTGTGGCAGAAATCGCGAGGGATTTTATTATATATATATATATATATATATATATATATATATATATATATATATTCGGCCTCTGGTGGCCCTCGCTGGGCCTCGGGACCGTTGAACATGGAATCAGGATGAAAAGCTGGTCCCGGGGAATTGGTCATGGCCGTCTCACTATTTCCCTCGGCTCTTCGCCTCCCTCGTCATGGTCATGGCGTTCTTCGCCTCTCGGCTTTCTCTTCCCTCCTCCCTGGCGCTGGCCAGGTGGGAGGGGTTCGAGGGCTTCATCCGTTCGGCAAGATATAGGGAAGGGGGAGGAGGAGGAGGAGGAGGAGGAGGAGGAGGAGGAGGAGGAGGAGGAGGAGGAGGCGGAGGAGGAGGAGGAGGAGGAGGAGGGAGGAGAAGGGGGGAGGAGAAGGGTGGAGGAGGGGAGGAGGGAGGAGGGAGGAGGAGTAGGAGGGGGAGGGGGAGGAGGGAGGAGGAGGAGGAGGAGGGAGGAAGGGGGAGGAGGGAGGAGGGAGGAGGAAGAGGGAGGAGGAGGGAGGAAGGGGGAGTGTGAAGTCCTCCCCTCCCCCTCGGATGGGGGACGACCGAGGAAGGATGACCGCGCAGGTTCTCGAGGATCGGTGTTCGGGAGGTCTTCGGGCGTCTTCGCTGGTGCAGGAGGTTTTCGAGCCCCCCCCCCGCATGCGTTCCAGCAGCCGCGTCTCGACGAGAGCGTTCCAGGGGTGCCCGAATCGGCCCGAACGGCCGCCAGAAGCCCGAGCTATGGCGCGAAAGCTGCTCGCAGGATCGCAGAAGGCACCTGTACACCACCACCGTGCCCGGCCAGGGCCAGCTTGGGTCCTTGGAGTGGAGGTTTTGTGGGCCCCTGCTTGGCCCAGGCCGGGGAGGGCGCGTGCGCCATCCCAGGGCTCAGGATGGCCTTGGCCAGGCACGGTGGTGATACACAGCTGAGCGACGGATGACAACGGGGTCGACTGCGCCGACATTCGCGCGTGGGCTGCCCGCGTTGAGGTCGCTTGGGCGCCCTCCGTTTCAATGCAGCGAGTCCCGCCGACGGCCGCGTAAGCCGCGGCTTGAGGTCGCTGCGTGTGTGTCTTCTCGCGTGAGGTTCGGCTGCTTGCGTCGCCCAGTTGGCACGAGGGTCCGGAGCATCCCTGGCTCTGGAAGGGCGCCCTCGTGCTCTTCGTATTCGGGCCCCCCAACGCCTCGGAGTGTTCCTCGTTCTTCGGGGGTGCCTCCGGGGGCCCTTCGGGGCCTTCGGCGGTGGGGGCCCCCGCTCTCGACCCGCGGCCTTCGGGCCACGTCCCCAGATCCCCCTCGGGCCACGAGCAGGAGTCACGACGGGCGGTCGTTGCTCGCCTTCGGCCCCTCGGGGCCCTGACCGGGCCCCAGGGGCCGCCAGCAGAGCGACCCAGGGGTGAGAAGCTTAGCCGCCCCGATACGCAAACACGCAACACGTAGTCAGCGCATCGATGTGGAGCTCAACACGTCGATTGAACAACACGTCCGTTTTGAGCACGGACGTTTTGAACACGTGTTGCGTTCCAAAACGTGCGCATCAGAGCAGCTAAGGTGAGAAGCCGGCCGTGGGAAGGGGTCCAGACCTCACGTTCTGGGAGAATCACGGCGTCAGTGGCCTGGGCCTCGGCTGCGCGCGGCGCCCCACTGCGCGCCCAGGAGCTCCCGCAGCGCCCGCAGAGGGGGGCGCCCATCGCGGAGGACACGGTGGCGCGCGTCACCGAGCTGCTGCGGACGACCCGGCTGAACCCCCGGGAGTGGGGGCAGCACGCCGTCTTCAGGCGCGGGCGCTACACCAGGAGCGCCGCGGGCAGCGACAAGGGGTTCGGCGTCACCCCAGCACATGGCATGAATTACTATGTGTGCGGCGCCTCGCCAGGGGCGACGCGCGCACCGAGAAATGTTGTAGTGCATGCGTCGTGGCGGGCGCTTTCTGGCCGTACCGCTCGGGAAACGAGGTACTATGAGATCCGTGTGCTACATCTTCGGGGCGGACGCACGCCTCCGAGGAGGACACATAGTACTAGTATGGTCTTGTGCGTGCCAGGGGTGGGGTGGGTGGGAACTGCCGCAAGGGGGGGAGACCACCCCCCCCCGCGCCGCGGCAAGAGACACGACTGGAGATCCGTGGCCACTCTCTGACCTCGGTGGCCCTTCCACCTGGCATCGCTCGGACGTGTGCATTTTTTCCCCGGCGAGGACCATCCAGAATCCAGGACAATCCTGGACCATCGAGCAAAAAAACACGCACGTAACCGAAGAATGCACGGGAAATGGACGTCCGAGCGATGGCGAGTCCACTGCTCCAGGGCCGTCGAGAACGAGTCGGGGTGAACAGCTGGTCCTGTGGAGACGATCCAGACCTCTTGGGGTCCACGCTGCGGGAAAAGTCATGACGTCAGGGGCATGGGAGCATCGACCCCCGAGCGCCCCATCCTCGCCGATCGTGGCCAGGGCCCCCCAGCCCACCTGGGAGCGTGCGGTTCTGCGTCGAGGCCCGGTCGCCGATCTATCGGTGACGTATCGCTGATTCCAGGTCGTTGTGCCCCCCGATGACCTTGAGGTCCGACGTCGCGCAGCAGTTTACGCCTCGTGGGAGAAATCACGGGCAGGGCCCCAGACCCAGTCTTCCTGCGGCGTTTCCCGAGCCGGATCGGTCCGCCAGCGCGCTGGCTCCCGAAACTGCGCGGAACCGCCCGATGGGGGGGGGGGGGGGGGGCACAAGTGCGGCGCCAGGATCTCAGGGCGAGCCAGTCCCCCCCCCTTCCCAGACCCCCGACTTCGTGACTCTGTCAGCAACGTCGACCCCCAGGGGTCTGGACCACCTCCCCTGGAGCGGCTTCTCGTCCCGAGTCGTTCTCTGATGGTCCCAGGGGTGCAGCGAGGACCCCCGGAGGTCGCCACGGGCCAGAGATCTTCCGTAGGTGATCTTCTGGTACAGCGCCGGTTTTAATACATGCCCCGCGTGCGGATCATGTATAAAAAACCATGTATTCAAAATCCTATGTTTCAAAAAGTCCTAAGTATTACAACCTGCCCTGTAGCCCGAGGGGGTCTGGGTGTGGGGCCTCCTGCAGGAACATCGTGGGCTACTCCCCGAATCAGTTCATCGCCCTCGTGCTGTGCTGGGAGAGGTCCGCGGACGACCCGCGTGCACCGTGCCGCGCGGGCGTCTCCCGAGGCAGCTTGTCGGCCCTCGGCCCACAGCTGGCACGGCGCACAGCTGTTCGGACCTTTGAGGGCCCAACAGCTGTGCAACGTGCAGCCTTGGGGCAGAGCTGTCATGATTTTTTCATTGCGTCGACCCCTGCAGGTCTCGACCCATTCCCCTGGACCGATTTCTCGCCCTTGATCGTTTTTTGACGGTCCCGAGGCCCGGTAAGGACCTCCAGAGGGCGAAAATAGCGAAAAACCTCCCGTCGTGATTTTTTCACGACGCGAGGAGGTCTGGGGACTGCACACGGGCCCAGAGCTCTGAAGGGAGTCCAAACATGCACGGCACGGTGCAGGGGCGCCGTTCTCGTGAAAAAGGGGGCAGCAGAGCGCCATCCACGACCACGCCGGGGCGCACTGCTTCGTGAAGATGCTGTCGGGGCGGCTCCGCGAGGAGCGCTTCGCCTGGGGCGGCGGCAGCTCCGAGGGCGTGGGGTCCGAGGTCAGAGGCCGGGGACCAAGACATCCAACGGATTGAAGTTCTTCGCGCTTCGCGTAGTCCCACCAGAGTTCGTTGCTAATTTGACAGGCCCGTGGCCGCCCGTGGCCCGGACCTCTCAGCTCGGCGACTGCGACTGCGAATGCGCGTCCGCCCGCGACCAAAAGAAAGTAGCCCCACCAGCCCGCTTTGACTGGACTCGCCGCTGGCGCGCTCGCCTGCGGCCGCTGACTAAAAAAGTAGCCACAACAGCTTGCTGCTCGTTAGCCGCGTTTCTTGACGGCGCCTGGCTTTCCAGCGCGCTCGCGAACAAAAAAGTAGCCCCACCAGCCCCTTGACGCCGCCCGACCTTATCGCCGCGGTCGCGATCAAAAAGTAGCCCCACCAGCACATTCAGGAACCCTGCGCCCTGAGAGCTAACAGGAAAAGGGACACAGATAGTGAAACAAAGCGGGCAGCCAGGATGACCAGAGAGATCTCTGGAAGCAAGGGGGATGGCTTTAAAGGACCTCTTCGGGCCATCCCTGGGGCCCGCGGCGGGTGGCGAGGAGAGGAGGAGGAGGAGGAGGAGGAGGAGGATGCGGAGGCGGAGGCGGAGGCGGAGGAGGAGGAGGAGGAGGAGGAGGAGGAGGAGGAGGAGGAGGAGGAGGAGGAGGAGGAGGAGGAGGAGGAGGCAAACCGCCTCTTGGGGGGCCCTCTTGGGGCTCCCTTGGGGCTCTCTGGGAGCCCTGGAGGGCCTCTTGGGGGTATCTTGGGGGCCATGGACCACAAGAAGGAGGTCCCTCATCCAGCCCCCCCCCCCCCGAGAGCCCTCGAAGTCGCATCCCGTAGCCCTTTTGGCCCAAGCCCTCTTGGCTCACGCGCTCGCGGCCCCCCCCTCCCGACGACCAGCAGGGACGCGCCGCTCGACCGACGATGGCGGCGCGCTCCAGGGCCCTCCTGCCCGCCGTGGCCCTGCTGGCCGGCGCGTGCCTCTTCGGCGCGCGCCTGGCGTTCCTGCCCGCAGCCGGGGCGGCGCCGCGGCAGCACGAGGCGCTGCTGCGCGCCGGCGCCGCGGCCGCGGCGGCGGCCGCGCCGGCGCTGGCGATCGCGGAGCCCGACGAGCTCGTCGACTACAACTTCGCGGGCGAGTTCACGCCGTTCCTGATCATCGGGTACTTCACGCTCACCACCGCCCTCACGGGTTTCTCCTTCGTCTCCTACCTGGTGTTGACGAAGCTGAAGATCATCTGAGCGCCCCGGTGGGCTTGAGACCTGGGCTTAGCCCTTGTCTGCTGCACAGCCCTGGCGAAGCTGCTGATCGTATGAGTGCCTCGGTGGACTTGAGACCGCCAGCATTTTTACAGACTGGTGAGAAAACAATTATCCCGGCAAAGCAACCTAACAGCGATGTGGTAGGAGCATATCTGGAAGCATTCCCCTTAAGATTCAGATGAGAATCCAGTTGTAGAATTCTGCTGTTCTCGCAGTCGCAGTCGCATTCGCGATGACAGTCGCAGTGGCAACGGCAGTCGCAGTCACAGCCTCAGCCTGCCTCAGCATCAGCCTGCCTCAGCCTCAGCCTCAGCCTGCCTCAGCCTCAGCCTCAGCCTGCTTCAGCCTCAGCCTCAGTCTGCCTTCAGCCTCGGCCTCAGCCTCAGCCTGCCTCAGCCTCAGCCTGCATCAGCCTCAGCCTCAGCCTCAGCCTGCCTCAGCATCAGCCTGCCTCAGCCTCAGCCTCAGCCTGCCTCAGCCTCAGCCTCAGCCTGCTTCAGCCTCAGCCTCAGTCTTCCTTCAGCCTCGGCCTCAGCCTCAGCCTGCCTCAGCCTGAGCCTGCCTCAGCCTCAGCCTCAGCCTGCCTCAGCCCCAGCCTCAGCCTGCTTCAGCCTCAGCCTCAGTCTGCCTTCAGCCTCGGCCTCAGCCTCAGCCTGCCTCAGCCTCAGCCTGCATCAGCCTCAGCCTCAGCCCAGCCTTTTGGGGGCCTCAGCATCAGCCTGCCTCAGCCTCAGCCTCAGCCTGCCTCAGCCTCAGCCTCAGCCTGCTTCAGCCTCAGCCTCAGTCTGCCTTCAGCCTCGGCATCAGCCTCAGCCTGCTCAGCCTCAGCCTGCCTCCGCCTCAGCCTCAGCC
>CAUYUJ010012097.1:0-17500 GCA_963575745.1 Prorocentrum cordatum | reverse complement strand
AGGCTCTGCGACATTGGCATGTATAGAAGATGCACTGACAGACCACCCCCTGCGCACCGCCTCTGGTGTCGAGAAAATACCACGCCTTCTGGGCCCTGCGACATTGGCGCGTATAGAGACCGCGCTGGGGGACCACCCCCTGCGCACTCCCTTTGGCGTCGACAAAGTGCCACACCTGCTAGGCCCTGCGACTTTGGCGCGTATAGAGACCGCACTGAGAGACCAGCCCCTGCGCACCCCCTCTGGTGTCGAGCGGGTGCCACGCCTGATAAGCCCTGCGACATCTGGCGCGTATGGAAACCGCGATGAGGGACCACCCCCTGCGCACCCCTCCGGTGTCGAGAAAGTGCCACGCCTGCCAGGCCCTGCGACATTGGCGCGTATAGAGACCGCGCTGAAAGAGCACCCCCTGCGCACCCCCATCCGGTGTCCAGAAAGTGCCACGCATGCTGGGCCCTGCGACATTGGCGCGTATAGAAACCGCGCTGGAGGATCACCCCCTGCGCACCCCTGCTGGCGTCGAGAAAATGCCACGCCTGCTAAGCCCTGCGACATTGGCGCGTATAGAAACCGCGCTGAAGGATCACCCCCTGCGCACCCCTTTTGATGTCGAGAAAGTGCCACGCCTGCCAGGCCCTGCGACACTGGCGCGTATACAGACCGCGGTGAAGGACCACCCCCTTCGCATTCCCCCCGGTGTAGAGAAAAGGCCACGCCTGCTAGGCCCTGCGACATTGGCGCGTATAGAGACCGCGCTGAAGGACCAGCCCCTGCGCACCCCCATCCGGTGTCAAGAACATGCCACGCTTGCTTAGCCCGGCGACACTGGCGCGTATAGAGACCGCGCTGAGGGACCACTCCCTGTGCACCCCCATTGGTGTCGAGAAAATGCCACGCGTACTAAGCCCTGCGACATTGCCGCGTATAGAGACCGCGCTGAGAGACCACTCCTTGCGCACCCCCGCTGGTGTCGAGCGAGTGCCACGCCTGCTATGCCCTGGACGACGGGCTCGGATAGCGACCGCGCTCAGAAACCACCCCCTGTGCACACCCTCTGGTGACGACAAAGTGCCACGCTTGCCGTGCGCTGCGCCATGGCCCGCATATAGCCTCCTGCCATGCACTGCGAATCCTACACGCACGTCTTGCATATGGCATGTCATGCGAATGTGTCTGATGCGTGTGCGGCCGTATCGGGACGTGTGCCTCATGTGTATGCCCATGATGCAGTCGTGGGTGTATGATGCAGTGAACACGCCAGGCGTACATTAACTTTGTATGGTGTGTGTGTGCGAGTGTGTGCATGCGTGCGGCTGTATGCAGACGCGTGTCTCATGCACGTGCCGTGCAAGTGTTGCGCGTGGGTGAAGAAAGGAAGAAGGAGGAGGGGAAGAGGGAGGTGAGTGAGCGTCGCGGGTGCGACGCGGCTAGGAAGCAGGCCAAAACCCCACGAAACATGTGGGGGAAGAATTTCGGATGTCCCCACCAAGAAGAGCTGGATCAAGGACGCGGCGTGAGAGAACTCGGGCGGGAACCACAAACTGGCCGGGCCCGCCGGACCCGTCCCAGGGCTGTCCACGATGGGCGGAAAGGCACTGGAGGAAGTCGAAGGATGGAGAAGGATGCGAAAGCGGAGGACCCCCCCCCAAGCCCAGGGTCGAGCACGGAGTGAACCGAGAGCGTCAGCTTGCGATTGATTATTGCGATTTCTATGTCACACCACACAAAAAAGAGCGCGCGATTCAAAAAATGTTCCCCTGCTTGGGCGAATCGCGGGGGGCGCGCCCACCAAATGAAAACACGCGGCGGCGGCGCTGGTGATTAGCGCCGACGCCCAGCTGCCAGCGAGAAAGCGACATGCGCGACACAAGCGGGACCGCTTCAGCGGACGAGGACAGCATTGCCTCCACCATGGCGGGGAGCTTGTGCCAAAATGACTACAGACAGCAGAGAAAGATATGGCATGGCGGGGCCGACACGGCTGCAAACAAGAACGGGAAGTGGGGGGATGAGCAGCACAGGCAAGCGGAAAGGGTTCCTCCTTTTCCTTCTCCAGCCCCCCCACCATAATATGTCTTACAACGACGAAGACGACGACGACAACGACGATCATGACGGCGACGGCGACGGCGACAGCGACGGCGACGGCGACGGCGATGGCGGAAGACAATGCACTGCGGATGCTACATGGGGAAGGCGGGTGTGCTGCGCATGCCCGCTGGGAAATGGTCGACGACGACGCCGACGACGAAAACGACAACGACGACGCACTGTGGATGCCCCACGGCCACATGGGGGGGGCTGTGTAGGCCCACTGTCGTCGACGTCGACGTCGACGTCGACGTCGACGTCGACGACGACGCCGACGACGACGACGACGACGACGCCGACGACCACGACGACAACGACGACGGACTGCCGATGCCCCATGGTGCGGGGGGGGGGGATTCGTTGGCCCGGCCTGCGTAGTTGACCACGACGACGACGACGACGACGATGAAGACGACGAAGACGACGACGACGACGACGACGACAACGGCGGCGACGACGACGACGACGACGACGACGACGACGACGACAACGACCGCAACGACGACGGACGACCGATGACGACGACGACGAGGATGGACGACGACGACGACGACGACGACGACGACGATGACCTGTTGCACATCAGCAATCAGCCTTGAGAGGGGATAAAGGAGAAAAAAATCGGCTGATGTATACTATACACTATACCAAAAACAATATCATTACGAATCGCAATCGTTTTGAGACTGCCGTGCACGAGGGTACACGATCACCTTGGCGGCGCCCGCGACGACCACCTGGCGCGCGTAATTACAAAAAACGTTTCGCGCCCCGCAGGGTCTGTTCATCAGCCCCCGGTGGGCCATCATTTAATAATCACAAGCTGACATGTAACGAGGATCGAGGACCGAGGAAGGGGGTATCGAGGATCGAGGGAGGGAGGGAAGGACGAGAATCGAAGGTCGAAGAGGGAGAGAGGAGGACCATGGGTCGAGCAGCGAGAGGGATGGAGGGAGGAGGCGGCGGTGGCGGCGGATCGGGGCCGTCGGGGCCGTTCGGGAACGACCTGTGCACTCCTGGAACGGTCTCGGCGAGTCACAGCTCCCAGAGAACATCCCGAGGTTGGAAAAACGCCGAACACCGACGGAAGCAGACGAACACCTCTGCGGCGGCGGCGGAGGCGGAGGACCTCCTCTCCACATACATCCGACGATGTGACTCTTCCATGCGCGGCCCCCAGAAGCCCCGACCCTTCCCCCAGGGCCTGTTTTGCGCACCCGATCCGTTTTTGATGGCCCTTGGCACGCTCCTCCACGCCTTCTATGTACCCAGCCATTTAAATCTACCAGATGCGCCCACGAGGCCGAACCAGAAGAAAACAGCGTTGCAGCGGCTGGCCGAGGCAGGTGTTTCGCACGCTTCGTGGGCAGATCCACTGGACGCCCCGTGGCAGTGCTAGAGTAGAGGCCTCCTAGATGGGGTCGGAGTAGATCGGAGGATCGCGCCGCATCGCAGATACGTCGGCGATGCATCGGCGATGCGCCGGCGATGCATCGTCGACGTCGGCGGTGCGTCGGCGACGTCGACGTGAAGCAAATCGGGCTGCACATCGAGCCGCATCGGCGACGCACCGGCGATGCGCTGCGATCCCCCGACCCCACCTGCTCCGACCCCACCAGGGAGGCCCAGATAGAGCAATGCCTGGGACCGACGAGGAGGAGGAGGAGGAGGAGGAGGAGGATGGAGGAGGAGAAGGAGGAGGAGGAGGAGGAGGAGGAGGAGGAGGAGGATGGGGAGGAGGAGGAGGGGGAGGAGGGAGGAGGATGAGGAGGAAGAGGATGGAGGGATGGATGGAGGAGGATGGAGGAGGAGAGGAGGAGGAGGAGGAGGAGGAACCCCCATCGAAGGCAAAGCCACCGGGACGGAAAGAGCCACGTCGTCGGGCCGCCGCCCCCCGACGGCCGAGGCCCCGGCGCGCGCCAGGGCGCCAGGGGCGGCCGGCGCCGGCGCGGAAGCGCGCGCGGCGAGGGCGCCGCGCGGCTGCGCGGCAGCGCCCTGCATCGACATGCCGCCGCTGCCCTGAGGGGGCCACACGGGAGCCCTACCCCCACCCCCCACGATTTCTGAGGGGGAGGGTGGGGTTCACTTCGCTCGGGAGCTCCCGCGTGACGTGAACCCCACCCTCCCTCTCAGAAATCGTGGGGGGTGGGGGTAGGGCTCGCATGTGGCCCCCTAGCCCTGGGACTGGCGGCCGTGCGGCGCCCAGCCTCCTCGCCAGGCGCCCGGCGTCTTGAGGGGACAACTACAGGCGGTCATAACGGCGACAGGGCGCGCGCTCTCCCGGGATCTGCAGGAGGCGAAGGGGCAGACAGGGGCGCAGGCTATCGCGCCCGAGAGGTCAGGCAGCGGCGCAAGCCATCGTGCCTGGACGCTGCTGCCGCGGCACCACCGGAAGCACGCGAGGCTCCGCAACGAAGACGGGCGCAGGCCTCAAATTTCGAGGGTTGCAGAAACGAGAGCGAGAGGTCCGCCGGAAAGCGTTCGGAGTTAGAGGCCTAATGGGACGCCCAGAGACATACTAATGCTATATGTCCCCTCCTTAGAGGCGCGCGTCCGACCCGAACATATAGTAAACCCATCTTGTAGTAGTATATCGTTTCCCCGGCAGCGTGGCCAAAAAGCGCCCGCCACGGCGCATATGCTACAAGATTTCTCGGTGCGCGCGTGGCCCCCAGGGGGGCGATGCACAAGTAGGATTAGTATGCTGGGGTGACGTCGACCCTTAGTAAATCTCCCCTTGGTGAAAACGGCCTGGGACCGAAACCGACCGACCTGGACCCGCAAAAATGACGGCCGCGACGCCCTCTCGCGAACCGAAGACGGCCAATTCCTTAATCAACGCGTCAGGGTAGGAGCTCTATCAACCTCCGAGCTCGGAGTTCGCGGCCCACAACGCATGGGCTTCCACCGCCCCGCCCGCGCAGGCCCGCCCAGGCCGCCCCCCCCTCCCGAGCGGGGCGAGCGAGCGAGCGCCGGCTCCGCGCGCGCTCGCGCCGCGTGGGCAGCCGGCGCTCGCACGCTCAGCCGTGGCGGCGGAGGCCCTGGGCGGACGCTGGCGGGCACACGGATGCTATGTAGGGAACCGAACCCTATACACTCAAGGGTGCAGAAACGCCCCTACCCTGGGTGACAAGAGCGCGGTCCGTAGACCTCCTGGGAGCTCCCAGGGGCCAGAGAGCCGCCAGGACGCCGCGCGACGCGCGCGATATGCAAGGCTCACCCTGTCAGCCCACAGGAGGTTCGGCGCACAGCGCCTCGTAAACCAGAGTAGGGGCGTTTTTAACGCCCTTGAAAACACCGATGCTTTTTCCGGCTCCGCACCGAAACTCGCACGGGAAAGCGGGTCCTGGTGCATACGGGATCCTGGTGTCTGCATCTGTCGCTGCCTCCCCTGGAAAATGGGGAAGCCAGTATACGCCTGACTGTGTGCCGCTGTTGGTGGCGCACGTCCGACGAGGCCATGCAGTTACAGACTGCTTGGTATGTCGCTTCCCGAGCGGCATGGCCAAAAAAAACGCCCCGCACGGAGCTGCTACCACCAAAGAAACTCCCAGCGTGCGCGTCGCCCTGGCGTGGCCGAGGCGCAAAGTATGCTTGGGCGGTGCCGAGGTGGCCTCGATACGGCAAACTATCAGCGCTGCGAAGCATGTGAGGATTTTTCTGTGCCGACACAGGAGGTCTGTGCGAACCTCGATATCTGATGGTCTGGCCATGCATCCAGCGCCGTGATCTGTTCCATGCGAGGCCCCCGAAAGTTCAGACCCTCTCACCCAGGCTTGGCCTCTCATCGCGGGCGCCGTTGCTAAACTGCCCGGAGGCCGAAAGCGGCCCCCACGGGCCGAAACTTTGCGAAAAGCCTCAGACTTGCGGCCTTCTGGGCCTTCTGGGAGCGGTGAAGCCTGGGTGCCTCCTCCATAGAGCCGCCTGCGTTATGTGAGGATTTTTCTGTGCGGACTCCGCGCATGCTGGGGACTCCGCGAAGCATCACTGGCCCGACACATTCGCCGTGGAAGGCTCCGTTAGGCGCATTCCTGCGCAGCGTTTGCGGGCACAAGAGGCGCTGCAGCGCGAGCGACTCCAACATCTCATCGCGAACGCTGGCAACGCGGATACAAAGCGAGAACATATCCTGGCGAAGAACCCAACCCCCTCTGATACACGAGGCGATTAAAAGCAAGAACCCGCCCAAGATACGAGAACACATGGAAGGATCTGCAGTGCGCCTGGACGCTGCGCCAATTAATTACCTGACTATGAGTTCACGACATGTGTGAGAGGTGTAGGCGCGTGTGTGCGTGTGTCGCAACCGCGCCGCCGCTCGAGACAGTCTCGCAACTCCGGCGCCGCCGCTCGAGACATCCTCGCAAATCCGGCGCCGCCGCTCGGGACATCCTCGCAACTCTGGCGCCGCCGCTCGACACATGCTCGCAACTCCGGCGCCGCCGCTCGAGACATCCTCGCGATTCACGCGCCGCCGCACGAGACGCCATCGCAACTCAGGCATCGCCTCTCGAGTCCTCGGGGAAGGACGGGTCGCCTTGGGGCCCCTCTCTGGAGAGCTCTGTTGAATCATCCTGGCGCCCTCTTGGTAGCACTCTCGGGCTCGTCTTGCAACTCTCTGGGGCCATCTTGACGCCCACTTGACGACCTTTCCCGGGCTTCTCTTAAGCTGTCTTAGGTAATCCAGGGCCCGTCCTGGAATCTCTCTTCGGACGCCTCTTCGAGCTCTCTCGGGTCGTCTTGGGGGCTCTTGGAGCCCTTTTGGGCCCTCTCGGAGGCACCCGAAAAGCTTGAATTCAGCACCCCTCCTCCTCCTCCTCCTCCTCCTCCTCCTCCTCCTCCTCCTCCTCCTCATCATCATCATCATCATCATCATCATCAACATCATCAGCATCAGCAGCATCAGCATCATCATCATCATCATCATCATCATCATCATCATCATCATCATCATCATCATCATCATCATCATCATCATCATCATCATCATCATCATCATCATCATCATCATCATCATCATCATCATCATCATCATCCTCTTTCCTCCTCCTCCTCATCATCATCATCATCATCCTCCTCTTCCTCCTCCTCCTCCTCTTCCTCCTCCTTTCCCTCCTCTTCCCTCCTGCGTCCCGCTTGGCGGGCATTGCGGCGCTGCCTCGCCAGCCCATCCAGAGAAGACTCCCAGGCGAGCTGCCTTGATCAGGGACGCGCAGGTTTTGAGCTCTGTGAACGCTCTGGGGGCCTCCTATGAGGTCCCCCATCCATCTGTCAAGAGGGCCAAGGAGGCTTCGAGACAACGCTTGCGTGGAGGCCCTCGTGAAGCCCTCCCTCCTGGTGGAGCCATCTTGGAGCCCTCCCAGGGCCCGAAGGATTGGGCGCGAACGCCTGGGCGCGAACGCCTGGCATAGACCGGCATGCCAGGCAACTGGGGGGGGGCAACCTGCCCCCCTCCTGTTGCCAGGCATTGCACGTGCAGTGCTGGGTAAACAAGGGGTCGCAGGGTCCCTGAAACCCATGATCAAGTCGGGTTGGGACCCCCCTCATGCCGGGCGTGCGGACGTTTGGGACCCCCCCTTTGCCCGGCATTGCGCATGCAGTGCCTGGCAACAGGGGGGTTGCAACCTGCCCCCCCCCCCTGTTGCCGGCCATTGGCGGGCGTTGCACTCGCAATGCCGGGTATTCGCGCCATGGCGTTCCCGCCGAGTTTTCGCGCCGCGGCGTTCCCGCCGGGTGTTCGAGCCGATGCGTTCCCGCTGGGCGTTCGCGGCGAACCGCCGAACTGCCCTCTCGTGCATCTTGGAGCTATGAGTGAGCGCAAAACCTGCGCGTTCCTGATCAAAGCAGCTCGCCTAGGAGTCTTCTTCGGATGGGCCGGCGAGGCGGCGCCGCGCGGGAGGAGGAGGAATTCCGCGGCAAGGTGGAGCTACTGGCCAACCCGGGGAAAAAGGACAATGTGATGACCTGGGGTCTATTCTGAGAAATTTGAAAATTCGTTTTTTTAATCCAGATGTTTCGCACCCTGTTGTAGGTTATGCCGCGTCTGCCAGTAAAGAATTCAGGTTCGTAGCTGCAAGATTACCGTCAAAGAACTTGGCGAAACCGACTTTATGTTAGAACAATAAATCCTTGTTTTCGAGTTTTGAAGCTGGTGCTCCAGGAAGCTGTTTCGTTGCACTTAGAACACCATTAAGCGTGCAAGGAGCTCTACGAGGTTCCCGGCGGCAAACTGCTTCACAGATTACTGCCAGCTCCCAAGGTCTGAAGCCCTCTCAGCTCTCCGACGAGCTATCTTGGCAAACAGAGCCCCCACGTCACTGCAATTGTGTCATCCGAGACACGGATAGCAGAGCGCCCGAAGGGCGTGGAACGGCCTGGCGAGACGCTCCGAAGGACCTGGAGAGAGAAAACTTCCGAAACACCTTCCGGAGATCCCCCCGGCACGCGCATTGGCGAGCCCTTAGACAAGGACGTTCCAAACCCACTGCGGGTTCCAGCGAGCTGGGCCGGGAGTCTGGGCCGCGGCCAAAGAGTTCCCAGGCCACCCTGCGGGTACAGTTTCTTAACTGGGAGCCGGCGGTAAACCGTCAACCAGATCACCGCCGGGAGCCTCGTAGAGCTCTTTTCTCGCGCGACGCTGCTCGGAACACATGTGGCTGTTTTCTGGGCTGGCTGGGGATGCTAAAGAGCTCTACGAAGTAAAATGCGTTCCGACAACCGACTGTTCCCCCACGTTTTTTTTAATGAATACTGCACCTATAAGCCTGAGAATTTGACAGGCGAACGCGGCACAACCCCCTTCACGTTACAAAAATAGTGGTTCCGAAAACGAACTTTCAAATCTCTCACAATCATGAAAAAAACCAAACCCCAAGTACTCACATTGTCCGCCGGGGCCGGGTTGGCGAACTAGCTCCACGCCGCGCCGGAATTCCTCTAGCTCATCGATAACGAAGAGCTCTACGAGGGATATGGACAACTTTTAGCTCTCTGCGAGCTATCCAGGAATGTTCTCTTCTGTCGCCGTCCGCCGACGTGCCCTGCTCTGTCCCTGAAGCCCTGGTCGAACCAAGAGTACCCGGCAAACCCAGATATAGCCCATGGGCGGAAAAAGGCCTGGCGAAGAACTCTGGAAAGACATTGAGGACCTTCTAGAAAGCTCTGGGCACGCGTGTCGGGAAACGCTTGGGACACAACTTTCGGGGCCCTGCAAATTCAAGAGGGCGCGCCGAGGCTCCCTGCCGGCCGCAGGAACGAGCTGCGGCCTGCACTGCGGCTTTGGCTTCTACATCTGAAACCCTCTTGGCTTTCTCCGAGCCGACATCCCGTTTAGCTTGCACAAGGAATTATCCGAAGCATTGGGAAGCTCTTCGAAAAGGCCTTTCGGGACAGCTGCGGGTTCGAGCAGCCCGCGCCGAGGCCCCCTGCGGTCGACCGGGTTCCTCTGCCCTTTCCTGGCTCTAAGCGTTTCTAGGCTCTCAGCGTTTCTCTGCTCACAGCGACTCATGGCTCTCAGCATCCAGACCCCCCAGAACATTTTACCGCTCTCGGCCTTTTCGGCTCTGGGCACTTTCTGGGTTCTTGGCACCTCTGGGGCTCTGAATCCCACGGCCGAGACCTTCGGCCGCGCCTCAGGCCAGGCCTCACGGCCGAGCCCCAGAAAGCTGGGCCCCGTAGCTGTACCCGTAGCCGCACCAGTGCCCATACCCGTGGTCGCACCCGTACCCGCACCCGCACCCGTGCCGTACCCGTACCCGTACCCGTAGCTGTGCACGTACCCGTGCCCGCACCCGTACCCGCACCCATTTCCGTTTCCGTTTCCGTTTCCGTACCCGCACCCGCTTCCATACCCGTACCTGTTTCCGTTTCCGTGCCCGCCGCACCTGGAAACGCTGCAAAAAAACAAGTTGAATACGGAAACGCAAACAGCAATTTCACGGAAATGCTGCAAAGAGCAATTACTGCAAACAGCAATTCGAACACGGAAACGCTGCAACAAAAAAACAGTTTGAGCACGACAGCACGGACGCACTGAAAACATGAATTTGAACACGGAAACGCCGCCAACGGCAATTTCAGCACGGACACGCTGCAAACAGAAATGCACGCACAGAAACGTTGCAGACAATAATTTCAGCACGGACACGCTCCAAACAGCAATTCCAACACGGGAACACTGCACCGAGCAATTCGAACACGGGAACGCTGCCGACAGCAATTTGAACACGTAAACGCTGCAAACAACAATTTCAACAAGGACACGCTGCACACAGCAATTTGCACGGAAACGCTGCAAAGAACACCTTCAGCACAGCCACGCTGCAAACAGCGATTTGAACACGGAAAGCCTGCACATTGAGCACGGAAACGCTGCAAACAGCTATTTGAACACGAAAACGCTGCAAACAACAATTTGAATACGGAAACGCAAACAGCCACGGAAATGCTGCAAACAACAGCTTGAACACAGAAGCGCTGCAAACAGCACTTCGAGCATGGAAACGCTTCAAACAGCAATTTGAACACGAAAACGCTGCAGACAACAATTCGAACACGGACCAACGAAAACAACCATATCAACACAACGCTGAACAATCTGAGCACGGACACACTGCAAACAACAATTTGAACACGGAAACGCTGCAAATTGTACACAGAAGCCCTGCAAACACCAATTTGAACACTGAGACGCTGCAAACAACAATGCGAGCACGGAAGCGATGCAAACGGCAATTCGGGCCCTGAAACGCTGCAAACAACAATTGAACACATAAACGCTGCAAACAACAATTTGTACACGGAAGCGCTCTAAACCGCCATCTGCGAACAGGAACGCGGCAAACAGCAGATGTAGCTGGTAACAGACCACTCTCTGACGTCCCAATACTCTAGGCGACTGTGTCTGGGAATTCCCTGCTCAACCGTGTGCTTCCCAGCTCCACAGTTCGCTTACAATTCGACTTGGGTGCAGAAAACCAGCACCGTCTCTCATAATTACCCTGGCGACGTACCCAACCCCTGCGCAAAAGCGGGGCGCAAATAGTTTAGGATACTTTATAAGGGGGCGATGACGGAGCGAGGGTTACATATGTCTGCAGACGGAATTCGGGAGACTCGCAGGACACTGGCTACAGGAAAAGGGCTTGATAAAGCTGATGATTTACAATTCCTGAGCACTCCTAGCCACTTCGAAAACGGGGATCACAGCAGGCCTCGAAAGTGGCGACAGGTTCACAGATCGCAGCCCCGCAGGGATGGCGAGGTCTCATTTGAATCTGCCCGTGGCCCTCACTGTGCTGGGCCCCCCAGCAGGCCTCGAAAATGGCGACAGTTTCGCAGATCGCAGCCCCCCAGGGATGGCGAGGTCTAATTTGAATCCGCGCGTGGCCCTCACTGTGCTGGGCCCCCCAGCAGGCCTCGAAAATGGCGACAGTTTCGCAGATCGCAGCCCCCCAGGGATGGCGAGGTCTAATTTGAATCTGCGCGTGGCCCTCACTGTGCTGGGCCCCCCAGCAGGCCTCGAAAATGGCGACAGTTTCACAGATCGCAGCCCCCCAGGGATGGCGAGGTCTAATTTGAATCCGCGCGTGGCCCTCACTGTGCTGGGCCCCCAGCAGGCCTCGAAATAGCGACAGTTTCGCAGATCGCAGCCCCGAGGTCTAATTTGGGTCCGCCCGTGGCCCTCACTGTGCTGGGCCCCCAGCAGGCCTCGAAAGTGGCGACAGTTTCACAGATCGCAGCCCCCCAGTGATGGCGAGGTCTAATTTGAATCCGCGCGTGGCCCTCACTGTGCTGGGCCCCCCAGCAGGCCTCGAAAATGGCGACAGTTTCGCAGATCGCAGCCCCCCAGGGATGGCGAGGTCTAATTTGAATCCGCGCGTGGCCCTCACTGTGCTGGGCCCCCCAGCAGGCCTCGAAAATGGCGACAGTTTCGCAGATCGCAGCCCCCCAGGGATGGCGAGGTCTAATTTGGGTCCGCCCGTGGCCCTCACTGTGCTGGGCCCCCCAGCAGGCCTCGAAAGTGGCGACAGTTTCACAGATCGCAGCCCCCCAGGGATGGCGAGGTCTAATTTGGGTCCGCCCGTGGCCCTCACTGTGCTGGGCCCCCCAGCAGGCCTCGAAAATGGCGACAGTTTCGCAGATCGCAGCCCCCCAGGGATGGCGAGGTCTAATTTGGGTCCGCCCGTGGCCCTCACTGTGCTGGGCCCCCCAGCAGGCCTCGAAAGTGGCGACAGGTTCACAGATCGCAGCCCCCCGCAGGCAAGACAGAAAGAGGCAGGAAAGAGGCGGGAGGCGGGAGGAGGAAGGACGCGACCACACTGCTCTATTCAAAACGAATACCCAACCAAGGAGGGTTGGGAAAAATGAGAGGGCGCAAAGAATATGTGGATCCCAGCAACCCGATCTCTGGCGTCCAGATACTTTAGATTGGTGCTTATCAGCATTTCCTGTCGATTGGCGTGCATCTCAGCTCCGCAGCTGGCCTAAACATCGATTTGAACTGAGGACACGCACATCATCTCTCGAGAAATATTTACAATGCAAATAGCGTTTCACTCGCAGCTCGGTTGGAGGCCGTTTTCAGACAACTCGATACTGTAGGCAGATGTGCCTGATGACTCATTGTTCGGAGGTGTGCTTCCCAGCTCCGTAGCCAGCCTATAGATCGAATGAAGTAAAGAAAGTAACTTGACCGTTCAAGAATTTAGCCGAATACAAGCAGTTTGTGTTGGACCGAGCTCTGGTAGCAGACCGCCCCCAGGCATCTAGATTCTTGGGACTAGTGCTTCCGATGATGTTCTTTCGATTGCTGTGCCGAACAGCTCTGTAGCTCACCTACAGCTCGAGCGAAGTCCAGAAAACCGACAGCACCTGCGAAGATGACACTCAACGCTCGATCCCGTCTGAGTGCTTTTTGATAGTAAGATCCACCCGATCGACCTGAGATCACGATGGCGAGCGGTAATCATATCGAAGATGGAACAGTAGAGCTCTGCCGAATTGTTGAATTTCGAGAAACTGAACTTCAACGATCAAAATTAGCAGAACTTCCGTCGAGATGTTTCGAGCCAACGAGTCCGCCAGCGCGCCCGAATTACTCTCAAGCTTCGCCGCGTCGCTCTTAGGGAAGCTCTACGAGTCATTTCCTGTCGAGCGGTGTGCATCTCAGCTCCGTAGCTGGCCTACAACTCGAATTCGAATGAAGGAACGCCCATCATGTCTCGAGAAATATTTACAGTGCGAATAATGTTTCAGTCGCAGCTCGGTTGGAGGCAGATTTCAGACATCTCGGTACTGTAGGCCGATGTGCCCCATGATTCATTGTTCGAAGGTGTGCTTCCCATCTCCGTAGCCAGCCTACAGCTCGAATGGAGTAGAGAAATTAACACCGGATAGCGGGGACAGCTGGCGGCAGTTGTCCGCGGCGGGCGCGGCGGACGCTGGCAGCAGCGAAGGGCGGCCATGGGAACGCTTGGAACGACGCTTTGCAAAGCTCAGCGGAAGCGCTTTGCGCACCCTGGAGCCATGCGTCTTTGGAAACGCTAGGCAGCCACGCTCCCGGACACGCTGGAGGCTCAAGCAAACTCCTCTGGGGGAGATTCTGGCCGCCGTGGAAGAGCTGCCGGCGGGCACCACCACCGTCCGGCTTCTAACCCGAAAAGCCGATAGATGCTATCCGGGCAACTAGCTCCATCCCGCGCCGCTCATCGATGTTAAAGAGCTCTACTACGAGGTACTGGGAGTCCGCGATTAATCGTCAGCCAGGTTCTTGCCGGGAACCTCGTAGAGCTCTCAACGCGCAGATCACCGCCCAGATCACGAGCAGACAGGGTTCTAGAATGTCAGCTTGAAAACTCCCAAAATGAATTTTCCCGGTTTTCGACGACGTCGGTTCCGCCGAATGTTTTAATAGTAATACTGCAGCTGGGAACCTGCAAACGCGGTATAACCCACTAGAGGTGCGGAAAATACCGGTTTTGAAAATGAACTGACCTCTACGAGTCACGCCAGCTTGTGACATTGTGCGCCCGAGCCGGGTGAGCGAACTGAGGCCGGCAGTCAACTGTGAACCAAGTTACCGCCGGAACTCGCAGAGCTCCTCTAAAGGGAAACAGCGCTCGTGTTATCAGGAGGAAGTCTCCTCGGAACTGAGCGGGAAAACTCGCAAAATATATGCTTTGGGTTTCTGTAAAGTCGGTTCCCTCACGCCTTTTCAGAATAATATTGCAGCGACGGACCTGAGAAGGAAGAAAATACTCGTTCTCAGATGAACGGTAAGTGTATCACAATATTCCGGAAACCGACGTCAGCTTATCACACAGGGAGCCGGCGGTACACGGTCAACCTTCATTACCGCCAGGAACTCTCCCTCGTGCAATGCGGGCACGGGAATCTCGCATTGCCCGCGCGAGGGCGCGGTCTCATGGAGGAGGATGTGGAGGCGAAGAAGGAGTGAGAAGGGGAAGATGGAGCAGGGTCAGGAAGAGAAGTAGAAGAAGGAGAAGGAGGGAAAGATCAATAGAAAAATTCATAAAGTACGAATAGTCTTCTGTTTTCATACCTGAAAACATGATGAATTCGGGCATCTGGATACCTGAAACTAGCGCATCTATGAATTCCTTCGGATTCTGTACCAAAAAGCTCTGTAGCTCCTCTGCAGCGCGACTGACCTCAAGAAAGTGAGAATGATATGTTGACAATATAGCTGAGTATGATTTTTTTTTTTTTCTGACCATGCTCTAGCAGACCGAATTCACGCGTCTAGATACTTTAGACCAGCGTTTCTCAGCATTTCCTTTCGAATTATGTGACAAACAGATATGTACCTCATCTCCACCTCGAGTTAATTCAAGAAAACCATCACCATCTCTAAAAAATACTACAGTGCGAATGATTTCGGGACCCAGATCTGATAGCAGACCGAGTTCAGGCGTCTAGCTACTTTATTTTGACTAGTGCGCATCATGATGGAACAGCTCTGTAGCCAATCTAGCAGCTCGAGTTTACTCAAGAAAACCACTATCACCTGAAACTTAGCAGAATACGAATGGTGTTTTAGACCGAGCTCTCATGGCAGATCGAGTTCAGGCGTCTAGAGATACTTTAAACTAGCGCGCCCGATCATTGTCTTCTGATTATTGTCTAAAACCTCTGCAGCTCATATGTAGCTCGAGTTAAGTCGAAAAGTTATCATCATATTGAAACAAGTTAGTATGAATAGTTTTGCGGACCTAGCTATGGTAGAACACCGAGTTCAGACATCTAGATGCTTAAGGCTCACGCACATGACGATTGTAGATCGATTAGATGTCGGACCAGCTCTGTTGCTCTCCTACAGCTCGAGTACGTGCAGAATGATAGCACCTGCCAAGATGGCACGAAACAGCCGATCTCGTCGAATGCTTTTGGCAGTAATAGGTACCCGATCGACTGAGATTCAGATGGCGAGCCGGAATAAAATCCAATATGGAGGAAGAAAAATACTAGAACGCAGTTTCAAATTTTGTAGATCAAAAGTCAAAGCATCCGTCGATATGTTTAGCCGAGCGCGCCGCCCGCGCCCAGATGTTTCACACGCGCGCTTCAGACGATTCCAACGACGCCTCGACGCGTGCCTGAAGCTTTGCGGCGCGCTGTTCAAGCGCTTCCAGGGACGTTTCGAGGCACGCCTCAGGCGATACGAAGCGCGTTCGACGTTCTGGGACGAGACGCCCTGCGAGTTCTGGCGGCTCGCTGCGAAAATAATTTCCCGGCCAGCGTTTGCACCCGGTCGAACCAGCCACCACGCTGGCTTCTTCTCTGAACTTCTCAGCTCAGAAGAGGCTATCTTTGAAGAGATGTCAAATCCGCGCGCGTGCGTGCGCGATGTGTGATGTGTCTGTGTTGCGCAACTGCTTGTGTGTGCGTGTGTGTAATCTGCTTCTGCGTCTGTGTGTGTCTGCGTCTGTCTGCGCGCGTGCACGTGCGTGCGCGCGCGTGCGCGTGGCGCGTCAGCGCGCGCCGCGCCACCCAAGCGCGCCCGCCGCCCGGCGCGCCCCCGGCCCCGCGCGCGCGAGGGGCAGGGCGGCCGCGCGGGGCGAGGCGCAGCGCCGCGGCGCGGCGGGTCGCGCGCGACTCTTCTGTCCCTGCCCTCCGTTGTCTCTCTTTCTGTATTCTCTCACTGGGCGCCGGCGGTAAACCGTCAACCTTTGTTACCGCCGGGGGGCCCGTAGAGCTTCCTGACAACATATAATGTCGAAAAAAATTGCAGAGAACGAATGGTTTTGCAGCCCAACTCGAGTATCAGACCGAGATCAGACCTCTGAATGCGACAGACGGGCGCGTCTGATGTCTCCGAATCGATTCCTGTGATTACCCGCCCTGCAGCCTCCCTACAGCCCGAGTTAAGTGCAGAACGCCGACAATAGCTCTTAAGATGACTGGAAGAAGACGAACAGTTTCGTGATTCTGGATCGCGCAGCAGACCGAGTTCAGAGCTCTGGATTCGACAGACAAACGCGACTGATGATTCTGAATCGGTTTCTGTAACTATCAGCCCTGTAGCTGTCCTATAGCTCGAGTTAAGTACAGGAAACCGAGAGCGTCTATCAAGATGATTCGAATAATACGAATAGGTTTGCGGACCTGGCTCGGCTAGCAGACCGAGTTCAGACCTCTGGTTGGAACAGCCGAACGCGCCTGATCATTCTGAGTCGATGAGGCGTGCTTACCAGCTCTGTAGCTGTCCTATATCTCGAGTTAAGTTCAGAATACCGAGAGTGCGAATCAAGATGACTTGAATAATACGAATAGGTTTGCGGAACTAGCTCGGCTAGCAAACCGAGTTCAGACCTCTGGATTCAACAGGCGAACACAACGCGTATCAAGATGACTCGAAACAGCCGATCCCGCCAGTGTGCTTTTTGGCAGTAAAAGATACCCGATCGAGCTGAGATCAAGATGGCGAGCGGGAATAAGATCGAATATCACGGGAAAAAATACTAGTGCTCTAACGAATGTTCAAATTTTGAGAACATAATTTTCAACCGACCAAAAGTTGTGAAAAGTTCAGTTCTTTTTTTCCGAGCCAACTAGCTCCCCAGCACGCCGGAATTACTCTAAGCTTCCAGCTACAACTAGCTAAGGGAAGCTCTACGAGTCATTTCTCTCTCTTCTATCCTTCTCTTCTCTTGCTCTCTGGTCGTCGTTGCTTTCCCTTCTTTTCTTCTATCTCTTCCTCTCTTTCTCTCCTTCGCTTTTCTCTTCTCGTCGTTCTTCTCCGGGGGAAGCAACAGCCGGAAGCCTCTTCCCCCCGAAAGCGGTTTAACAACCTTCTTCGGCCGAGTCGCGAGCCCCGGGCCCTCCACGGGTCTCGTTCCCTGGGCCGCCAATCTCGCTCCAGGGCCGCGCACGCGCCCCAGGGTCTCCC
>CAUYUJ010012096.1:0-19220 GCA_963575745.1 Prorocentrum cordatum | reverse complement strand
GGGAGGAGGGAGGACGGGCAGGCCAGAATTTTTGGAGGGGCTCCCTTCGGGTTCGGCGTGAAAGGCTTGAAGAGAAGGAGTGCGAGGATGGGGGGGGAGGAGGAGGGGGAGGCGGGAGGGAGGGAGGGAGGACGGGAGAGGACGAGGGTGGGACGTGGATGAATGGCCGTGTGGATGGATAGGGGTGGCGTGAGGTGGGGGGCCGGACGGAGAGACCGTTGAGGTGAGCTCCAAGCTACAGGCACCGCTTTTCAAATTTGCGACGTCGACGCGTTTCTGAAACGCGTCGGCGTTGAAACGGTTTCAAGCTCTGAAACCGTTTCAGAGCTTGATCGTGGCTGTTGAATCTGGAGGAAAGACGTGCCCAGCACAATCTTTACACAATCCGAATGATACAGCGGTGTATGGAGACTGCGACCTAGCAGCCCATCCACTTACGGGTCCTGTCGGAGGTTTTCAGTCATGTTCTGGCTGTTTTTTCGAACGTGTTTGCCGTGCCCCGCAATTTCCTGGCAAGATGGCAGGAGGAGACACAGATTAGGGGGCCAGATGCGAACCCTACCCCTGCCCCCCACGATTTCTGAGGGGGAGGGTGGGGTTCACTTCGTTCGGGAGCTCCCGAGCGAAAGTGAACCCCCACCCTCCCCTCAGAAATCGTGGGGGGCAGGGGTAGGTTCGCATCTGGCCCCCTACACATGTTGCAGTCGTGCTGTGCAAGACGCCCGGTTGCTGTCTGCGTGCGGGCATGCGGTCTCGCATGCCATGCATGCCATGCGAGTCTCCGCCCGCGCAGAGCTCATGACGCGGGTCGGTCGTGCAGGCGGGGCCCGTGACCTGCCGTCGGGGAGCGGACGGACCAGTGCAGCATTCGGGCTTTGAGCGCTCCGTGCTCGCCTCGTGTAGGGGAACAACAAGTGGCAGAAACATAATAACTCGGAGGTCCGCGCGGATTTCTCGGATCGGCGCTGGGGCCCCCCGGCGGCGCCTCCGGCGCCGCCCCTGGCGCGCTCCGCGCGCCAGGGAGGGGGGCCCGGCGCCGATCCGAGAAATCCGCGCGGACCTCCGAGTTTTTATGTTTATGTCACTTTTGTTCCCCTATTGTGAAGCTTGCCGAAGCTGGTCTTGCCTGAGCGGCGCAGGCAAAACATGCGGCCACGGCCAGCCGAAAAGCCGAGGCTTGTCTTGTATTGCCTGAGCGTGCTGCCCCACCTCCCACGGAGGAGGATGCCCCCTATGGTTGTCCTTGCCCGGTCCGCACTGACCCCTGTAGTCTCCGAAGTACCCGCTCAGCTAGCCCCTCCGCACGACTCCTTGGTAGAGCTTGAGGCTGCCAGCGCCACACGCGAAGCATGTCATGTTCTGAAGGCAACCCCCTACTTACGGGGCCTACGAATTATACACCACCAGCTCCCTCCCCCCTTCCCTCTCCAGGGAAGGAGGAGGGGAAGAGGAGGGTGGAGGAGAGCGGGAATTGGAGGAGGGAAAGAGGAGGGTGGAGGGTGGAGGAGGGTGGAGGAAGGTGGAGCGAAGAGGAGGGTGGAGGAGGGTGGAGGAAGAGGAGGGTGGAGGAGGGGGGTGGAGGAGGATGGAGAAGAGGGTGGAGGGTGGTGGCGCATATTCTTCGGACCCGCACTGCCGCAGCCCTTCTCCTCAGTCGCCCTCTCCTTTCTCTTTCCCTCCAGTGTGTAGATCAGCTCGACCGCGGCCCTGCGCGTTCCCAGATGCTTCGTGAACCGCCCGCGTCGCTGCGACAATCAAGTTCTCCGTGATGTCGGACTCATCGCTGGCCTTCGCTCTTTACGGCAGCGACTTGACCCCGCGATGCACTTGATGGGGGGACGGCTGGCTTCTAGGCCTCCTGAATTGGGTCGGAGCAGATGGGGTCGGAGGATCGCGCCGCATCGCCGATGCATCGCCGATGCATCGGCGATGCATCGGCGACGCAGCTCGATGTGGGGCCCAATCTTCTCCACGCCGACGTCGCCGATGCACCGCCGACGTCGCCAGTTCATCGCCGATGCATCGCCGCCGTGCCGGCGATGCGGCGAGATCCTCCGACCCCATCTGCTCGGACCCCATCCAAGAGGCCTCGATGCCGAGGGCCACATGCGAACCCTACCCCTACCCCCCACGATTTCTGAGGGGGAGGGTGGGGTTCACTTCGCACGGGAGCTCCCGAGCGCAGTCAGAAATAATATTGATACTAAGACTAAGAGGAGGAGGAAGAGGACGTCGGAGGGAGGGCTCGAGGCAGGAAGGGCGAGAGTCGGAGACGAAGATACGCCTCAAGCATAAACTTGTGGCGCTCCGCGCGGATTTCCTCGATCCTCGCTGGGCCCCCTCGGCGGCGCCTCCTGCGAGCCTCTGGACGCGCTCCGCGCGCCAGGGAGGCGGCCGCGCAGACCTCCAGAAGTTTATGTTTATGCAGTTTTCTCTTCCTCCAGAGGGGGCGGATGAGGTAGGGAGCCAGATGCGAACCCTACCCCTGCCCCCCACGATTTCTGAGGGGGAGGGTGGGGTTCGCATGTGGCTCCCTATGAGGGGAGGGTTGGGCAGCAGGGCGGAGTTCCCGTGGGTCGGGAGGGGGCCACTGCCGCTCGATGCACCACGGCGCGCTGCCGCGAGTCATCCTCCTGAAGTGGCGGGCCGTCGAGTTTCCAGGGCCCGTTCTCCTCCCGCCCTCCCCTTTCCCTCCTCCTCCTCCTGCTCCTGCTTCTGGTTCTGCTCCTCCTCGTCCTCCTCACTTCTCCTCTGCCCCCCTTCTTTTTGGTTCTTTTTATCTCCCCGCCTCCTCCTCCTCTCCTCCTCCTCCTCCTCCTCCTCCTCCTCCTCCTCCTCCTCCTCCTCCTCCTCCTCCTCCTCCTCCTCCTCCTCCTCCCCCTCCTCCTCCTCCCCCTCCCCCCTCCTCCCTTTCTTCCTCCTCTCCGCCACCTCTTCACTCCGCCTCTTCCCTCCCTTGCCGCCGCGGCCCAGTCCTCGTCCTTCCCTCCTTCTCCCGTCCCGGCTCCCCCGCCGCAGGTTCGTGCCCGTCACCGCCAGCGAGGCCACTCTGCTGCACGGCGCCGCGGGCTCCAGCGTCGGCTCAGGCGCCCGCCCACTCAAGGGCGTTCGCTCGCGGGTGGGTGGGTGGAAGGAAGCAATGATACTCGGGGGCGGAAAAGAGGGGGGTGATGACGGGGGGGGTGGATCTCATGGCGGGGGCCATGATATTTCCCCAGATCTCATGGCGCCTCTTCTTATGTCATTACGTCCCTGGCCCCCCCGCTGGGCCGCGCACACGCCGCCGGTCATGATTTGCACCCCCCCCTCTTGGACACCCCCCTCTTAGCCGCTCCCGAGATACGGTGGGGGCGTTCGTTAAGGAACGTGCCCAGGAGGCTTCAGACATTGGAGGGTTTTTGATCTGATGAGGGCGGCGGTAATATCCATGGCGAGTTCACGATTGGGACTTTCCACTGGCTTCCGGACCCTGGATTCCTCATCGAAGGTTTCCGTATCCAATGCCATCACCGTTTGTGACGCGTTCCCAAAAAGTTCTTTGCCTTCGAGGATCGACGAATGAGTTGTCATCTCTTCCGCGGCGGAAGCCCGCGGAAGGGCGGCGGAAGTTCGGCGGAAGTATAACGAGGCTGCCTCCGCCGACGGAAGCCAGCGGAAGTTCGGCGGAAGGCGGCGGAAGTAAAACATGCGCCCCCAAGAGATGAACATGTTTTTGGGTCCAGAGTTTCCGAAATCCGCCTGTATCTTTATATTTACATATCTACAAATGTCTATGAATCTGTTGCGTGCCTCCCCGTTGGAGCAGAGCGCAGAGGCGATTCCTTGAAGCTTGCCCGGGATTCGTTTGGCCGTGTTTCGCTCGGGGCATCCTCAACATTCTGAAGCTCGGGCTCACCCTCACGCAGATCGCGACGTCGGGGTCGAGCCGAACAATTTTCAAAGTCGCTTTAACAGGAAGCCTTATAGCATACAGTTCAGTTCATTGTTCTTTACCTGATTGCCAGAATTCCATTGCTTTTATACGGTGTTGCCTGTACAAGCTTCAGCATTTTAACGTACTGCCTGCAGCACTAAACTGGGTGCCAATCGTTTTGTAATCAATTCGTTTCCATACCCGCGCGGGTGCATATCGTCTGATAGACCCCATCGATGAGCCCCACGGTTTGCATGCCCACACGGTGGCAACCCCACTGGTGACCCTATTTATGTTCGTATGACCTGGGGCACGCACTTGCCATGTGTACACGCATATGTATGTATGTATATATATATATATATATATATATATATATCTCGGAGTAGGGCCCGGGGGCGGCCCAGGGCGCTGCCTGTAATCTCCATGGGGGGTGCAGGGCGCCCCCGGGAGCGTCCGAAGCGTCCAGGAGGGCCCCTGGGACCGCCAGGAACAGTTCGAGACCGCCCAAGACGGCCCGCGAGCGCTCCAAGACGCGCATAGATAGCCTCAGGAATGGCCAGGAAGGCCCGAAGACGTTCCAAGAGAGCCCCATGAGGCCCCGAAGGCATCCCAAGAGGCCTCCCAAGAGAGCCCCGACAAGCCAAAATCGTGGATTTTTATTGTTTTTTGGGGTTTTTGGCCTTCTCGCTTTTTCGGGGTTTCGACGCTCCAAGGCCGTCCAAGAGTCTTCCAAAACCGCTCCAAGACGGCCGAAGAGGCCCCCAAGACCGCCCCAAGACGGCCCAAAAGACCCCCAAAATCGTCCCAATACGGCCCATTAGAGCCCCAAGATGGCCCAGGAGCCGCCCAAGACGGTTCCAGGAGAGCCCCGACAGGGCTTCAAGACTGCCTAAGCGAGCCCAGCGGTCCCCAAGAGGGCCCCGCGAGGCCCCAAGAGGCTCCAAAGAGGCCCCCAAGAGCCTCCCCGGAGGCCCCCAGAGGCCCCCAAGATGCCCAAAAATGGCCCTGAGCGCGCCCCAAGACTCTTCCAGGAGAGCCCAACAGGCCTCCGAGAGGCCCCCAAGAGGCCCACTGGAGGCCCTCAGGAGGTCGTCCCCATCATGTTCCCGGAAGGCGGTCCAGGAACATGATTCCGTGTCTTGGAGGAGTATTCTGCGCCTTCCGAGGCGCCTTGGACGGCGTACGTATGTTTCTATATGTTGTCCTTCTCCTGTGTGCACAATCCTACATGTTTTACGTATGTATGTATGTATGTATGTATGTATGTATGTATGTATGTATGTATGCATGTATGTATAATGTATGTATGTATGTATGTATGTATGTATGTATGTATGTATGTATGTATGTATGTATGTATGTATGTATGTATGTATGCAGGTATGTATGTATGTATGTATGTATGTATGTATGTATGTATGTATGTACGTACGTACGTATGTATGTATGTATGTATGTATGTTTGTATGTATGTATGTATGTATGTATGTATGTATGTATGTATGTATGTATGTGTGTGTATGTATGTATGCATGTATGTATGTAGGTAGGTAGGTAGGTAGGTAGGTAGGTAGGTATGTATGTATGTATGTATGTATGTTTGTATGTCTGTATGTATGTGTATACATATATATATATATATATATATGTCTCTCTCTATATATATATATATACAAATGGGGAGGGGGTCCTGGACCAGGGGGGGTCTTCACTTTGCCCAGTGGCTGTGGTCACCCCCCCGCCGGAGACGCCAGGACGCTCCCAGGACCTTCTAAAACGGCTCCAGGACGCCCTCAGGACAGCCCAAGAGAGGTCCGAAGCGGCCCGGGAGCACTCCAAGACGGTTAAAAAGCTGCCAAAGCGTCCCAGCAGGTCTCCGACAGCACTCTCGGGAGGGGCCCAATAGGAAATTGTCACTGATTTTTAGTGGGTTTTGAAGGGTTTTGGCGTTCTCCCCAGTTCGGCTTCCAGACGCTCCAAGGCGGCCCAAGAGGCCCGAAAGATCGCCTCAAGACGAGCCCAGAGGCCCCCAAGAGACCACCGAGACAGCCCAAGAGGGCCCCAAGACGGCCCAGGAAGCTTCCAAGACGGCCCAAAAGAGCTCCCAGAACACTCCAAGAGGAGCCCCAGATGGGGAACACGAACTGACATTTCGAGCCCTCGCCCACCAGAAGCTCCCAAGAGGCCCCCAGGAGTCCGCAAGAGGCCTCGAGAGGCCCCCAGGAAGCTCCAAGAGGCCTCCAAAAGGCGCCGAAAGGGCCCCGCAAGGTTTCCAGACGCTGGTGATAATGACAATGGTGATTATGCAGGGCGGCCTCAGGCCCACAACTTAAATCCCCAATACTGCTCACGCGGCATGCAAGACGCTGCGGAGATATCCTCGAGTTCGGCGGGGGAGCTTCGGAGACGACGGTGACGAAAATGATGACGATGATGACGACTATTATGAAGTTGACGACGACCACGATGATGATGATGATGATGATGATGATGATGATGATGATGGTGGTGGTGGTGGTGGTGGTGATGATGATGATGATGATGATGATGATGATGATGAGGAGGAGGAGGAGGAATAATATTATGATGATGATGTTGACAGTGGAAATGATGATGATGCTGATGATGATGATGATGATGATGATGTTGATGATGGTGATCGTGATGTGAGTGATGGTGATGATGATGATGATGGTGATGGTGGTGATGCTGACGATCATGATGACGATGACGGTGATGCTGTTGAGGATGGTGATGCTGACGATCATTCTGATGATGCTGCTGATGGTCAGGATGATAACGCCGATGCTGATAATAATGGTGGCGATGCTGTTTATGGTGCTCGTGATGCAGGGGTGGGCGGATGATGAAGATGATGACGATAACGAGGACGACGATCACGACGACAACGACGATAATGATGACGATGGCGATGATGAGGATGATTATGTTGATAATTCAGGTGACGATATTGACGATGATGACGACGATGGCGATGACGATGTTGCTGCTGATGGTGGTGATGGTGACGATTGTGATGATGGTGATGGTCATGGTGATGATGACGATGCCGCTGACGATGACGCCGGATATGATGGTGATGAGGATGGCGATGATGATGATGATGACGATTATCCTAGCTAGAACTTGAGCGCGCGCGAAGCGCGCGCGATGGTTCTAGTATATATATATATATATGAATCTATATCTTTCAGCTATATACATAGACGTGCGTATGCATGTATATATATATATATATATATATATCTATATTTATATATAAGATGTATATTTCCATATTTCGGCGTGCTGGCCCACCCGCTATCATATCTTCGACCTAACCTACCGACTTCGGCGTGCCAGCCCATCCGCTATCTGAGGCCCAACCTTACGCGTCAGTTTGGGCGCGCCAATTTGGGAGCGCCTGCGCCAGCACCGGCGCCAGCACCGACGCCAGTATGTAATTATGAGCAGCACGACGGGTACCTCATTCAACACGGCGGACACCATGAGCTGTACGACAAACACCACGTGCAGCACGAAGGCTACCATGAGCAGCACGGCGCATACCACGTGCAGCACGACGGATCCAATCAGTTCCACGACGAGAGTCACGAGTAGCCCCATGTCCATGCTTTATGCAGTCTGCGCTCACGGACTCGTACGCCCGCCCAATGCTGCGTACTCCATCATCGCAGTCTCCATACTTTCTGCCATGGCGGAGTCGTGCAACGAATCAGATTCTGACCCCAGGCCCTATTCCAATCCCGACTCCGGCTCCTCCTCTGGCGCCGATGTTGTGACTCTAACCCGGCCGGTGGCGAGGACGTCTACCTAGCTGATGTTGCACGGCCGACCAACAATTCCCATGGCCACCAACCCCACCACCCGCACCCGCACCCGCACCCGCACCCGCACCACCAGCACCACCACCACCACCACCACCACCACCACCACCACCACCACCACCACCACCACCACCACCACCACCACCACCACCACCACCACAACCATCAACGCCACGACTCCGACCCTGCAACGACATGGCCCTTGAGGGGCCTCTCGCTTCTTCGGTCAGCCCGAGCGCCTTCCAGGGACGGGCCTGACTTGCTCGCTGCTGCTGCTACTGCTCAAGGCGCACCTCTCCCACGGCTTCCCCCGCGGTCCCGTACGGCCCACCACTCCTTTCTCCTCGAGGCAGCTGCGCCTACCTGGCGCCTTGCACGCTGAGAGGTGCGGGCGAGACGGGTAGAATGAGAGAGATAGGACGAGGAGGAGGCGAGGGAGGAGGAGGATTCGACCATGTCCGCCATGGTTTGTCAAACTCAGGGCGACACTTGCCATGTAACCGACACTGTACGTTTGGCTCAGCCATGGAACATATGCGACACATGATGAACCCTCTGTTGCTGCTCAATTTCCCCCACCCAACCAACCCTCATACCACCCCCTGTCCGAAACACTCCCAAGTGTCAGCGGCTTTGCCAGCCTGGCTGCCTGGTGCGCAGGGGGTGGAGGTAAAGAGGAGCAGGTGCGCAAGAGAGGCTTGTAGATTACCCTGACCATCCAGGGTCGGCTGGCTCGAACAACAGTAAAGGTGGCGCACAGAAAGCTGTTCTTCAATCCTCGCCTCCACTCGCCTCCGCGATCCCCAACCCCCCTCGCTCTGTTGGCAGCTGCGGCTGCTGCGCCATGCGCGAATTCGGGATGAGGAAGATCGATAGCGGAGGCAGGAAGGATCGATCCTCTGGCCAGCTGTTGCTAGGCCTTGGGCCTTGTGCGAATACTCCAGAATCCTTTGTGATGCGAGATTACATCATCTATTAACCATCTTGGGCCGTCTTGGGCCATCTTGAGGCCATTTTGGGCCGTCTGGGGTGCATATTGGGCCGTCGTAGAAGCATCTTGGGGCCATCTTGGCCGTCTTGGAGGCCATCTTGGCCGTCTTGGAGGCCATCTTGGCCTTCTTGGAGGAGGCATCTTGGAAGCCATCTTGGGGCCATCTTGGCGGCCCTTGAGGCTTTTTTTGTTGTTTCGGCGGGTCGTGCGGCCTTTCGGGCGGCTGGCGCAGCGGGCTCTTTTCCAAAAGAACCCCCTGGGGGTTCTTTTGGAAAAGAGCCCAGATCCCAAGCCGTGAGAGCTTCAACACGCCAGGCACCCCTGTGATAAATCAACAGGGGGCGGCGGATCGAAGACGCCTGCGGCGAATCACCGCCGCCCCCTGCCTGCTAGAATCGCCCATGTGGCCAGACGTTGTGGCAAGAGCTCTGCCAAGCTATCGGGCCATGTTTTCCCCCAACCGTTGTGGAAACCCTTCGGGGAACACTTGGGGGAGGATGGCGGGGAAGATCGGGAGGAGGAGGAGGAGGAGGAGGAGGAGGAGGAGGAGGAGGAGGAGGAGGAGGAGGAGGAGGAGGAGAAAGAGGGGGCCACTTGGGAGCCTCTGGGGACTCTTGAGGCCTCCTGGGAGTTTCCTGGGAACCGTCTTGGAGGCATCTTGGGGGCCTCCTTGGGCCTCTTAGGGGCCTTTGGAGGCTTCTCGAGGGCCTCTTTGGCCGTCTTGGTGGGCCCTCTTGGGACCGTTTTGGGGGCCTCTTGGGCAGTCCTGAGGCCATCTTGTAGGCCTCTTGGGCGCTCTGGGGGCGATCTTAAGGGCCTCTTGGGCCGTCGTGGGCTGTCGGGAGGCCGACAAGGAGCAAATGCTAAAATCCTTCAAAAAACCTAAGGACAATCCATGCCTTTAGCCCCTTCGGGGGTCCTCCTGGAGGACATCTCGGAGGCCTCTTGGGCCGTTTTGGAGCCCTTGGGAGGCCTTTGGGGCCGTCTTGGTGGCTTCTTGGGCGGACTTGGAGCATCTTGGATTCTCTTGGGCCGTCCTGGAGGCCATCTTGGACCATCGTAGGCGGACTTGGAGGCCATTTTGAGCCATCTTGGCCGTCTTGGAGGTATCTTGGAGTCCATTTGGAGCCGACTTGGGCGTCAAAGGCATTGGCTGGCGCAGTTTGCGGTCCCTTCTGGGTGGCCGGTGGGACAGGCCAACACCCCAGAGGAGAGTCTTTTCGGAAACAGAACCAAAACTGAAACAGAAAGGATCCAGGACGCCAGGCACCTTTGTGGCAAGCCAACAGGGGGCGGCGGATCTAATGGCCGTCGGCCCATCCCTCCACCGTGCCTGGGTTGCGTGTATAAAGCCTATTGGATGTTCGTTGGGATCTCGTGGGGGGCCTCTCGGGGGCCTCTTGGATGCAGTTTTGATGCCTCTTGGGGGCTGTTTTGAGGCTTGTGGTCCTCTTGAGGGCCTCCTGGGGGCCTCATGGGAGCCTCTTGGGGGCCTCTTGGGGCCTCTTGGGGCCTCTTGGGCCCCTCTTGGGGCCTCCTGGGGCCTCTTGGGGCAGAGGGCTCGGATTTTCGATTCGTGTTCCATCTCTTGGGCCCCTTTTGGCGCCGCCGACTCTTGGGCCGTCTTGGGCGCCTCTGAGGCCGTGTTGGGGCGCTCTTGGGCCGTCTTGGGTCCTTTTGGAGGCCCCTTGGGCCGTCTTGGAGTGGTCTTGGGGGCTTCTTGGGCCGTCTTGGAGCGTCGGAAAACCGAAAAGGCGAAAACGCCCAAATGCTTCAAAAACCATCGGGAAATCAATGATTTGTGCCTCTTGGGCTATCTTGAAGCTATCTTGGGCGTCTTGGAGCGATCGTTCGGCGACTTAGGGCCCGCTTGGACTCATGGGAGGATTCCGGAGGTCGCCCTAGGGGGGGGGGGGGGGCACAGCGTCCACAGGAGGCGCAGGAAACACTTCAGGCCTCACGAGAGCCATCCCAGAAAGGCTTGGGAATTGATTGGTCCAGGCCTTTAGAGACTTACAATGTTTGCTGCAGGAGCAGCAGCAGCACAGCGTCTGCCTCTCAGTGCTGCGTGAGCCTTGGGTACTCCGCTTCGTGTCAGAGGCACGGTGGCGGGTCTCTCTCTCTCTCTCTCTCTCTCTCTCTCTCTCTCTCTTATATAAAGAGTTGTGGTGCAAGCTATGAGGAACACTTACTCTTGTCCAATTTACGTAGGTGGTGCAACATCTGTTGTGCACCACGTGCAATTCTGTGTACACGATTATATATATGAACATATGGTGCAATCTACGTGGAGCAACCATTGTGGGGCAATGCGCCTATGTGGTGCAATGTATGTTGTGCGACCATGTTGTGCCACCTAGGCATGCGGTGCAATCTAGGTTGTGCAATCCAGGTGGAATCTACGCTGTGCAATCTATGTGGGGCCATGTAGGTGGTGCAATTCATTTCTGTTCGAAGCGAGTTGTCAACTCCACTGCTCGCGGAATCATCCCATCCACCCACCCGCAGTTTGGATTGCATAAGCCCATGCGGCGGCGATTGCGATGAGTGCTTGGCGTTGACTGGTGCATCTCGTTGGCCGCGTCCGCCCGCGCATGCTCGCGCGCGCAGCGGCCAGCTAGTTTGGCGCGACCGACGCGGCCGCTTTGACGCTGACCGCTGGGCACTTCCCAGCGGGCACTTCCCAGTGCGAGTCGGCGACTTGGCGGGCGCGGTATCATGGTAACGTCGGCAACGGTAGACACGAGGATGATAGTAGCGATGCTGGTGACGATGATGACAACGACGACGGCAAAGCCAGTGACGGCGCCGATGCTAGTCACGCCGGCGACGAGTGGCCCGCAAGGTACTCTTTGACACGGATCGTGCCCCCCGGGCACGCGCGCGAGAACGTTCGAATGATCTCGACGTGTGGCGGGAGAGGCCTGTTTGTCTAACAGTACTGAAAATCGCATGGTGTTCTCAAGAATTCACGTGGCGAGCGCAGTTGCTTTTACAATTGGCGTTGAACCACTATGTGTTTTTATTTGTTTTCGGGACGTTCGATTCAGAATTTCCTAAGAGACCGAATATGTTTGAAGGATTTCGGCGTGCGCGCGCGACGACGCGTGCATGTGCACTTCGTCATGCCTTTTACAAAGGACCCTTGCGACAGCACGCGCGCAGGAGGCCCGTTTGCGGTGGCATGTTATGAACATGTTGAACGACCGTTGGTTTTCGTAAGAATTCGCAAGGGCGCGGGGACATTTTTGTTATATATGTTATCTAGGAAAACAGCCAAACACAAGTTGGTTGAAATTTATTGCTGCAAAGCCGTTTCTGCATGTATACTTTTCAAAGTTTTGGCACTCGATTTTGAAATCCTTGCGACATCCAGGGTTTTCAAAGGATTTTGACATGCGTGCGCGACGACGCGCGCGTGTGCATGTTGATTTTCTGTTGCAAGGGGTCCTTGAAAACGGATGATTCCAGATAAACGAATGTGCGCGCATAGTATTTTCCGAGAAAGAATGAGAGGGGAGTGCTGGTACCAGCCTGCTTGGGATGGTATGGTTTTATACTCATGATGGACGACGGGGCAACATCAAATGGGAATAGCATTGCGAAAAGTTGAACGGTTAATTCCGGGGGGAGGATCGATGTTATGATTCTTTTAGAAAGGAAAATCAATACAGTGCAAGCCATGTTTCGCAAAGCAGCTCAACGCACAAGAATGCGAAGCAAGGCGGCGACGGGGCGGCGACGGCAGCGACATAACCGCCAGACCGGCAGCCAGGCCCAAACGACGGGCGGCGACGACGTGGCGGCGACTGCGGCCACGTAGCCGCCAGACCGAAGACACGGCCCAGACGGGCGGGGACGGGGCGGCGACGGCGGCCACATAGCCGCCAGATCGAAGACACGGTGCAGTTCCGTAGAACAGAAGTAAGGACCTCTAAGTGCAAACATGGATGGGGGACTGGCCCTTGTGATTGCCGTGGCGGTCTAGTGCGCACAAGAAATTCGCATGACGCATAAAAAAGGGGATCCCAGGGAATTCCCAATGAAATATCGAAGGATATTACAGGAACCTCAGAAGCATTTCGAATTAATCTTGAATGAGGAAACCCAGGGCAAAGTCAAAAGGACCCCAAACGATCCCCGCGGGAATATCAGAAAACAACCGCATGATTCCGAAGGAGCAGGAGCAGCAACGCGAGGAAGACTAGGAGGATGAGAAGGCGGAGCAAAACAGTTTCGAACAACAGAGACGCGGGCTCGCGTGGACATAGGCAATCCTTACTGCCACCCTGATGCAGGAATGGATCTTCGATTATCCTATAGGAAGAGTCCACGGGGGGGATATCGCAGACTCGTTCCGCGACCCGCCCCCGCGATGTGTTCTAGCAAAGCAAAAAGGATCCTTGGCCCTGGTGGTTGCCATGGCGGCCCAGCACGCGCAGGAATCTCAAAACAACCTCAAAGGAATCTGACGGGAATCCCTTCCTCCTTCTTCTCCCCACTCCTCCCCACGCTCCTGCTGCCAGGGAGCGGCAGGAGCATTCTGGTTCGCAGGCCCCTGCGGGGAAGATCGCCTCCGCCCTAGACCCGGTCCCGGAAGCGTTGGCACTGCCCTTGGCGACGGGCTACGGAATGCTTCTCAGGGTTGCATCAGCACGACGGGGGGGGGGCAGCCGGGCCGTGGAAGGGTAGGAGGAGGAGGAGGAGGAGGAGGAGGAGGAGGAGGAGGAGGAGGAGGAGGAGGAGGAGGAGGAGGAGGAGGAGGAGGAGGAGGAGGAGGTAGGAGGAGGAGGAGGAAGGAGGAGGAGGAGGAGGAGGAGGAGGAGGAGGAGGAGGAGGAGGAGGAGGAGGAGGGAGGAGGAGGAGGAGGAGGAGGAGGAGGAGAGAGGAGGAGGAGGAGGAGGAGGAGGAGGAGGAGGAGGAGGAGGAGGAGGAGGAGGAGGAGGAGGAGGGAGGAGGCGGAGGCGGGGGCGGGGGCGGAGGCGGGTGGAGGCGGAGGCGGAGGCGGAGGAGGAGGCGGAGGAGGAGGCGGAGGAGGAGGCGGAGGAGGAGGCGGAGGAGGAGGAGGAGAGGATGAGGAGGAGCAGAAGAAGGAGGAGGAGGAGGAGGAGGAGGAGGAGGAGGAGGAGGAGGAGGAGGGGGAGGAGCCCGTGGTCGTCGGGCTTCGAGGGGCCCGTGGCAGCACGACGCGTGGGGGTCGGCCACAGGGGGATCAGGACGTGGGTCCGTCCGAAGGGCCAGGCCCGAGGGCAGGGGGGGGGCAGGGGCGGTGGAACGCTTCCTGCGCTCGAGCACGTCTCTGAGGAGCGGCACCATGTCGGCAAGCAGGGCCCGCTTGAATCGGCGGAGCGGAATGCGGGTGGAGGGCGAGGGGAGAGGAGGGAGGAGGGACGAGGAGGGAGGAGAGGATGAGGAGGGAGGGGTGAGGGAGGGATGGAGGGGGGAAGAGAGGCCTCGGGGTGAGGGTTGATGGGGCCAGCGACGAGGGGGCAAGGAAGGAGTGCGGAGGGGAGCAGGAGGGGAGGAGGAGCGTTGAAGGGCAGGCACGCGGCAGGAAGGGCGGGGGAGGAGGACGACGACGAGGGGCTCAGCAGGGAGGAAGACATCGTATATGGCGGCAGAACGAGGCGTGAGTGAGGGAGGCTGGGGGGGAGAAGGGGGAGGAGGAGGAGGAGGAGGGGGGGAGGAGGGGGGGAAGGGGGGGAGGAGGGGGAGGAGGGGGAGGAGGAGGAGGAGGTGGAGGAGGAGGATGATGATGATGATGAGGAGGAGGAGGAGGAAGAGGAGGAGGAGTCAGGAGTTAGGAGTGCCAGGACGAAGTCCATTCAACCACCACTAAGGACTCATGTGGGCCCCAGACTTCTTCACGAGCTCGGCCATGCTGTATTAGGCCTTGGGGAACAAACACCGCTCGATCCGACAGAGATATTCAGCTTGGGTGTCGGACACCTCATTGGGGCACAACTTACCCAACCCGAGCAATTGCTTATCCCCAGACGCGCATAACCAAGCATCGAGGTCCTGGTGCAACCGCAACTTGTGGGAGGGGTGGGCCCACCCCTCAGCAATGTGTAGCCTCGCACCCTCGGGGAGTCCTCGAAGGGAGCCGTCAATAGCTACAAGTCGAAAGCGTTCAGTCTTTCTCCAGGCACGGGCTGACGACACCGCAGCCGAGCCTCGACATCTGCGACACCGACGCCCCGAAGCATCCAGGGCGTGCCTAGACTCAAAAAGGGGAACAACTTCCGCAGATGGCGGCGGGGGGGGGCCCAGGAACAGGAGCCGCGGACTTTTTGCAAAAAACGAAGGATTGCAAAAAAACCTGGGTTTTTTTTGCAATCCTTGTTTTTTTTGCAATCCTTCGGGTTTTTTTTGCAATCCTGGGTTTTTCTGCAATCCTTCGTGGAAGGGAGGATGGTTCGTTCCCCTGCGCTCGCGCCACCCGCAGGGCCCGCGAGGCCCGATCCCCCGCGCCGCCGAAACCTGTTATGAGACCCAACAGGAGCCTGCATACATCGGGGCTGGACAGAACCCCCAACAGTGACACGTCGATTAGTGAATCGTCCGTTTTCGGTTCTCGAGAGGGCGCCGCGGCCGTCATTTTCCAGGCTTGCGCCCTCCAGGTTTGGGCCCCAGGTCGTTGTCACTAAACCACGTTTTGCTAAAGGGGGTTCTGTCCATCCCCGAATACACGAGATCTTATCCTCGGCGGCTAGCGCGTCAAGCGTGGACCTCCGAATACGCATGCGGAGCCAGCACATCTGATGCTCGAGCCGTAAAATAGGGCTCCTCACGTTCGCAGGAGGATGAGGAGGCGGGGGCGGCGGAGGAGGAGGAGGAGGAGGAGGAGGAGGAGGAGGAGGAGGAGGAGGCGGAGGACTCGGCCATGCCCGTCCATTCCCGCCCGCGCCCGCGCACAGTCGTGCCGCACTCGGGGTTCGCGTCGCCGCGGCAGGCCGCGCACAAGGCGGGCGGCGCGCTGCGCAACGAGGGGGCAGAGAGAGGGAGAGAGGGAGCGATTGGGGGAGAGGGAGGGGGGAACAGAGAGGAGGAACAGCAGGAGGGAGGGAGAGAGAGAACGAGAGAGAGAGAGAGATAGAGCGAGACAGAGACAGAGACAGAGACAGAGACAGAGACATCTCTCTCTATATATATAGAGAGAGAGAGAGAGAGAGAGAGAGAGAGAGAGAGGGGGAGAGAGAGAGAGAGAGAGAGATAACGAGAGCGAGAGAGAGAGAGAGAGAGGAGAGAGAGAGAGAGAGAGAGAGAGAGCGATAGAGAAAGGGAGAAAGAGAGAGAGAGAGAGAGGGGGAACGAGAGAGAGAGAGAGAGAGAGCGAATTTGAACGGTCTATATATATATATATATATGTATAGAGAGAGATCTCGCGTGTGAGAGAGAGAGATAACTAGACAGAGAGCGAGAGATATACACATAAAGGGAGGGACGCACATACAGAGAGAGTGGGAGAGATCGAGAGAGAGAGAGAGGGAACGAGAAATAGAGAGAGAGATAGAGAGAGAGAGAGAGACATATAGAGCGATAGAGAGAGAGAGAGAGAGAGAGAGAACGAGAGAGAGAGAGAGAGAGAAACACATATACATATAGAGGGGGAGTAAGAGGAGGAGGACAGGGAAGGAGAAGCAGGGGGAGGAGGAGAATGAGGAGGAGGAGGAAGAGGAGGAGGAGGAGGGGGAGGAGGAGAAGGTGGAGGAGGAGGGGGTGGAAGAGGAGGAGGGGCAGGCGGATGAGAGGCGGGGGAGGGGGAGCACAAGGAGGAGGAGGGGGAGGAACGGGGATGGAAGAGCAGGAGGCGGAGGCGGAGGCGGAGGCGGAGGCGGAGGCGGAGAGGAGGAGGAGGAGGAGGATGAGGCTTAGATTAACAAATAATGCTACGAATCCTAAAATGAAGAGTCATGATAACGATTACCCCAGTGCGACCCTACCTAGAAGTTGGAGCCCCTAGGAAAGCAGCATTAGTTGCTATGCTATGCTATGTTATGCTATGCTATACCATGCTATGCTGCGCTATGCTATGCTATGCTATGCTATGCTATGCTGCGCTATGTTGTGCTATGCTGGGCTATGCTATGATATGCTGTGCTGCGCTATGCTATGCTACGCTATGCTATGCTATGCTGTGCTCTGCTATGCTAAAGCTCAGCGAAGCTAAGACGAAGGTAAGCTAGCTAAGATAAGCCTGAGCTAAGATGAACCTAAGCTAAGCTAAGATGAACTAAGCTAAGCTAAGATGAGATAAGCAACGCTAAGCTAAGGCGACGTAACTGGGGGAACCGCGGGGCGGATACTGGGGGAACCGCCCAGGGCGGGGACCACTGCCCGGCCCTTCAAGCACACCGAGTAAGAACCCTTCTAGGCAGAGCCTAGGTAGGGAACAAGACAAAGAGTAATCATCATACGAAGACGAAGAAGACGAAGAAGACAAAGAGTAATCGTCATACGAATTCTACCAACAATCTTCATACTAAGAATACGGATTATAAGGGTAATCGTGCTAATAGCAATTCTCCAGTCAGTGTTTGCATCGAAGGGGTCCCAGCGGAGATTGATTTGGCGAAAGTGCCGGGCCGATTTCGGTGGGCGGCTGGGTTTCTGGGTTCCCGGTTCCTGGGTTCCTGGGTTCCCGATTCAGGGTTCCGGGCCGATTTCGGTGGGCGGCGGGGTTCCCAGGTTCCCGGGGTCCTGGCCGATCTTCTTATCGATCGGTCTCACCATCGATCTCATTACCCACCTCTCGATCGATCTCACTGTCGATCTCACAATTGATCTCACTATCGATCTCACAATCCATCTCATTATAGATCGCACGAGCGATCTCACGATCGATCTCTCGATCGATCTCACTATTGATCTCATTGAATCGATTTCACTATCGGTCTCGCGATCGACCTTACAATCGTCCTCACGATCGATTCCACGATCGATCTCACAATTGATCTCAGTGTGCATATAACGAGTTTTCAACACATCTACTCATTGGGTTTTTCTCTGGTGCTTTTTTTACGAAAAATAGAAACCGTATGAATCATATTGACAATGAGACTAATCACACTTTATCGTAGTAGTAGTAGTAGTCGTCGTCGTCGTCGTCGTCGTCGTCGTCGTCGTCGTAGCAGTCGTAGTAGTAGTAGTAGTAGTAGTAGTAGTAGTAGTAGTAGTAGTAGTAGTAGTCGATGTCGTCGTCGTCGTCGTCGTTGTTGTCGTCGTTGTAGTAAAAATATGCTTAACAATATTAGTACCTATACTCATACTCATGCTATTAATCATGCTATCCATACTAATCGTACTTGTAGTACGACTACTAATGATACTATTGCAAATACTGCTAATACTTTCACTACACAGAGTAAACGAGTATAGCTAATACTACGATGACGACTCCTACTACTACTATTATTATTACTAGTAGTAGTACTACTAACACTACTACATTAGTAACAATTGATATACTATCATGTTTAAATTATATGTACTAGTAGTGAAATTTGCACTCGTACTAGAATTTGAACGGGCAGACAACACTACCAAGCGGTTTAATGCTACTGAGATTACGAATTGTGGATATGCTCGTGATATTCTTTAAATATGATCATGGTAAGTATAGGGACGATGCTATTAATACTACTACCGGTAATGATGATACTACTGAACATACGTATGATGATCATGCTATTAGCACGGCTAATACTCCTAGTAATAGCAATACGAGTACGAATGCGATTCATACGGATGCCAATCATCATTCGTAGTGCTGCATACTAGTAATATCCATGTAACTACCAGTATTACGAGTACGAACAGCAAAAACAATACTAATGCTATTGCTTCTTTTATCACTAATACGGGTACAGCTAAACATGCGACGAAGCCACGAATGCTGATACACGCAGTAAAGGTAATACTAACCCTATTACGAGGGGCGAGCAGAAGAGACAGGCCTGGACACATGAGGAGCTGATGGCCTGGGGGGAACAGAAGAAGGTGGAACACAGGGAGGAGTGAGGATGAGTAGTAGTAGTAGTAGTAGTAGTAGTAGTAGTAGTAGTCGTCGTAGTCGTAGTCGTAGTCGTTGTCGTTGTCGTAGTCGTAGTCGTAGTCGTAGTCGCAGTCGTAGTAGTAGTAGTAGTAGTAGTAGTAGTAGTAGTAGTAGTAGTAGTAGTAGTAGTAGTAGTAGTGTAGTAGTAGTAGTAGTAGTAGTAGTAGTAGTAGTAGTAGTAGTAGTAGTAGTAGTAGTAGTAGTAGTAGTAGTAGTAGTAGTAGTAGTAGTAGTAGTATAGTAGTAGTAGTAGTAGTAGTAGTATAGTAGTAGTTGTAGTAGTAGTAGTAGTAGTAGTAGTAGTAGTAGTAGTAGTAGTAGTAGTAGTAGTAGTAGTAGTAGTAGTAGTTAGTAGTTAGTAGTGGTCGTAGTAGTAGTAGTAGTAGTAGTGTTAATAGTAGTAGTAGT
>CAUYUJ010012095.1:5000-17500 GCA_963575745.1 Prorocentrum cordatum | reverse complement strand
CTGTGGCTCCGCGCGCGCGTGCGTAGCGGGTGGTGGTGCGCGTGCGTGCGTGCGTGCGTGCGTGGTGTGCGTGGTTGTGGTGGTGGTGGTGGTGGTGGTGGTGGTGGTGGTGGTGGTGGTGGTGGTGGTGGTGGTGGGTGGTGGTGGTGGTGGTGGTGGTGGTGGTGGTGGTGGTGTGTGTGTGTGTGTGTGTGTGTGCGTGTGTGCGTGTGTGACGTGGTGTGGCTGGTGGTGTGGTGGTGTTGCGTACGTAATGGCGGTGGTGGTGGTGGTGTGTGTGGTGTGTGTGTGTGTGTGCGTGTGTGTGTGTGTGTGTGTGTGTGTGTGTGTGTGTGTGTGTGTGTGTGTGTGTGTGTGTGTGTTGTGCGTGCGTGCGTGCGTGCGTGCGTGCGTGCGTGTGTGTCTGTGTGCGCGCGCGTGTGATGTGGTGTGACGCGGTGTAGCGTGGTGGTGGTGGGTGGGGTAGTGGGGTGGTGGTGGCGGTGCGCGTGCGTGCGTGCGTGCGTGCGTGCGTTGGTGGGTGGAAGTGGCGGTGGGCGGGGCGGGGCGCGGTGCGGTGGTGGCGGGCGGATGGGCGCGCGAGAAAGAGGCCCGCGGTGGGGGGATAACGCCATCCTGAACGACGGAGGCAAAACACCGATCCGAAAATGAGACACACGCTGCAGCGGGAACGCGATTCGGAACGAGCGGGGCCCGAAAATGAGGCCGGCGCCTCAGCGAGAGCAGCATTTTGGACAAAAATGAAGGCGAAAACCCAACTCCGAAGAAACCTGTGTGTAGAAAAAACAGTACGCGGGGGGGGGCGGCTACTCCCAAGACGTCATCAGGGGAAGAGGGAAAATAGTATTCATATTGAGTAATTGTTGAGGAAGAGAGGGGATAGACAACGAGGGGAGGCCCTTGGAGGTCTCTGGAGGCCTGTGGTGGCCTCTGGAGGCCGTTGGTGGCTTTTGAAGACTTGAAGATGCCAAACACATCATACGTCGTGATCCGCCGTGACCATCCTCGAGGGGTCAAGGGGGGAACAGGTCTCGCCCGATCCCGGGAACCAGTGCCCGATCGGAGGTGCCCGCAGCGGTGCAGGTGGGCCCACATAGTGTGCGCGACTCCCGAGGGCCGCCGAGGCCTCACGCCCCCCAAGGGGGCATCAGACTCAGGAGGCATGTCCTCGAGAGCATCGGCGCTGACATCTTGGAAAGGCGCTGGGCCTCGGCGTTAGAGGCGCCGGCAAGGGGGTCCAGTACCGATCCTGGAAATCCGTGCGGACCTTCGAGAGTTTGTGCTCGAGCCGCTATTCCTTCTTCGACTCGGCTGCCTCATGGCTCCCGGGTCGTCCCCGCGGCGCGGCGGATCACGGCAGCTTCGGGATCCTCTTTGAGGAAGGGGCCGGAGTCGGGACGAGACGGCGGCACGCACCCCCCATCAGGCCGCGTGGTGGGCGGCCTCCCGGCATCAGCCGTGGCCGCGCTCGGCGGTGCGGGGATGCTGGGCGCGGGGCGCTTCAAGGCCCGGGAGGAGAAGGAGGAGGAGGAGGCGGAGGAGCAGGAGCAGGAGGAGCAGGAGGAAGAGGACACAACTAATGACAACAATGGGCGTGCGGAGGAAAATGTCGCTTTCGGTCTAAACATCTAAGGCTGGGCCGCCTGCGTTCACTCACTCCTGAAATCACTTGCTTTGATTATCTGAGCGATTCGACTACAGACCGCCGTGGCGTGAGTCGAGCGCTGCAGTGCCCGACCGCGAGCGCAGCTCCGTCAGCGGGGAAGACCCGCGAGAGAAGAACATGTTCGATATCGGGGGGCGAAGCAGCTGCCGCTCACTGCGCCGCACTGCCTCCGCCAGAAACTGCATGACATGAATTTCTTGCCATGGGAACGTTTGTCTAAACTCCTTGAGACATGTTCCCGCTCCGTTTTCTGCCAAGTGTTAAGCTTGCTTTCGACTCGCTGCGGTACGCTCCCCCTTCCTGAAGAAGTCTGGCCGCATGCGAGCTGCCACCTGCCGCGCCATCGTCGGAGAGATCTGGTGCCGCCTCTGATCGTGAGCCATGGCACAGACTGTCTGTGCAAATCTGCTGGTCACTTCGCCTCCGTCAGGACTCCTTGCTTGACCTGCCCTCTACCCCTCGTCCTCGGCGCATGTTTGTTTTCCGACGGTATTCCCGTCAGGGTTTCGGGGAGTCTTGGTCCCGTGTGGGTCTTTCCCTCTTCCGCCCTTCTTATCCCCCTCCTACTGTTGCTGCCTCGGCTTCACGTTCGGGTGCGCGCGGGAGGGGGGAGCGGATCCGTAGCAGCTGTGGCGCGGACGACAGGTATTCGAATGGGCGCAGACAGCCTTGCAAGAGCAAGTCAGACAACGACAGGCAGCTGTTCAGGTGAAAGGGAGAGGTGCTCTCCAGGGCCCCCCGCGGTGCATTCATAGAACGCGCGGGAGATAATCGTGAGCGCGGCGACCAGCAAGCGCGGGCCGTTGCGATTGGCCAGTCAACCGCATGCAGTCCGTCCAATTATCGACGCTGAAGCTCGCGCTGCCGTCGTAGCACTTCCGGCCTGGAGTGCCAGGCCAGGGATCGGGATAACGACAGTGTGGCAATGCCGGCATCTATGGACGGCTTACGATGCGATGCAAGGCCAACGGCTCAACGAGGTTTATACCGAGAAGGAGAACAATCCGCTCTGCAATCATCGGCGCGATGGCATGCCGTGCGAGCTTCACGCCAAAGTCGGAACACTGTTCTGCGCAACAGATCGCGCAGCACAGTGAGCTGGAGCAGGTCAGAAATCAAATGGCAGAATGCGTAACCACCGTGAATGGCATGAAGATGAATCTCGCTGCCCTCCGAGATCGGCAAAATCACGCGGATGGTCGAGCCTCTGCAAATCACGACGCGAACTCCGCGCGCGAGACTGTGCTGCTGGACCCGCGGCGACAGGTCTGATGAACGCCATGCGCCTGGATGGAATTGTCAACGAGGCGGGTGCTGTATTTGCCGGGTTGGATGATTTGACCGGTGCGATCAATCACTAAAACAGCGAAGCGTTGCCAGCGCGAACGCGCCGCGCCGACAAGGGCCCAGTGGGCGGAACGGCGCGCAGGGGCATGGCGTCCGCGGATCGGGGCTGCTCTGCCAAGTCCGCGAGCAAGGGCGCGCGCGGCGGTTGGGTCCGGAAAGGCGCGCGCGCATCGCGGGGCTGCCCGCGGCGTCGCCCAGGGCGCTTCAGACGGGGGGTCACGGGACTGGCCAATAGGCCGGGAGCTCGCAATAACGGGCAAGTGTTCCTAATCGCGGAGCGAGGAAAAGCGTGGGCCGATGTGCTGGCGCCGCCGAGGCGGGGGTTGCAGGCGCGGAGGTAAAGGCGCCTTCGCGCGCACGGGCCGAAGCGTCCAACGGTCCGCCTCGGCCCTCGAGCGGGGAGGAACGTCGCCCTGCAAGCCCAAGACAGGGCGCGCGGGGAGGCTCTTCCCCGCGAGTGCCGCGCGGTCGCGAGTGGTCGATTTCCAGCGCCTCAGGGCGTTGGCGCTCGAGTGGGCCCGCGGCGGCGCCCGTGCCCTGGCGGCCAAGGCCGCCGCCTTCGTGGTCGCCGCTCGCTATCCCGCGCCGCCCTCCGCACGGGGGGGATAAGGGTTGGGGTGGGGCGGAGGGGCGCGCGGGGGCTGGGGGGGCGGGCGCGCGCCTTGGCGGCGGCGAAGGCTGGCGACGAGCACTCCGCTTGATCGCCCGCGTTTGCGGCGGCGAGAGCTGTCGCTGAGCATCCGCCGAGGTGTTCCTCCACTGCGGCGGAGAGACTGGCTTCGAAGCGTTCGCCGACCGAGTGTCCGCCGATGTCGTCGCCGCCGCTGGGGTCGCCTCGAAATCCTGGCGGGCCTCTCTCCCCTGCGGCGGCGCAGGCTGACGCTGGGTATTCCGCTGGGTCGCCTCTTCCTGCGGCGGCGAGAGCTGTTGCGAAGCGTTCGCCGGGGTCTTTCTCCGTTGCGGCGGGGAAGCGCGCCGCGAAGTGCTCGCCGAGGTCTGTCTCCGCTGCGGCGGGGGGTTCTACCGCTGAAGTTTCTGCGGCAGGGGGGCGCGACGCCATTGCGAATCAGTCTGCCGTGGCGCGCGGCGATGCCCGCGACGCGCTGCGCCCGCAGCGACACCCGTTTTCTGTTTTCATCGCGTTGTAAAACTTCATTTCAGGGCCAGCGCCTGGGCCGAAGGTGTCGTTGGACGTGAGCTTGTGCGACTCGTGGTCAGTTTCAGTGGCGCTGCGCTCGGCGTTGTGTTCCGCCGTGCTGTCTGCTGCCCTTCCCGATGCATTTCAGGAGTCGTAGGCTCGGCGGACGCGTGGCTGGCAGCGGCGAAGCACTGCCGCGCCCGCCCCTGAAGAGGCGCCACCCACGGGGTGATAGAGTCAAGGGGGGCGTTGCTATTGGGGCCAGGCGTTCCTGGCTCTGGGGCCTCTTGCAAGAGAAAACATGGAGTCCGCGAGATGGCGGTTTTTGAGCGTCGGAAACATGTGAATACATTTTATGCGAGGGGGCTGGTTCTACGCATCTCGAGCTCTCTGGCATCGTCTTCGGACTTTATCTCTTGGTGTCGCATGTTTCCTGCTGGTCCCGTCTCTCGTCGCTCTTTAATTTGCTGATGGAGTCGCCTTGGATTGCAGTCTCTGTCCATCGTTGTTTTTATTGGCCCATGGGCTTCGTTTCCTTCTTTTTCTTCTCCCGAACATCGCGTTCCCCTTCAATTTCCTCGCGCTTTCCCTGAAGCGGGTCTTCCACTGGTGGAGCGTTTCCCGAGGGAGGACTACGCCCGCGTGTGCAAACCGTTCGGCACTGTCTGTTTCGCGAAGTTCTCGAAGCTGACTTCCTTGAGCCTCCGTCCGGCGTGGCCGCCCCTCCTCTTGCGCGAAGAGGGGCGTCTCCTGGTGCTCTCCCTTCTCCCGAGAAATGTGCGTCGGTTTTCGTTTTGGCCCTGTGCGTTTTTCCCTCCGCTCTTTTCTTGGGTGGGGCCCGGGGGTTGCTATTGACCTACTGGAGCACCCGGTTTGGGGTTCTTCGGCGGGCGGTGTGTTTTGCCGTTCTCGGCTCATGTTTTATTTTGTTTCCGACGGTATCCCCGTCGGGGTTTCGCGGGCCCCCGGCCCCGTTTGGGCCTCCCCCGCTCTTTTTCTCCTCCTCTCTTGCTGCTGCCTCGGCTTCGCGCTCGGGCGCGTGCGAGAGAGGGGGGGGGGCTGATCGGTGGCATCTGTGGCTCGGGCGACAGGTAAAGGGGCGCGCGCGTTCCTTGTTCTTGACATCGTCGAGTCGGATTGCAAACGGTTCTTCCTTTCTATTCTTGCCCAGGCGTTCTCGCGAGTCGCGGCAGGGCGCGAGCTCGAAAGACTGACGGGAACTTGGCCGCCTTCGCAGGCGAGCCAGGGCCCGAGACCGGCGAGGTTCCGTTGCCCGAGGAACGGGGTGGTTTGGGCCACTGGCCATAACACCCCCCGCGCCTATGACCAGCTGATCGAGCTGCGCTTCCACCGCCCTCTCGAGCTCGGCCTTCGGCCCCGCGCCCATCGGCCTGGCGCCTCCTGCGTGGACCTCGCGTGGTTCAGAGCCTCGAGGAGCAACCCTGGCTTGCGTTGGCGCGTCGGTCGACCGCCTCCTGTTGCGCGCCGTGCAGCCGCAGCGCCGTCTTTGAAGTCCACCATGGGCCGGATGCCGAGCATGACTTTGCACATCCCTTTACGTGTGGCCTTCGCGCTGGTAGGCCTTCTTGATCCTGAACATGCTGAACGAAACGTCGACCATGCGGAGGCCGTGTCTTCGTCCGTGACGGCCAACCAACTCTGGAGGACTCCCTTGCTGAGGTTCTGCGCCTTGTCCGACTCGTCGAGCGTGTTGGCCGCCTCCTGTGCCACCGACATGGCGATCTGGCAGCGCGGCGGGCCCATCCCGTGTCCTTTGGCCAGTCGCTTGGCTTCGTAGTTCTAATATTGGCCTGTTGCGGCCCGTGCTTCACCATATGCGATACTTTGGGACGAGCCAAACGTCGTACTTCCCATTCGCCATGTCTCGGTTCACCGGGTTCACCTGCAGCACCAATTTCGGCACCGAACATCGTTTCTCGAAGGTCCACGCCTTTGTCACCCTTTTGCCGCCCTTGCCTTTCATGGCGACCTCAAATTGCCTGGCCTCCTTGGTCTCCCGTTCTTCGCCACCTCCTTCAGCAGCGGCCCGTTTCTTCGCCCCCCAAACCGTCCTCGCCCTCAAAGTCGCTGTTGGCAGCCTCGACAATCGAATGCGGGCCCGGAAAGTGAGCGCGCACGTGTTGTCGAATTATGCTACCGGAGTTTCCCACATAAGGCTGAGGCGGGGCCTCCGCTGGACGGGTGGACGGGGCACGAAATTTAGGAGGCAACACGGTATCTGAACACCCTCGTCGCTCAGGGGAGACATCTTTGGAGACACGGGAGGGGACGAAACCTGCGACATTTAACGAAAACTGCGCTTGGCAGCGTGCTCTTTTGCAGCGCAGAGAAGTTTTTGGGGCGAGCAAGAGCAGGAAAGCCGATACACGAAACTTAATAAATCACATGGTATGCGAATACTGTCCTCGCTCAGGCGGGGCCTCCCTGGAGGAATGGGAGGGGCACGAAACCTGACAAATCACATGGTATGCGAATACTGTCCTCGCTCAGGCAGGGCCTCCCTGGAGGGGCGGGAGGCGCACGAAACCTGACAAATCACATGGTATGCGAATACTGTCCTCGCTCAGGCGGGGCCTCCCTGGAGGGGTGGGAGGGGCACGAAATCTGATAAATCACATGGTATGCGAATACTGTCCTCGCTCAGGCGGGGCCTGCCTGCAGGGTGGGAGGGGTTCGAAATCATATGATATGGTGTTGCATGATATCTTATGGTATTGTATGGTATGGTATGGCATGTACGGTATTGCGATGGCATGTGGAACAGGAAGTTGGAGAAGGAGAAGGAGAAGGAGAAGGAGAGGGCGTTCTTGGAAAACAGGAACTCCACTCAGGATGTGGGGAAAAAGTCGAAGTCTCGAGCCACGAAGGAACATATAAGACACTGAAGGTCATCTGGGATATGTACCCCGTCGTTGCGGTCAGAAAGGTCACTGGAACACTTCCGAGATCGTAGATTCGCCGTCCTGCCTTGATCCAGGGCTCCACGTTTGTCCACGAAACAACTCTTGCACCAGGGATAGATTCAACAGGGGGTGATTCCGTGGCCCTTTCGACGGTGTGCCAAACGACATGCTCCACTCTGGAGCGTTTCTCCACCGGATGTTTTTTCGCCTCCATCCTCCACCTTCGTATGATCACACCAATAGGCTTCAGCGTACTCCTCCACCGTTTGCTCCTTCACCGTAGTGTCCCCTTCTTGGGTCTCCTCCTTGGTCCCGTTCTTCCCGCCGATCGCGCTCAAGTGCGAGGGTTTTTTTACCAACCATCCTGGGGTGTTGGGTCCTCGTTTTGAAGAGACGGTGCCCCGCGTTCCTCTCCTCTCCTCCTCCCCTCCTCCCTCCCCCTCCTCCCCCTCCTCCCTCCTCCCTGCGTTTCACCCACCCAGTATTGCGTTTCGTGGCCCCACAGGGTGCCCCACCGAAGGTCCCAGTGCTACCGTTCGCATGCGTCCTGCACACCCAGGACAGCTTTTCGTGGCCCCCTCCTCCCTCCTCCGCGTTTCTTGGCCCCATAGGGAGCCCCACCGAAGGTCCCAGTACTACCGCCCGCATGCGTCCCGCACACACCATATAACATTTCGTGGCCCCATAGGGAGCCCCACCGAAGGTCCCAATGGGACCGTCCGCGTGCGTCCCGCACACCCAGTACAGCGTTTCGTGGCCCCATAGGGAGCCCCACCGACGGCCCCAGTGGGACCGTCCGCATGTGCTCCGAAAACCTTATTTGGCATTTTCACGTACCCAGTACAGCGTTTCGTGGCCCCATAGGGAGCTCCACCGAAGCCCCCAGTGGGACCGTCAGCATGCGCCCCGAAACCTGATTTGGCATTTTACCCACCCAGTGCAGCGTTTCGTGGCCGCATTGGGAGCGCCACCGAAGGACCCCATGCCACCGTCCGCATGCGTCCCGAAAACCAAATGTGGCATTTTCATTCAGCCACTACAACGTTTCGTGGCCCCATAGGGGGCTCCACCAAAGCCCTCAGTGGGACCGCCCGCATGCGTCCTGCACACCCAGTACAGCGTTTCGTGGCCCCCTCCTCCCTCCTCCCTGCGTTTCACCCACCCGGTACAGCGTTTCTTGGCCCCATAGGGAGCCCCACCGAAGGTCCTAGCATTACCGTCCGCATGCGTCCCGCACACACCATATAACATTTTGCCGCATAGGAGCCCCACCGAAGGTCCCAGTGGGACCGTCCGCATGCGTCCCGCACACCCAGTACAGCGTTTCGTGGCCCCATAGGGAGCCCCACCGACGGCCCCAGTGGGACCGTCCGCATGTGTTCCGAAAAACTTATTTTGCATTTTCACCTACCCAGTACAGCGTTTCGTGGCCCCATAGGGAGCTATTGAAGCTCTGACTGGGACCGTCCGCATGCGTCCCGAAAACTCAATTTGGCATCTTCGCACACCCGATACAGCGTTTCGTGGCCCCACAAGGAGCTCCGCCGAAGGCCCCAATGCCACCGTCCGCATGCGTCCCGCAAGCCCAATTTGGCATTTTCACCCACCTATTACAGCGTTTCGTGGCCCCATAGGGAGCTCCACCGAAGCCCCCCGTGGGACCGTCAGCATGCGTCCCGAAACCTGATTTGGCATTTTACCTACCCAGTGCAGCGTTTCGTGGCCACATAGGGAGCGCCACCGAAGGACCCAATGCCACCGTCCGCATGCGTCCCGAAAACCCAATGTGGCATTTTCATTCAGCCACTACAACGTTTCGTGGCCCCATAGGGGGCTCCATCGAAGCCCCCAGTGGGACCGCCCGCATGCGTCTCACACGCTTAATTTGGCATTTTACCCACCCAGTACAGCGCTTCGTGGTCCCGTAGGGAGCTCCGCCGAAGGTCCCAGTGGGACCGCCCGCATGCGCCCTTCACACTTAATTTGGCATTTTCACCCGCCCAGTACAGCGCTTCGTGGCCCCATAGGGGGCTCCCCCGATCGGACCGTCCGCGCGCGTCCCGAAAACCCAATTTGGCATTTTCGCTTGCCCAGTACAACGTTTCGTGGCCCCATCGGGAGTGCCACCGAAGGCCCCAATAACACCGTTCGAATGCGTCCCGAAAGCCCAATGTGGCATTTTTGTCAACCCAGTACAGTGTCTCGTGGCCTAAGTGGGACCGTCCGCATGCGTCCCGCAAGCCCAATTTGGCATTTTCGCCCACCCAGTACATCCCTTCGAGGCCCCATGGGGAGCTCCACCGAAGGCCCCAGTGCCACCGTCAGCATTCGTCACGGAAACCCAATTTGGCAATATCACCCACCCAATACAACGTTTCGTGGCCCCATAAGGAGCTCCACCGAAGCCCCCAGTGTGACCGCCCGCATGCGTCCCACACAACTAATGTGGCATTTTCACCCGCCCACTACAGCGCTTCGTGGCCCCATAGGGAGCTCCGCCGAAGGCCCCAGTGGGACCGCTTGCATGTGCCCCACACACTCAATTTGGCATTTTCACCCGCCCAGTACAGCGTTTCGTGGCCACATAGGGAGCGCCACCGAAGGACCCCATGCCACCGTCCGCTTGCGTCCCGCAAAACCCAATTCGGTATTGTTTCACCCACCCAGCAGCGTTTCGTGGCCACATGGGGAGCTCCACCGACGGCCCCAGTGGGACCGTCAGCGTGCGTCGCACATGCTCAATGTGGCGCTTTTACCCACCCAGTACAGCGTTTAGTGGCCCCATGGGGAGCTCCACCGACGGCTCCAGCGCTACCGCCCGCATGCGTTCCCCCCTTCCAGTGTAGCGCTTCGTGGCCCCACAGGGAGCTTCACCGTGGTTGGGTCCTTCGCCAGGATCTTTTGTTGGAAGGAGATGTCGTCGCTTCGCTTTTGGAGCCACCCCGAAACTTGGAACCGGCTGCTGCTAGTAGCTCAAGGTCGGCTAGGTACTGTTGCACCCATGGCGTAGAAAAGCTGCATGCCTTGCCTTCTGGCGAAGCATGTATCTCCCCATCCATGCCTGCGGTGCCGAACACGGCTGCAATCACAGCCTGGTGATCGTCAGGGTCGCGGGCCCAACGTATAGAGTTACGAATTCGACGTATCCGCAGCCGAGTCGCATGTGGGGTCTGTCAGCTTCGAAACATTTACTGCGTGGTGCGACGCCTCCTCCTCCCATCATTTTTATCCCAGGTCATCTCTCGCTTGGGAAGAACCTTTACACTCAAAGGACGCACGAATGTTCTTAGGGTACCTTTGCCTTCTTGCTTCTGCGCCTCGTCCTTCGCAGTGTTCATTGGCCAGCCTTGCAGGGTGTTGGCAGTCCGCCACTCAACAAGTGCCAACTTCGGCGTCCAAGGCTCTTGCGTCCTCACCGCCCGTCCATACAGTACATCTCGACTTTCAGTACTTACCCAACATTTGGCCAAGGATGTCTATGAACTATTCTGGGATCACGAATGCAGATAACCCGCTCAGTGCAACTTTGATCACAAACACCTGGAGCATAGCTCTCCTAATCCATGTCGCCGTAGACGAGGTCCAGAAGCACCCGCCCATTCTCCCTGCGTGTCGTGCTGCTTGACAGCGTCGCAGCACTTTACTAAGCATGCCCTGTCCGCTGGGTAAGTAAGGCCCCAGCACTTGCATATCTCTCACAGCTAGTCCGTTCAACTGTTAGCACCGCCGTTGTTTTCGACTCGCTTGATAATGTCCAGCTCCACGTAGAATAGGTCGATGGTTCGTTTTCTCAGGGTTAAGCGTCCACTTGCCCTTCTATAAACGGTGATCGAGTCTCGCCGTGCTTGCATTTCAGATCCCTGTGACTCAGCTCGCCGTGGCTCCTTCTTCCATGCCCGTGCTCTTCGTGATATCATCCATGAAGACACTCAGTGAGGTCGGAGGTTGGGGGGTGAGATCGCAGTGGAACGGAGACCCCCAACCGAGTTTCGTTTCGTTCGTGTCGTGCGTGCGGGCGAGGCAAAGCTGCGTGGGCGCGCGAGAGGAATGAAGCCGCCGTAGCTAGGGCGAAGTCAACACAAATGATTCTCCCCCGCCCGCCCGTCCGTCCGTCGGGCGTTGGCTCGCGGTGTCCCGCGGTGTCCCGCGGTGTCCCGTGGTGTCCCGTGGTGTCCGGTGGTGTCCGCCGTTGCTAGGGCGAAGTCAAGACAAATGATTCTCCCCCGTCCGTCCGTCCGTCCGTCCGTCCGTCCGTCCGTCCGGCGGTGGCTCGCGGTGTCCCGCGGTGTCCCGTGGTGTCCCGTGGTGTCCCGTGGTGTCCCGTTGAGTGAGATCGATAGTGAGATCGATAGTGAGATCGATACTGAGATCGATAGTCAGATCGATGTGGTGCCCCGAGGTGACCCGTGATGTCCCAAAAAATGAGATCAATAGTGAGATCGATAGTGAGATCGATGTGGTGTCCCGTGGTGTCCGTGGTGTCCCGTTGAGTGAGATTGACAGTGAGATCGATAGTGAGATCGATACTGAGATCGATGTGGTGTCCCGAGGTGTCCCGTGGTGTCCCGTGGTGTCCCAAAAGATGAGATCGATAGTGAGATCGATAGTGAGATCGACAGCTGTCCCATGGTGTCCCGTGGTGTCCCGTTGAGTGAGATCGATAGTGAGATCGATAGTGAGATCGATAGTGAGATCGATGTGGTGTCCCGAGGTGTCCCGAGGTGTCCCGTGGTGTCCCGTGGTGTCCCGTGGTGTCCCGTTGAGTGAGATCGATAGTGAGATCGATAGCGAGATCAATACTGAGATCGATACTGAGATCGATGTGGTGCCCCGAGGTGTCCCGTGGTGTCCCAAAAAGTGAGATCAATAGTGAGATCGATAGTGAGATCGATGTGGTGTCCCGTGGTGTCCCGTGGTGTCCGTGGTGTCCCGTTGAGTCAGATCGACAGTGAGATCTATAGTGAGATCGATACTGAGATCGATGTGGTGTCCCGAGGTGTCCCGTGGTGTCCCAAAAGATAAGATCGATCGTGAGATCGATAGTGAGATCGACAGGTGTCCCATGGTGTCCGGTGGTGTCCCGTTGAGTGAGATCGATAGTGAGATCGATAGTGAGATTATAGTGAGATCGATGTGGTGTCCCGAGGTGTCCCGTGGTGTCCCGTGGTGTCCCGTGGTGTCCTGTGGTGTCCCGTGGTGTCCCGTTGAGTGAGATCGATAGTGAGATCGACAAGTGTCCCGTGGTGTCCCGTGGTGTCCCGTGGTGTCCCGTGGTGTCCCGTGGTGTCCCGTAGTGTCCCGTTGAGTGAGATCGATACTGAGATCGATTGAGTCAGATGTTGGTTCAGCCCCCCTCTTCCCTCCCACAACCTCCTTATCACCCGAAGGGTGGTCGTATAGGTATCATCTGGAGGACGCCTGTGAT
>CAUYUJ010012094.1:0-17500 GCA_963575745.1 Prorocentrum cordatum | reverse complement strand
CCCTGGGGGGCGGCCGGCCGGCCGGCCACGGACCGCAGGAGCCGACGCGCCAGGAGGAGCTGAGGCCGGGAGGGCGCCAACTGCACTCTGCCGTCTCTCTTCCCTCCTGCATCCTCCCTGCTGCTGGTCCTCCTCCCCCTCCCCCTCCTCCTCCTCCTGCCTCTTGCTCCGTCCTCCCTCCTCCTTCTTCCCGACGGCACCGAAGCACGAAGGCAGCAGCGAGGGACTGAATTGAAAGGAGGAGGAGGAGGAGGAGGAGGAGGAGGAGGAGGACAGCATGGGTACTGCGAGAGTTGGTGAAGTGCCGCGCACACCCGACGCCCTTCCCATTACTGCGAGAGTTGGTTAGGTGCCGCGCACACCCGGGTGATAGATACCGCCCTCCTGCTCTTCTTGTCCCCCTTCACCAAAATCCCTCTTCACCCGCCTTCATGGTACTGCAAGAGTTGATGAGGTGCTGCGACACCGCGCCGCCTTCCCCATTGAAAAAACAGTGAAGTGAACCGTGAGTTGTTGCCGCATTGAAAAAGCAGCGCGCCCGCGGCAATCCAAACGCTGGCCGCGGGTCGTGTCTCGTCCCCGTGCTCGTACCCACCCCTCTTGCTCTGCTACCCAATATCCCTCCAGCCCCCCGTGGACAAACGGAACGATGTCTACGAACGCGTACGTTGCCAGGAAGGGAGGAGAGGAGAAGGGAGATAGAGGCTAAGAGTAGAGAGGGGAGTAGAAGGGGGCGAGGTCCTCCCTGAGAGCAGCGCTGTCGCCTGAAGAAGGCGGCCCGGCCGCCTCCGGCAGCCGAGTGGTGACAGCTTGGAACAGATGTGCCGCTATGAAAGCGCACAACTCCGAACTGTATTGTTCGGATTGCGGTGCTCGGAGGTCGTCGGGGACGCCGCCGCTGCCAGCCTCGCGCGGGTGTCTGCCTGAGCTGTCTCTGAGGGAGCAGCGCCCTCCGCGCGGAAGGCCAGACACAGCCTGGCGAAACGAGGGTTGACCAACCAGTAAAAACTGGGTGGGTTCGACCGCGGTGGCCGCGAATTCGCACTGATCGACCCCGACAAAGTCCAAGTTCCCGCTAGTGCGTTGCCTGCCCAGGGTGCGCAGATGGACACTCTCTGGCAGGAACCAGCAAGAGGGAGCCAGGGGGTCAGAAGGGGGCGCGGGGTGTGTAAAGGTGCCTGCCGCTCCAAACATGTAGCAAGCATACATGAAAGTCAGACACGATCTGTACAGCTCATTGCCTAGTTCGAGTTGTCTCCACTCAGAAATGGAGCTCGTGGAGATCCCCCATAAGCTACTGATGGATATGACAGGGCGGGGGCCCCTGTGTCGTCCAAGAAAACTCGGTCGAGCTGCTGACCACGTCGCTCGTGGCGGGTCCGCGAACACCCCAATCGCGTGCCCATCCTGGATGAGGTCCATGAATAAAGGTATCGAATGTGATTCAAACGTGCGCTCTTGGACCTCATCGCTGGCCGCTGGCAAGCTTAGCATGACCAGAGGGGCTCCGGCGGCCGACACTGAGCTTTCGATGTGGTCCTGGACGTCTCCGGGGCGGTGTGGGCCACCAAACAAGTGCAAGACGTAAAAAACCGTGCGACGCACTCTGGGGATGTCGGAGCGGGGCGGGCGGAAGGGAGCATGTTCAGTGTACGCCACGGCCGGGGCTGGGATGCGCGTGGGGACCCACAGGGGGCTTGGTGGCGGTGGAGGCAAAGCAGGGCCGTAGACTTCTTGCGGGGGGGTCCCTGGCGGATGTAGGGCGAAGCCCAAGAGCGCTGAGGGCGACGGCGTCCACGTGGTCCTGCTGCCGGAAAGCCTCAGTTTCTTCCGCTGAAAGGAACCGCCCCCGTTGGATCAACCCTTGGAGACACGCTTCCGCGCCGTGCCGCATATTTTTCAGGAGGCGCGGGCGGCTGTGGAAATCGCGAAGGCATATATGGCGCACTCCTCCTGACCCGGCCAGGGACCCGGCGAGGTTTGTGGACGGGTGTGCTTTCGTCCTGTGGGACCTCCAAGCCCCCGGGGTGTGGGCGACGTGGTCACACTCGTAGCATGGGTAAGCAACCGTCTGGTCTGGGGCGAGGCATGTTCGCGGCGGCGGAAAGGCGGTCGCCCGGCACAGACTCCGGAGGCGGGATTGCCACTGACGAAGGCGACGCTGGTCTGCCCACCACTTCTCGTGGGCAGAGAAAGCCGAACTAAGCAGACGCTTGTAATTTTGCGGCGATTCCCGAGCGATCCGGATTCATCCGCTGGGCTCCCGAGGTGCTTGCGCGGCGTCCCCCAAAAAAGAACGGACCCATTTGATATCCTCCAAGAACAGCTGCGCCCAAGAATCTATGTGGTGGGCTGTGAGACCCAAGAGCAACCGTAATTGTGGGGGGGCCTGACGGAGCAATTTGGGCACGTAGCAGAGCTTGATCCTGCGGATGCGGATCTCCGCAGGGACCTCTCCAGTATGGCCCAAAACGTCGTCGACCGAGGGTTGGGGGACATCGGGCCTCGTCCGCAATCGGGCCGCCGCCCGAAGGCCCCCCAGATACGCGGCTTGCAACGATTCGAAAGCATGCGCGCGCAACCAGTGCCATACCGCCGAATCGAAAAGCAATCGAGAAGTCCCCAGCGAGTGCAACCACGAAGGTTTCGTGGGCAGCGGCAGTTGGACCCGAGGGAAACTGAACGACTGAGGGGGCCTAAGGCCACGTGAAACTGTTGCCTCCGATGCGCCGCCTCGCCGTCTAGCGTACCTGAACGATGGGCCATGCTACCCACATGCTTGCACTTGGAAACTAGGTTGACCGCTTGCCGGTACTTGGGCGCGAGCACAGGGCTGGGCGGGCAACGGAAGAGGTCTTTACGCGCAGAGACCGATCCAGGGCCCCGGATGTCTACCAGAGCAGCCGTTTTGCCCGGGCCGAAATTCAGTCGCAACCCTCTCTCCATCATGGCCGCGTACAATATGTCTACCGCGTTTCCGATCAGCTCCCGGATATGAGCGTTGGCCAGAGCCACACACAGATCTAGCAGATCGTCTACGAAAGCGATCTCCGCGGCTTCAGTGGCCTTGTGCTCGTCGGGAGGAGAGAAGAGCCGCTCCTGGGGGGCGTCAAGCGGGAGCAAAAGGCCCGCATTTTCCAGGTCCCCCCTAATCCTGGCCAGGAGCGGGGCGAACAACACATTGAAAACCCAGTCGGCCAGGGCCCCCCCCCGGACGCGTCCCAGCGCGAGTGCGGCAGATCTTGTCACCCCCAGCAACTCGGAACCATGGGTGTGCATGCGCTTCAGACGCCGTGGCCACTAGATGCTTGTCCGGGGTCAGGGAATCCAGGATGCTGGGCTGGGCCAAGGCAGCCTCCAGGGCAGGGAGCAACGGCAATGGGATGTCTGCGCTTTCTAATGCCTCGGCCAAGTCCTCGGGGTCAGTGGGAAGGGGGAGAACAAAGTCCCGCACTACGGAATATAATGCTGCTTTCATGTCTGTGAAAAACAAAGTCGCCGAAACTTTCTTCTGCTGGGCTAGCAGGAGAAAGGTTCGGGCCATGTGCGAGGCCATTCTAGAACGACCTTCGAGCCCCCCGCACTGCGCTTCCCCGAAGAAGGAGGAGGTGATAGGAGCTGTTTCCTGAGGAACCGGTGGTGGTGTTTGGCGATGTTGCTCATGAGGAGGATTTGCCGATAGAAAACGCTAAAAGGTGACTGCCGTGCCGCCCTGCCACGCGAATGGCTCTTGCACGTGCAGGTGGGCCTTGACCACGAGTGGGTGCACCAATCGAGCCATGGCTCTTGGGGCAGCGCTCAACAATGCATTTGGGATCCCGTCCGGCCCTGGTGCCGTGCCCTTCGGTGCTCTCTTGAAGGAGGAAGTGAGTTGCCGGAGGGGCATCGCGTTTTGGATAGAACGGGGAATAGAAGCACCTAAATCGTGCCCCCCTTTGTTGTGCCTCCGAGCTTGGGCAATGGGCGGCAGAATCTCAGCAGTTTCGATATTGGCGAAGTTTGCACGAACATCAGCTGCTATGGCCTGGGGCGACGTGAGGACGTTGCCCTTGGGATTTGTGCGAAACGGCAGCTGCCGGGAAGTGCGAGTAGCCTTTCTACCTCCTCCTCCAAATCGCTGCAAGATGCGACGGAGCTGCCACTGCTGGGCCGAATCGTGGGCCCGCCCAGCCCGGGCGACCTGCTCCCCCAAACCCTCCAAGAAAACACACTTGTCTGCCTCGAGTAGCTGGCGCACAACCTTCCGTGTACACCTCAGCGCTGCGAGCAGTACCGACTCGAACTCTGCCGGATGCAAGGCGCCCGGCAAGAATGAAGAAACGGCAATCGCACAAGCAGCCAGGGGAGCAGCAGCAGATGGTGGCAGAGAGACAGGGTGGGAGAAAGACTCCTCCTCCTCCTCATCATCCTGCCTCTTGCTCCGTCCTCCCTCCTCCTCCTCCTCCTCCTCCTCCTCCTCCTCCTCTTCCTGCCTCTTGCTCCGTCCTCCCTCCTCCTCCTCCTCCTCCTCTTCCTCCTCCTCCTCTTCCTCCTTCCTCTTGCTCCGTCCTCCCTCCGTCCTCCCTGCTCCTCCTCCTCATCCTCATCCTGCTCCTGCTTCTTCCTCTTTCCTCTTACTCCCTCCTCTTTCCTCAATCGTCCTCCTCCTCCTCCTGCCTCCTCCTCCCTCCTCCTCCTCCTCCTCCTACTACTCTCCTCCTCCTCCTCCTCCCCTCCTTCTGCTCCATCCGCGTCCATCCTCCTCCTTGCTCTCTTGCGTTCGTTTCTTCCTCGTCTTCCGTCCTCATTATCCCTCATCGTTGTCCCTCCTCCTCTTCCTCCTTATCCTCCTCAATCCTCCTCCCTCTCCCTCCATCCTCGTAATATTCTCCTTCCTCCTCCTTCCTCCTCTCTCTCCTCTTCCTCCGTCTCCTCCTCTGCCTATCCTCGTGCTCGCTCACCATCCTGCTTCTGCTCCTGTTCCACCTCATCCTGCTCATCCGCCTCCTCCTGGTGAGGTTCAACTCGGTGGTGGCCGTGACGCCGGGCAGCTACAAGTTCGCCCTCGCCAATACGGATCGGCTGGACGCAAGCAGGACGTCTCCCGCCTCCCCCCCCACCTGGGCGCCGTTCTCTCGTTCTCCCCCTCGGAAGGAGGACGAGGGAAGGCTAGGGAGGATTTCGAGGACGACGACAACGAGGGAAGAGGAGAGGAAATATTCGATTGGCTTACGCCACATCCGCCGACCCCTATATAAACTATTGCGCCTCCAGGGCTGCATTTCACGAGGCTTGTCCGAATCATGACATGGCGCTCGACATCGTTCCTGTTGCTTCGTTGCTGTTATCGTACCTCTTGGTGTTTTTTTGTGGCCTTTTGGTGGACGACGACGACGACGACGACGAGGGAAGAGGAGAAGGAGGAACGGGAGGAGGAGGAGAAAGAAATATACTTGGCAGGAAGATGGGGAATCATAAGAGGAAGAGGAGGAAAAGGCAGAGGAGGACAAGGAATAGGATATGCTGATGATGAGGAGGAGGATGAGGAAGGCCAGCGTAAACCCAAGGTGCATAAACGATATTGCATGGTATTGCAAGAATACCTCCCTCCAAGTGTCCTCTTCATATGCCCCTGCATCACTGAGGGAAGTGCCCCATTGGAAGACAACCGTTTGAAAGTCTTGAGTTGTGCCAGAACGCCATTCCTGGGACATCCGCGCCGCGGATCACTGTTCCTGTTGCGTCTCGACGATCTTGAATCGTGCAAGAATGCCATCCCTGGGACTTCAAGTGCGAAAACTCCATTCCTGGGGCGTTAGCGATGAGAACCCTTCAAACGGCTGTAGTAAAGTCTTAAGACGAATATGCACGCAGCAAATGCGAGAACCACATGTTGAAAAGGAGCTGCACTCCATCCGTGAAGCTCCTGCAAACTTTCAAGACGAGTGTGCGCGGCGTTAAGGCGAGAGCCACATTTTGAAAACGGGCCGCCCTCGATCTGTCAAACTCTTGCAAACTTCTTAGGCGAATGTGCGAGGCACTATGCCCTGAATCCGTGAAACTGCTGCGAAGTTTGAAAACGAGTTCGCGCGGCGCTAAGGCGAGAGCCACATTTTGCATGCGAACCGCCCTCAATCCGCGAAGCCCTTGCAAATTCTAAGCCTCAGGATCATAGATGGTGAGGAAGTCTAAGGCGAATCGCCTGGCCCGCCCTTTCGACCGGCCTCGGGGTGCGACAGGGAGGAGTTACATATGAGGAGAAGGGGATGGGGGAGGTGTACCTTTCTCCTCCTCCTCCTCCTCCCTCCATCTTCTTCCTCGCACACCCTACTGCTACCTTGTTCACAATTTCTCCTCCCTCTGTCCCCCATCCCCCATCCTCCCTCCTACCTTGCCTGCTTCATTTTCCTCCTCCTCCTCCTCCTCCCCAGTCTCTTCATCCGTCGTGGATGGAGGAGGGGAAGGAGAGGAGGAGGAGGAGGAGGAGGAGGGAGAGGACCAGTGTGAACCGAAGACTCATCAACGATGCTGGAATACACCCTCCAAGCTCCCTCGTCATAGGCCTCTACAAGGATTCATTTCCACTGAGGGAAGTGCCCCGTTGGTGGACCGCCGTGCAAAAATCCTGAAGCATGCCTTGACACCAATCGCAGGAGTTAACGCCACTAGTCAACCTGACTGTTGCGTCCTGACGATATTTGATTATCCAGAATCGTGCCAAAACACCATTCCTGGGAGTTCAACACCGCGAACCAACGTAACAGTTGCACCCTGACAGTCCTGAACCGTTCCAAAGCACACCTTGTAGTACGTTAGCCATAAGAACCAATGAAGCCCGCGCAACGTTTCGAAACGAAAGCGCGCGGCGCCAGGGCGAGAGCCACATGTTGAAAACGAACCGCCCTCAATCCGTCAAGCTCTTGCACATAGAAAAAACGAAAGTGCGCGGCGCTAGTGCGGGAACCACAGTTTGAAAACGAGCCGCTCTCAACTTGTGAAATGTTCGCGAAGTGTGCCAACCAGCGAGTGTGCGCGGTGTGATGGCGAGAGCCACATGTTGAAAACGAGGAGGGAGTAGGAGTAAAGAGGGAGAAGCAGGACCAGGATGAGGAAGAGGAGGAGGAGGAGGAGGAGGAGGAGGAGTTGGAGGAGGAGGAGAAGGAGGAGGAGGAGGAGCGGAGGAGGAGGAGGAGGAGGAGGAGGAGACTCTAACGGCGGAAGAGAAAAAGGAGGAGGAGGAGGAGGAGGAGGAGGAGGAGGAGGAGGAGGAGGAGGTGGACGGGGGAGGAGGAGGAAGCAAATGAGGATGGGGGAGGTATCGAGGAGAAGGAAGTGCATTCATGAGGGGTGGTGAGCCGCGCTGCGCCCGTTCGCCCTGCCCGTTCGCAGCATCTGCGCGGACGGGTGGTCTTCAGCATGGGGCTCTCGCCCTGGCGCCGCGCGTGCTCGTCCCAAAAAGGGTGCGCCAGCTGCAGGGATGGAGCAAGGGGGTCGACTGGGGGTCGATGCCCCCCCCCCCCTATGCCCATCCCTATTTATCGTTGCCCCTGAGGTTCCCGTCTCCGCGCCAGCCGCTTTCGCCCTCAATTCGACGCCCTCCCCGCCGTCGGGGGCCTGCCGCCGGACGCGCGCGCCTTTAGGGGTGCACCAGCTGCAGGGATGGAGCACCGTCCCTTTTCGAGAGGAGCTCTCGCCTGAGGCTCCCTGGACTGCCAGAGACCACGCCCTGACTCCTGATCCGCCCTACTTTGGGCGATTTCGAGAGTAGGGCGGAAATTTCCGCCCTACTTTTGAGGCCCCTTTGAGCGTCGATTTCCGCCCTTGAGGCTCCTTTGGCGTCGATTTCCGACACAATTTTAGGTCGGAAAATCATCCAAAGTACGGCGGATCAGGAGCCAGGGCGAGCTCGGGTGGTTGGGTGTGCGCGATTGCTGCCTGGATGGAGGAACGCTCCTTTTGCAAGATGGGGGTCTCGCTCGAGACTTCCTCGGTCTGCATGACCAGACGTGCAAACTGGTGCAACGAACACAGACGTGGGCGTTTCTGTTGTATGGTTCACTTGTATGGCCCTTACATGTCACAGCACCATTCATTATGATCCGATATAAGGATGGAAACCAGCCCCTTTTCCAAAACTGGCCTATCGCCTGAAATCCTAGATCCAGAGATGCTGCTCTTTCGAGTGGGTGCTTCTTGCGGTGAAAAGGGAGGCTTGTGGGAACTTGTGGGGAAAGGACTCGGGACGGGGGGGTGTATTGCAGCATTGTTGATGCATCTTTAGTTCACTCCGGTCCTCCTGCTCCGCCTCCTCCCTGGGACTCCAGGCATTCATCCTTCCTTGCCTGCCTTCACCTCCCCCCTCCTCCTTGTCCTCCGTTCTCCGAACTCCTTCCGTATCCCTCCGCCACCTTCCCGCCTCCCTTCCCAGACGGCGGCGGCGACGACGACGACGAGGTGGAGCCGAGTGCCCGCAGGATGGCACCCGCCGCCGCTGCCTCGCAGCTGAACGCCAGGGCGGACGAGAACTACGTCGTGATGCGCGTGGGTACGGGCGACGGGAAGGGCGACAAGCTGTTCCCGGAGGAGCCGGGGGTTCTCAGGGCTGGATAGGGGGGGCGAGCTGATGACGACGACGACGACGATGACGATGATGATGATGATGATGATGATGATGATGATGATGATGATGATGATGATGATGCTAATGATGATGATGACGATGGCGATGACGATAACGATGATGATGATGATGATGATTATGATGATGACGATGGTGATGATGCTGATGATGCTGATGATGATGGTGGTACTGATGATGGTGATGATGATGATGATGATGACGATGGTGGTGGTTGTGGTGGTGGTGGTGGGGAGGGGTGGGGGGTGGCGGTGGGGGTTGGGGGTTGGGGGGGTGTTGGTGGTGGTGACGACGATGACGACTATGAGGATGAGGATGAGGATGATGATGAGAATGATGGGAAGGATGGTGATGGTGATGATGATGATGATGGTGATGGTGGTGGTGCTGATGGTGCTGATGGTACTGGTGATGATGATGCTGATGATGGTGATGATCATACGTCTAGTATCACGGCTCCTCGTGCAATTTCTACATATCACGCGACAGTTGTTTTCACGAGTTTTGCTACAGAGAAATGTGCAGATCTCAGCGCAAGTCTTGTTGCATTTTCTAGTTCTGCTGCTACTACATCCTGTAATACAGATTTCGCCAGTACACTGCAGATACCCTCGCAGTTCGTTTTCCAGCCAGTAGTATCGCTTCCCCGATCACTTTTACAACTGCCTGTTCGGCATTGCGTGCTGGTGATGTTGATAATTGCGGTCGTGATGGCGAGGACGATTCGGCATATGAGGTGTAGGAGGACAGAGGAAAAGAGAGAGGAGGACAGAGGAAACGGCGAGGAGAAGAGAGGAGGAGGACAAATATGATGAGGGTGAAGAAAGAGAAGGACGATGAGGAGAAGAGGAGAAGACGGAGGAGGAGGAGCACGACACAGGGGATAGACGAGCAGGAATCGAACGTACTTGTTTTGAGGGGCTGCTCGATGTGTACACATATGTATGTATACGCACGTGTATGTATCATGCTGTAAATACACGCTCAGACAGAGAGAGAGAGAGAGAGCGATAAAGAGGGAGGGAGAGAGAGAGAGAGACATAAACACACATACGCAAGAGTACACTGCTGCCCCTATTTCGTTGCCGTCGTTCTCTCCCTTTTGCTTCATATCCCGTCCTGGCTCGTCTCCGTTCTCGCCCTTCCCTGTGAACGCTTTCCCGTCTTCCTTGCCGATGTTTGGGTTGGCTCCTCCACAGGAGGTCTCCAGAAGGCCTCTCGAAGACTCCTTGGGGGCTTCTACGGGGCCTTCTGGGAGCATTTCGGGACCCTCGGGGTGCTTCTTGGGGCCACCTTGCTGGCAACAGCGGGCTTCCCTCAACGAACGGGTCCCGATGTGGAGCGTGTTGGTCGGTGTCTTGAGGTCATCTCGGGCTGTCTTTGGGCGTTCCTCGGGTCCAGTTCGGCCGTTTTCGGGCGCTCTCGGGCCGTCTTGAAGCTTTTTGTTGCCCGTCTTGGGGCGATCCAGGGGGGCATCTTCGGCAGTCTCGGACTCCCGGAAGACCGAAGAAGTGGATGTCTTCGAATCGCACAACAACCGTAGAAACAGCACCGTGTTTGGCCATTTGGAGGGCGTCGTGGGGATCTTGCTTGGGTTGGGCCGTCTTAGTTGAGCAGCGTCTTAGCTGAGCAGCGCCAAGCAACCCAAAGCAATGCCTAGCAATGCCAAACAATGCAAAGCACTGCCAAGCAATGCCAAGCAACGCCAAGCAATGCCAAGCAGTGCCAAGCAACGCAAATAAGTGCAAGTCAACGATGCCAAGCAATGTAGAGCCAATGCCCAGCCACGCCAAGCAATGGTAAGCGATGCCAAGCAATGCGAAGCAAGGGCAAGCAATGCAAATATGCAAAGCAAAGGAACGAAACAGGGCAATGCGAAGCAAGACCAAGCAATGCAAAGCAATGCCAAGCAACGTCAAGTAATACTTAGCAATGCCAAGCCATGTCAAGCAATGATTCCAAACAACGATTCTGGAGCAGCTCGGACGAGCTCATCATGGCTCATGACCCACATCTCTAGTTGCCTGCGGCAAGTCTCGCCACCGTGCTTGTGCAACAGCGCAGCAGAGACTGAGTGTAGGAACAGCGCGGTTCTGACGACTGGTCTCAATGAGGACGGGTCGTGAACTCGACTTCGTCTTCGTCTGCGCGGTAGAGGGGAGGTCGAGTTCACGCTTCGTTGCAGTTAAGCGAGCGGTCTGAACGCAGGCGGGTCGGGAATTTAACCTCATCTTCGTCCGCGCGGTAGGGAGGAGGAGGAGGAGGAGGAGGAGGAGGAGGAGGAGGAGGAGGAGAAGGCGAAGGAGGAAGAGGAGCAGGAGGAGGCGGAGGAGGAGGAGGAGGCGCAGGAGGAGGAGGAGGTGGAGGAGCAGCAGGAGGAGGAGGAAAGGGAGAACATGAAAGCAAGTTGGAGAAGGCGGCATCTTCTGGGCTCTCTTGGGACCTCTTGGGAGCCTCTTGGGGTCCTTCTGGGGGGGCCTCTTGGGCCTCTTCGGGGCCTCTTGGGTCCCGTTGGGGCCTCTTGCGCCGTCTTAGGGGGCTCTTGGCCCGTCTGGCGCCTTCGGAGGCCGTCTCGGGGGCCTCTCTGTGCCGTTTTGGTGCCCTCTTGGAGCGCTTTATGACCGTCTTGTGGCCTTCTTGGCAGACCCTTGAGCGATCTTAGGGTCCTCTTGGGCCGATTTGAGGCCCTCTTTGGGGGCCTCGTTGGGTGTCTTGAAGCTTTTTTGGAGGCCCGTTGAGCCGTCTTGGGCGGTTGAAGACCCAGATGAAGCTTTTGGAACATCCATGCTTTTCGACTCCCCGAGTTCTCTTGGAGGCTCCTGGGAGGCCTCTCGGAGCTCTCTTCGGCCTTTTCGGCCGTTTTGGAAGCCTCTCGAGCCGTCTTGAGACCGCTTGGAAGCATCTTATGCCGTCTTGGGCCGTCTTGATGTCATTTTGGAAGCCACCTTGAGAACCAGTTTCGCCGTCTGGAGGCGGAAAAGAGTGCTAGATAACACTTTCAGGGAGGGGCGATGTTTGACGTGGGTCGGTGCGAGGGTGGCGGTCGGCCCTAGAACATAGTGAAGCATCTTCCAGCCGACAGACGAGCGTTCTGACATACCCACTCCGTGAAGGCACGGTGGTTGATAGGTATTTGCATTGCAGACTTGATTGGGGAAGCCAACAGGTACCGATACCGCGATCCCCTTGACCTCTCCAGGGGCGCAGTCCGACTAGAATTCCGAAGCGACTCCAGCGGTGGCAACGAGGGCTCCCATGGGGGGGCAAAAAGGGGAACGCGAGGCACTGGTAGCGGTATCGGTCCTCCTCCTCCTCCTCCTCCTCCTCCTCCTCCTCCTCCTTCTCCTCCTCCTCCTCCTCCTCCTCCTCCTCCCCCTCCTCCTCCTCCCCCTCCTCCGCCTCCGCCTCCACGGGCTCATGGCACGACAAAGCGCATCTTCTGGAGGAGCTTGTCGTCTTCCCGGGGAACAGCGGCGGCGTTCGCAGCGGAGTCGCCGCCGCCGTCTTCGCGCTCGCGTGCTGCCTGGCCGCGGCGTGAGGCTGGGCTTGCGCTGGACGGGGCGTGCAACTGCAGCCTGGGGGGGAAGAGGAAAGAGGAGAAGGAGAAGGAGGAGGAGGAGGAGGAGCAGGAGGAGGAGGAGGACGAGGAGGAGGAGGAGGAGGAGGAAGAGGAAGAGGAGGAGGGCCATATCTGACATCCTATCCCTCCCCCATCCCTTCCCATTGCGCTGATGTGTTCTCTATCTGCGCTCGCGTGTCATAGCCGACGTGAAACTCCCCCAAACAATATCGTGTGATGCGCAATCGGAAAAGTGGAGCTTCGTACATCGGAGGAGGAGGAGGACGACGAGGACGAGGACGAGGACGAGGTGGCCAGTGAGCACGAGGATAAGCAGGAGGAAAAGGAATAGGATGAGGAAGGACGAGGACGAGCAGCAGCAGGAACTGGAGCGGAATGAGTGGGAGGAGCAGGATGACCATGGCAAGACGGGAGGGGAAATGAGAGAAGCGACAACGAGGACTCGGATCCAGACGAGCGTCCCGCGCTGAGGCTGAGGCGGGAGCGCCATTCTGAACGACGGGAGCAAAGCGCCGATCCGAAATTGAGGCCCACGCTGCAGCCGACAACGATCATAGCGTAAAACACCAAGGGGAAACCACATGTTGAAACTCTGTGTGTGACCACACTTGCGCGGAGGTGGCGGGATACTTACCGCACGTAATCGGGGAAGAGACGAGGGTTGCAGTCATATCGTGTAAGCGAGGAGAATGGAGGAGGACGAGGGGGGAGGAAGAGGAGGAAGAGGAGGAAGAGGAGGAAGAGGAGGAGGAAGCGGAGGAGGAGGAGGAGGAGGAGGAGGGGGAGGGGGAGGGGGGAGGGGGAGGGGGCCCGTAGCCATTTCGGCTCAAGCCATTTTGGCTCAAGTCTGTAGCGGTGGTTCAGGACGTGAGCGTTTTGTCTGGCACAGGGGATCTGCGGCCCCGACCTCTTCTCGGAGGCAATACCTCCACCCCTTTTTATCCCCTTCTCGATATTGCATTGCGGCTCGTTCCGCACCCGCGCGCACTGATCATGGCAGGTCGATGGCACCCGATGGGTTCAAGACTTGGGCTTGCAGTGACCGGCAATGCGGCTACAGGCACAAGTTCCTCCCTCGTGTCGCCTGCCCAGTGCGAGGCAAACCCGCGCCAACCAACGTGCCCAAGGTCCAGCACAGCGGTGGCAAGACTCGAGGTGCCTTGCAGCGTGGCCCGCCGCCGCTCACGGGCGGTGCTGTCATGGTCCTGGACGAGGAGTCCGCTCAATGCGTACGCGAAGCTCAGCGTGGACGACTTCAGCAAGCTGTCCACCGCGTGGCGGCCAAAAGCAGGTCGCACTGGTGCTTGCCAGGCGCGCGCTGCTCCAGGACGAGCCCGTGGCGTCCGCGAAGGAGGCCAGAGTCGCGCAGGACCAGTTGTCGGACCAGCGCGACAAGGCGCAGCGCGCCTACGACAAGGCGCTCGAGCAGGCCAACCAGGCGGCCGCCCGAGCAGCCAAGCTCAAGTCTGAGCTCGACGAGCTCAACACGAAGTGCAAGGAGGCGGCTGATCGAGCAGCCAAGGCGTACGCGGAGATGGGGTTTGCCGTGGATGTCGAGGGCGGGCCCATCCAGCAGCTCAATGCCTTGGCCGAGGCTGTTGCCAAGGACCAGCGGCTGCGGGCCTTCGCCGAGCAGCTCAAGGGGTTGTTGCCGAGCTTGCAGGCCGTATTGGCGGCTGCCGCTCCTGCTCCTGCTGCTGATGATGCCGCCGTGCGCGTCGACGGGGAGCCCCCAGTTGTCGGCGCACCCGCTGCCGCGCCTGCTGCCGCTTCGCAGCCGCGGCAGCCAGGCGCCCCCAGCACTCCCACTGGCGCCAGCGATGCCGACGCCGCTCGGCAGCGCGCTGATGCCGCCTACCAAGAGTTACTTGAGTGGTGCCAGCAGCAGACCTCTGACCCCCCTGCAGATGATGTCTAAGGTGCCACTCCTGGCCAGTCTGCCGCCGCCATTCTTGCCGACAAGCATGGTGTCAAGCACGAGCTGGTGCAAGGGGTCTTCGACTCAATTCTCAACCAGGCCAAGCAAAATAATGCCACGACTGATCCAGCGTCTGGGTAGCAGGCGCAGCAGTGTTGGTTCCAAGTTCACGATCGTCACTAGCAGCGTTACCGGCATGGTTGGGCTCGAGTTGAAGAACCCGGGGGTGCTAGCCGCCGATGCTATTGCTGTTCAGGAGCATCGCCTTGACAGCTCCAAATGCATGGGAGTGCTCCCTGGGCAAGGCGGGTTGGAGGGCAGCAGTTCAAGCGGCCGCCGACACTGGGCGCGGCGGCTACTCTGGTGGGCTACTGCAGATGGTGCCCAAGGCGGCAGGATTGCGACGGCTCGAGGCCGCGGATGCCGACATCGCTGCTGGGCGCGCCCGCATTTTACAGCGTCACGGCCTTGTGTCAGGCGGCTTCGCGTTCGTTGCATCGCGGTCAGGAGCTGGGGCCCAAGAGCTGGCGCATCGTCGCCCTGCTCGGCGATGCCGTGAAGGAGCTTGCGGCCCCTTTCGTGTTGCGCGGTGACTTCCAGATGTTGCCTGAGACCCTGATTGGCTCCAAGTGGGCGGAGGCCATGGATGCTATGTGCGCAGCGCCCACGCGTGCTACATGCACGTGCAGCTCGGCTGTGGCTGGCAGGTGCATCGACTACTTCGTAGTATCACGGTGTCTACATTGCGGAGCCCGCGATGAGATTCTGGTTGACGGAGGCGCCGCGCCGCGCTACCCTGCCGCCCTCGCCTTGAGGCAGCTGGGGCCCCATGACCTGAGCCACCTGGTCGCCGGGGTACCCAAGCGGCCGCCAACTGTCATTCCTGTGGGCTGCCGCCGAGCCGATCCCGCGCTGCGTTGGGTTGACTACGCCATTCAGTCTGAAGGCCTCGATGTCGATCGTAAGTGGCGGCTGCGGCCTGACGCGGCTGAGCGTGACTGGGCCGCTCTGCGCGATCTCGACGTCGAGGCTGACCAAACCAATTTTGGCAGGTCAGCTGGCCCAGGCTTCCGCGTGAGGCAGGCACCTCGCGGCAAGGATCTCGCCTTTCCACGTCTCAGTGCCGGCGGCTTGTGGCGCGGGCTTCTGGCCAGGTGCCTCGATGGTCTAGCAGTGTGGCAACCACCTGCTCTTCGCAACGGCACGTTGCGCCTGGCGCGCTGCGCTGCACGTTGCCGCTTCTCTATCGCACGCGCTCGCACGTGCGCTTGCCCAGGTTGCGCGCGCGTGTAGTCGCCGCGCGTCAGGCGGCTGAGAACGGCAAGAGTCGCGGGTGGAAGTCTCGGGTAGAATCGCACGCGCTGAATGGAGGCGCGGCCCTCCATGCTCATAGCAAGCCTGCTACGCCGCGGCGCGCCAGCAGTCTTTCTCCCTTCGGAGCGCCTGCCGCTAAGCATGAGGAGGTTCGGCTTTTTTGGGGGGGGAGTGGTCGCGCCGGTGGAAGGTCGGCGCCGTGGATGACGAGCTCTCGAGGCCTACAGGTTTAGGGCCCGATTTTCCTGTGCCCAGCCTTGAGGATTTGAAGCGCGTGTTAAAAACGTTTCCTCCCAGGTCTGGGCGCGGTTTCGATCAGATTTCCATTCGGCAGCTTGCGTCGCTTTCCGACGAGGGCCTTGAGGCCCTCCTTAAAGTTTTGTGCGATATAGAACGGACTTGCAGTTTGCCTGAGTTCTATCCTAAGGTGGTCGCTTTGGCCAAGCGGGAGGGTGGCCTCATGCCTATGCCCGAGATCCACATCCTGGCTCGAGCGCAAGGGCGCCTCCGCGGCCCCCTCTCGCATCCGCGTCGGTGGGCCACCAGCGGCCGCAGCAGCGACGCGCTTGTCTGGACCCAAGCAGCCGGCCAGTTCACAATGGGCTCGAGAGCGGGGCTTTCCGAGCGGGCTGACCCTTCTGGATTTGCAGGAGGCCTTTGAACACATTCGCCACCGCGAGCTGATACGCGCCGCTGCCAGCATTGGTTTTCCGCTCCGCCGATTGAAGCTGCCAGCGTCGATAGATCGCCCCGCGCCCTGTCCATGGATGACGCCATCTCACCTCCAGCGCGCGCGCCGCAGGCGGTGCTTCCAGGGTGTCACTTTGCGACGCTCTTGCTTCAGATGGTGCTCCTCGGGCCAGTGGGCAGAGCTCATGAGCGCCATCGCCTGGCGCGGCTCGGAGTCGTTGTCGATGACTTCGGGCTTCACCAGGCTGGGCGGTCACAAGACCTGCTCACCGACCCGGCGGGTGCCACTAAGCTGCTGCACGCTGAGCTGGACCGAATCAATCTCCTTGTCGCGCGTCGGAAGAGCCGCGTCGTTGCGTCATCGCCCTCGGTCCGAGCGCAGATGGTTCGCAAGTTGCGTAGCTACAAGATTCAAGGCGCCTCCAACGAGCGCAATTTAGGCGTTGATTTCTCCGCTGCTGCCGTTGGGCCTCGCTTGGCCAGGCAGAGGGCGCAGGGGGCCAGCTCGCGCTCGGGCCCGCAAGCTCATGTACGTTGTCAAGCATGTTCGGCAATCTCGTTTGCACACTGTGCTGCAGGCTGCTGTCTCGGCCTCCTCGAAGTACGGGGGGCAGCTCGCACGGCGCCAGCAGTTCAGCTTTGCGCGAGGCTCGCGCTCAGCAGGTCCACGTTCAGAGTTTCAGTCTCGCTGGGAAAAGCGTATCTCTCATGCTGGTGTTGTCGCCTGCCCGTCTCTGCGATCCTGCTAATCGCCTGCAGATTGATCCTTTAGTCAGCGTTGCTGTTGCCGTGTGGGATTGGCTTCTTCCCAGGAAAGTTTTGCTCCAAGGGCTCGTTTCCGCGGTGGCAGCGCTTCGGGGACATGGGAATCCATCCGCGGGCCATTCACTGCGTGCGCTTCCACGGCCAAACGCATCAGGGTCCCTGTCGCTGGCTGTGTCTGGAGACATGAGAGGCACGGCTCGGTCAACTTGCTAATGCAGTCGCCGCGCACTGTGCGCACATGGCTCGTGTATGTGATTGAGCATAGGTTGTGGCGCAAGGTGGCCGAACGTGAGGGCGTGCCTGAGCTCGAGAACGGCGCCCACCTTGCCCCGCTTCGTTCCCCCCTGCAAGGCCCCACTCTCTCGCCTCTGGAGAAAGTGTATATTCGCTCCGTTTTTCCTGGAGGCCAGTGGCCGCAGCACAGGCAATGGGAGGCGGGGCTGGCGCAGGGCAACAAGTGTCAGCTGTGCCAGCGAGCCCCGGGCACGCTATTGCACCGCCATGCGGCCTGCGGCACGCACGAGGAGATGCAGGCTGAGGCACGACCGCCCACGTTTGCAGAAGGTCTGGGCGCGTGTTCCCTCCAATCCCCTTCCTCGCCTGTTCGCCGAGAGGC
>CAUYUJ010012093.1:0-19260 GCA_963575745.1 Prorocentrum cordatum | reverse complement strand
AAAAATGCTCAAACAATGTTTCAAAATGGTCAAAAATATTTAAATAATGCTCCCTGGACTATTTTTTTTGACTATTTTGACGATTCCTCCCGTAGAGGGGGACAGGCCCGACTGAACTCCTACAGTTGACCCGCAGGGTCAGGATGGGCAACCCCCCCGAGGGTTCCTTTTGCCTCCTCGCCTCCTCCGTCCACCCTTCGCCGCTTCCCTCGACCGCGTCCCGCTCGACACGGCCTCGAGGTGGGTACTCCAGATTTCGTAACAAAAGGGAGGAGGTCAGGACCCTCCAAGACAAGCCATTTCAGACCTCCCCCGTGGGAGAACCCTCCAAAACATCGCCCCCAGACCCCCCAGGCCCTCCAAGATAGCCTGGAAGAGACCCCCCCCCGAAATGAGACCCCCCTCCCTTTATTACGAAATCTGGAGTAGCCGAGGCCGCGCCTCCTTCCGATGCGGGCCCACCGCGGCGCGTGCCCCCGACTCTCCCGCGGGGGCCCGCGGCGGCGGCGGCGGCGCCCCTTCGGCGGCAGAGAGGCGGCTGGCGGAGAGCCAGCTCCCACAGAGGGCTCGCAGGCCTTTTGTTTCCTTTCCGGTCGACCTGCGGGGACCAGGCCAGACCCGTCGAGGTCAGGGTGATCGGCCGCGAGCGACAGGGGGGGGGAAGTGAGGAGGGGACGGCTTGCTCAGAAGGCTCGGGAACCCCGCGGCCTTCTGAGAAGTGTTCTGGGCCTCCCCCGAGAAGAAGCAAGAGCTTCTCAGAAGGCGCGAGGGCTTCTGAGAAGTCCCGCCGCCTTCTAAGAATGCCTTCTCCTTCTCATTTACCCCCTCGCTCGCCGTCGAAGTGAGGGGGCCGAACGGTTGTCCCTGGGTGCGTAGCAGAAGTGGGGTTCTGTCTGGCGGATCCTGCTTGATGCTGCGTTCCCGTCGTCCTCGCCCGCGACCCACCCGCGACCACCCCGCGACCCACCCCGCGACCAACTCCGAGACCCACCAGCGACCCACCCCGCGCCCGCCCCCTCAATCTTATCCGCAATTGCGGAGGCTGCTACAGTCAACCCGCATAGTGAGGATGCGCAACTTTCCCAAGGGCACCCTTGCATCCGTGCCTCCTCGGCCCATCCTTGGCCACTTCCGTTGGCCGCGCCCCGCTCGAAAAGCTTCGGAACGGCCTGCAAAGGCCCTTGCATCCTTACAGTCAGAAACGCTAATGTGGACGCGCGACTTTGCTCAGGGTACCCTTGCGTCCTTGCTCATCCTTGCTCTTGCGTCCTTGCGGTTTTCGTCGTCCGCCGCCCCCCAAAATCCCAACTTCGGCTTCCAAGGGTCTTGCGTCCTTACCGCGCGTCCTTATTAGGGTGTTTGACTGCATCGTGCATCCTTATGATACTGGGCGGCTGCAATACTCGTCATGAATCCAGGGGAATCGAGGTGGGCGCGGGTGTCAATCAGCCACGCGCAGAGGGGGGTGGGGGGAGGGGGGAGGGCTTCTTAGCAGCACCCCTGCTTCTTCTCAGAAGGCGCGGCCCTTTTGCCTATGAAGGTCAGGCCGGCGCCTTCTGAGAAAAACAGCCTCCTCCTGAGGGAAGAGGAAGCCCCCCTCCTCCACGACGCATCCACCCAATCGGCAACGAGCGGGAGGGGGGAGGGTATGGACCTCAACCCCTCCTTCCTCCTCCTCCCTCCCTCCTCCTCCTCCTCCTTCTCCCCCTCTCCTCTCCTCCTCTACTCCTCTCCTCCTCCTCCTCCTCCTCCTCCTCCTCCTCCTCTAAGAAACAGCCTCCCTCCACCCCCTCGTGCGCGCCGCCAAGTCAGTTGAGGTCGCAAGCCCGAGCTCTCCCCAGAAACCCCGGGGCGGGCAGACGGTGGGCGCCCCGGCGCGCGGCGCCGGGGCCGCGAGAGCCCGGCTCGACCCGCGGGCGTCGGCCGGGGCCGGCTGCAGATCGGCCACGCGCAGAGGGGGGGCGGGGGGTAGGGGGGAAGTCACCACCCACCAAACCACCCCAACCCAACCCGAAGGCTCATATTTTCCCTCGATTTCCAGTGGGGGGGGGCGGGCGGGAAACATCGACCAAAAACAACAGTGGAACCCCCCCTTTACCCCCCCCAACCCGAAATTCGGGTCTTCGCGGTTGGGTGGGGTGGTTCGGTAGGTAGTCAGAAAGAGCCTTCAGGACAGCACGCGTGCTTCCTTTTCCCGCAGGCGCGGGCGGGGCCCGGGCCTTCTCCTATATAGTACAGGGAGTGGGGCCCCGCGCCCCGTAGAGGAGCAAGCCCCGCTCAAGTCCGCTCCCCCCCTCCCCCTAAAGTACCCCCCTCTGCGCGCCGTCGAAGGGAGAGATAAAGGGCATTTTTTTTTTTTTTTTGTCCCCCTTCTAAGAAGCCTTCCCCCCTCCCCCTACCCTTCTAAGGAGCAGCCCCCGTCTAAGAAGCCTCCCCCCCTCCCCCTACTAACCCCTCTCTGCGCGCCGCGAAGCGGAGCAGCCCCCTTCGAAGAAGCCCCCTTCGGAGAAGCCTCCCCCCTCCACCTGCCGTCTAAGGAGGCCGCCCCTCTCGGAAGCCTCCCCCCATCCCACCTACCTTCTAAGCAAGCCCCCTTCTGCAGAAGCCTCCCCCCCTCCCCCTAAGTACCCCCCCTCTGCGCGCCGCGGAGCTGAGCAGCGGCCGGGCGCGGCGGTCCGACCTCGGGCCGGAGCGGGGCGGGGCGGCGCGCGCGGGGGCGCTGCGAGGCGTCGCACGGGGTGCGCTCCCAGGCATGCGGCGCCCCGTTTTTTTTTTTGTTTTTCTTTTTTTTTGTTGTTTTCTTTGTTTTGTTTGTTTTTTTTGTTCGGGGCGGCGCCCCCGGAAGTCCGGGCCCTTCCTCTCCCCCCTTTCAAGAAGCTGGGGTGCTCCTAAGCAGCATTCCTCACTCCCCCTCGACCCTCCTCCATCGTGCCCATGCCCAGCCATGTGGCGTCCTGATGTTTCCAGTGCGCGGTTCCCCGAGGTCTTACCTAGTTCCCCAGGGCCGGTTTGTCATCCTGGGCCGGTTTTGAGCGGCCCGAGGGCCCGGCGAGGGCCCAGCGAGAACCGAAAGCGATGGAAAGCCTCCCGCCCTGAGTTTCCCCCCTCTGCGAGCGGCCGATCCGCCTCGACCCTCCAGAGCTCACCACCCTCCTCCTCCTCCTCCTCCTCCTCCTCCTCCTCCTCCTCCTCCTCCTCCTCCTCCTCCTCCTCCTCCTCCCACCTCGATTTTTGCTGATTCTTGATTTCTGATTTCCTGATTTTTGCTCACGACGCGATCATGTCCGTGACCCGATCTCGCGATGCGATGCAGCCGCGGGCCGGACAGCAGAGGTCGCCGAGCCCTCAGCGGCCGGCGGCGGCGGCCCCCCGGGGCGGTCGAGGCTGCTGGCGGAGCTCCAGCCGCGGAGGCCCCTGCTGCTGCAGGCCGGGCAGCTGGACGCGGCCGTGCGGCAGGAGGTTGCCGCCGCGGAGGCCGCCATGGAGGAGGAGGAGGAGGAGGAGGAGGAGGAGGAGGAGGAGGAGGTGGGAGGAGGAGGAGGAGGAGGAGGTGGAGGAGGAGGAGGAGGAGGAGGAGGAGGAGGAGGGAGGAGGGTGGTGAGGCTCTGGAGGGTCGAGGCGGATCGGCCAGGCGCGCCGTCGTGGAAACCTCAGGGCGGGAGGGCTTTTCCACCGCTTTCGGCCTCGCTGGGCCCTCCGCCGGGCCTCCCGGGCTGCTCAAACACCGGCCCAGGATGGGAACAAGGCCTCCTGGATGGGGCCGAGTAGATGGGGGTCGGAGGATTCGCGTGCGCATAGCGTGATGCATCGGCGATTGCGGTTCGATCTCCGACCGATTTTCCCCGCGCCGGGTCGGCGATGCACCGCCGACCGGGACGATGCATCGCCGGTGCATCGCGGGTGCATCGCCGATGCATCGGCGATGCGGTTCGATGCGGGGCCCGATGTATCGGCGATGCGGTGCGATCCTCCGACCCCATCTACTCCGACCCCATCTAAGAGGCCTCTACAAACCGGCCCTGAGGAACTGGTCAGGACCTCGGGGAACCGCGCACTGAAATCATCAGGACGTCGCATGTCTGGGCATGGGTACGATGGAGGAGGGTAGTGGGAGGGGGGAGTGCTTCTTAGAAGCACCCCTGCTTCTTGGAAGGTGCGGGCCTTGTCTATGGATGGAAGGCCGGCACCTTCTCAGAAGTAGCGTCCTTCTAAGAAGCCTTCGCCCCTCCCCTTACACTTGTGCGCGCCGCCAAGTGGAGGAGCAGGAGGCGGAGGAGGACTCTGACATCCTCGCGCCCTGACCAGGTACCACGACATCAGGGTTTCGGTGGTGGTTTTGGGCCTCTGGGGGCCCTCACAGGGCCCCATTGGCCGTCAAAGAGCGACTCGGGATGAACGGCTGGTACCAGCGGAGGTGTCCAGACACCTGTGCCGTGGCAGAAGCCGCCGTGGTGGGGCTTGAGGGCCGGGGCTCGGGGGCGGCGCTGCGGGGGGATGGGCTCGTTTCGTTGGCGGCGGCTTCCCCGCCTCGGGACGCCCTCCAGCGGCTGCGCCTCGCCGAGGGGCGCTCCCGGGGGATGCCCGGGTCGTGCCGAACGGCCGCCCGAGGCCAGATGCCATAGGACCCAAAAAACCACCAGGGGACTCGGCATCGCTCGGACGTGTGCGTTTTTTTCCTTCGGCGAGGACCATCGAGGAGCATCCTTGATCCTCTGGCGGCAGAAACCACGCACGAGACCGAAGACAGCACAGGGAAGGGACGTCCGAGCGCTGGCCAGGGGAGAGGCTCGAGGGGGGGAGGCGTCGGCCCCCGGTCGCACACCTTCGTCGCCGTCGAGGGGCCTCACGGGCCCGCTCCTCGCCGCACTCGCGGTCTCGGGGGGGGCCCGTCGCCGACCCGGCGGCGAGGCGCAGCGTCGACTTCGGGTGGATGGTTTTCCCCCCCTGAGCCTGTCTAGGCCTCCTAGATGGGGTCGGAGTAGATGGGGTCGGAGGATCGCGCCGCATCGCCGATGCATCGGCGATGCGGATCGATGCGGAGTCCGATTTTCCCCACGCCGACGTCGCCGATGCGTCGCCGACGTCGGCGATGCATCGCCGATGCATCGCCGATGCATTGGCGATGCATTGGCGATGCGGTGCGATCCTCCGACCCCATCTGCTCGGACCCCATCGAGGAGGCCTCTAGCTTGGCATCGCTCGGACGTGTGCATTTTTCCTTCGGCGAGGACCATCGAGGAGCATCCTTGATCCTGCGCCGAAGAAACCACGCACGAAACCAAAAAAAAAATACAGGGAATGGACGTCCGAGCGATGGCCAGTGAGCTGGTCTCCCCTTGGACGCTGCCCCTCGGCCCTCAGGGGCGATTCTGGGGTCACAGCCGCGGGCATCTGGCGCTTCGGCCCGGAGCGCTCGAGGCGGCCGGCTCGTCCACCTGTCCGGCATCTGGAGGCCGGCGTCGGCGGCTTCGGGGCCGACAGGAGACAACGCCGGGTGAGAGACCATCCTTGGGGGAGTGATGAAGGGGTTGTATCGGCGTCCCCCCAACATACTTCTACTACCTCTACGACCGCCCTGCGGGCGACAAGGAGGTTGGGGGGGGATTGAGATCAAAAGCCCACCCTGACTGACCTCCAGCCTGTCACCTTGGTCTCATCTCTCTCTCTTTCTCTCTCTCTCTCTCGCCCTCTCTCTCTCTCTCTCTCTCTCCCTCTCTATCAGAGTCTCCCTTCACCGCAATGATGATTGCGATGACAATGAGATCCCACTATCTACCTATCCGTCGACCGACCTATCGGTGAATCTCACTGTCGATCTCACTATCGACCTCAAAAGAAAAATGAGGAAGCCCGCCGCAGGCGCCGAACAACGATTTGTTGTCGGACAACCACAGGACAACCATCGGCACAACCACCAGACAACCATCAGGACAATCGCAAGACAACCACGACAGCCATCGCATACCAGGGAATAAAGGTCTCTCTATATCTCTCTCTCTCTCTCTCTCTATCAGTCTCCCCCTCCACCACAATGATGGCAGTGAGAAATGAATTGATGGATTGGCCCGCCGCAGTCGGATAAACAAATGAATTGATGGATTGGGTTGGATGGATTGGATTGGGTGGGATAAGACGAGATGGGACAATATGGGTTGGAGAAGATGGATTTGATGGGACAAGATGGATTGGATACTATAAGCTGGATTGGATAAGAAAGCCCGCCGCAGGCGCCGGAAAAAATGAATTGATGGATTGGGTTGTGTGGATGGGATGAGATGGGATAAGATGGATTGGATAAGATGAGATGGGTTGGACTGGAAGAAATGGATTGGACAAGATGGGTTGGGTTGGCCCGCCGCTGGCGCAGAAACACATGAATTGATGGATTGGGTTGGGTGGATTGGGCTGGGTGGGATAAGGTAGGATGAGACAATATGGGTTGAACAAGATAAGATGGATTGGATGGGACAAGATGGATCGGATAAGATAAGCTGGATTGGATAAGAAAGCCCGCCGCAGGCGCCGAACAAAATGAATTATGACATTGGCGACATGCGTTAGCGCCCGGACGCCCGGGGCACCCAGGACACCGCCCGGCCCGATTGGGACACCTCCCGGCCACCGCCTCCCGGCCACCGGCGGGCGGGAAACGGACTTGCTCCTACCCTGACCTTCCAGGAGGGCTAAAAAATAGCACCCGACGTAAAAACCTATCCCATAGCTATTTTACGTCTTGGTTTTAGGCTGTTTCGTTTCGTTTTTTAGGTTTTTAGGTTTCCAGTGCTAAAAAATAGCTCTCTGGAAGGTCAGGGTACTGACACCCGGGACACCCGGGACACCGCCCGGCCCAACTGGGACACCTCCCGGCCATGGGCGGACGGGGAACGGACTTTCGCTTCTATATTTCGGCCTAGCGGCAGGAGGATCACGCGCAGCTCCTCCTCGCCCGCACGCACGACACGAACACAAAACCGAAACCGATTTCCCGGTGGGGGTTTTGCGTTTCACTGCGATCTCACCCCCCGATGTCCGATGTGTTCGTCGCCCCGCCAGGGGCGACGCGCGCACCGAGAAATCTTATAGTATATGCGTCGTGGCGGGCGCTCCCTGGCCACACCGCTTGAAAAACGATATACTACAAGATGGGTAGACTATATGTGGTCGGACGCGCGCCTCCAAGGTGGACATATAGTAATGGTATGTTTCTGTGCGACCCATGCTGGAAGATCCATACACGTCTTCCACTATTCATTGAAACGTGTTGGGAATGGTGTTTGGTATATTGTTAGTTTCTTCTCTTGCTTGAGTATGCCAGTCATATGTGCTGCATGTATAAGGCTTGGACGCTGATTCTGGGGAGGAGCCTGGCTATCGGACACACCACCAAGTGCGTTGTAAGCCTCTCGCAAGTCGTCGGGCATGTTCTTGAGCTCATTCCGTGGATTTGAGCACAGTCGCGTACATTTGCATAAAATAAAATTATACAGTCGTAAAGTAATCACGTACCACGACATCTGAGTTTCGGCGCTCCGGCCCCCCCGCCGAGCTCTTAGAGGGCCGTCCCCCAGGGCGCACATCGGCGCCTGTCCTGTCCTGTCCTGTCTCGGATGTACATTTCACTCAGCGCAAACGCTCAATCAAGCTGCTCAATGTCTGCTGTTACGCCTGCGTGCTGTTCAAGGCACCTGCGAACACCATACTTGCTGTCCTGCATGTTGCCGCCGCGGCCAACCAATGACATCGTCTTCTGTTTCGTCAAAGGGGATCTGATGTGCCTGTCTTTCACCACCGCCATAAGTTGGAGGGGGAAAGGAGGTGGAGGACGAGGAGGAGGAGGACGAGGAGGAGGAGGACGAGGAAGAGGAGGAGGAGGACTTTCTCCCCTCTCCAACTCCTGGTGGTGGTGGTGGTGGGAAACAGGCCCATCAGGATATCCATCGCTTCAGCCTCCGCCCTCGCAGGACCACAGGAAGCCCATCCTTTCGTGTGTGTTGGTTTGTCTCCGGACTCGGTCGCTGCCCGCCTCTCGCCCTCCGCCCGCATCGGCAGCCTGGGCGGGACAAAAACACGCGGGAGAGCCCCGCGTGCCAGGCGACGGCAGGCACGCCGGGCTCTGCGAGAGCGCTGCCCCTGAAAATCCCCGGCTCCGTTTGTCTCTTCGATGTTTGGTTTTCTCTCAGTGCTACAGTCAGCCATAACAGTACAGTCGAGGCGTTGAAGAAGGAACCCTTCTCGTTGGGGAGGGGCTCCGTGCTCCTTCACTGTTTTGCAGCTTGCCTGAGGTTTTCCTCAGATTTCCGGTGGGAAGTCGAAGTTTGACTCATGGAAAAATGGGGCCCCGTTCCTTATTTAGGGTTCCTTAGGCCAACGCCTCGACTGTAAGGATGGGCAACCTTCCCAAGGGTACTCTTGCATCCTTGCCTCCTCGGTCCATCCTTCGCCGCTTTCGCTTGCCGCGCCCCGCTCGAAAAGCTTCGAAATGGGCGTCCAAGGCCCTTGCATCCTTAATTGCGCATCCTTTCTATACTGGTTGATTGTACCCCACTTCTCTCATTATTGTCTGGTCATCCATGTGTTTTCGGATCTCCAGGCGCTTCATGTGTGTCGTGCACTGCACACTTCAATGCGGTCATGATGTGTATGCATCCAATGCAGGAGGTAGGGCGGTGGAATCCAACTGTGAGTCTGCTGGAAGAGGTTTGATTTTTGATACGTTCGACATTCTGGCCTCTGTGCCAGGCGCGCGTGTTTGTCGAACTCTCTGGCGTCTCTTGACGCTGCTTTCAAAGGTGTAACATGCGAGAAAAATGGCGGCACAAAGCAATGTAGGTAGGGTTTGGGCACTGTACTCGGAATTGTGTGAGACTAGGCCCTTCCCCTCCTGGCCTCGGGATTGGGATAGCGGACCCGGAAGTTCTACAAGGGGAAAAGTGTGCCCACTTGTCGGGGTCGATCAAAGTTCGAACCGTCCCATGGCGACCTTTGAGGATGCCGAATACGAGGAGGAGAAGCAGTAGGAGCAGGAGGAGGAGGAGGAGGAGGAGGAGGAGGGGGGGCAGGAGGAGAAGGAGCAGGACTATAATGGAGTGGGGTGAGGAGGAGCAGAAGGAGGACATGGTGGTGGGAGGAGCAGGAGCAGGGGTTAGGAGGAGGAGGAGGAGGAGGAGGAGGAGGAGGGGGGATCAGAGATACAACAGCACATTCGACAGGGTGACTTCGCAGGAGTGACGATCAACCTCTCACCCAGCACTTGGACAGACCAAGGTGATGGCGACATCCACGACAGAACGGCAGCATCCTCCAGAACAACCTCGGACCCATGGGGAAGAGTTAACCTTGGAGGCAGGGCAGCAGAACGTCGACTGATCGCGAACCACCACGCCCGCCTCGCCATCCACATCTTCCATACCGCCCACATTGCAGAAGTACCAGTACTACTAGCGCAATCCTCAGCCCCAGAAGGTCCGTCGCTGATGTGGACGACCGAGCAGATAAACTACGTATACTACGATACGGAGAGAATCGCCACAGGAAGACCGACCAGGATTGACTCCACCAGCAACCTCTACGCCATTTACGACGGCCACTCCCACGAGCACAGCAACCCACTCGACGACTTCGTCGACTCCGTCTTGGGCAGCATGCTCCCTGGAGGTCGGACTGCAGCCAGCAGATCCGACGACCTGAGCTGGCCGTAACAGGGCCCAAGAGGATCGAGACGGGCGCCTACCACGGCAAGACGACCGTGGGGCTCAAGGCGGCCGCCTACATCATCACGGACGCCCCCCTCAAGGGAGAGGGGGGGGGACGACACGGTCCAGGCGTGACCTGGGCCGCCACCCGCGTGAAGGCCTCATGGGGGTGGACTCCCTTCCTCCCCAAGGCCTTTAATGAGCCCCCTCCCCCCACTCCGCTTTGCCACCCCCATGTGGCCTCTCCCATTTCCCCCCCTCCGCCCCGAAACTTCTGGGCCCTTTTTTCTCCCCCTGCGAGGCCCAAGCGGCTTCTCCTGCGAGGCCTAGGCGGCTTCTACTCCTTGCCCTCCTGGCGGGGGCCCGTGTCGGGGGGGTGGCCCCCTCCGCGCGCCTCGGGCGCGCGCGCGCGGCCGCGGCCGCGCGAACAGCTTCGTCCAACGGGACATCGAGCTGCGAGCGAAGCGAAGCGAAAGGCGATCGACGTGCACACCCACCTGTTCTCCGCGGGCCACGGGGAGGTGTTCATGCAGTATGGGATCGACGACATGCTGACCTACCACTACCTGGTCGCCGAGCACCTGGCTACGAGCCCCGAGGCGCCAGGGGAACCTGCCCAGGGCTCACTTCGATTCCTCCGCTTCGATTCGATTCGATTTCGATTGCTTCCGATTCCGATTCGATCCGACTTGGGATTCCGATTTGGGTTCCGATTCCTGCTTGGAGGCATACTAGCCTGCCGATTTCTGCCGATTCGACTTTTCCCGACCCGGCCGCCGATTTCTGCCGATCCGATTCATTCCGATCGCCGATCCGAGTTATCGATTCGATTCTGGGCTCTCCTGCCTGCCCTCCTCCGCCGTCACCACACCGAGACTGCCGTTCTGTTTCAGGATTCGGCACCGCTCGGACGCTTTGCCTGTGTTCTCGGCGAGGAGCATCTTTCCGCATCTTGGAGCATCTTGGGAGCACCTGTTCCGTCGGCAGCTAGGCAGAGTCACTGCGCTGGCGAAAGAGGCGTCGGTGAGCATCTTGGGAACAAATACGCGCACGAAATCGAAAGGCACACGGGGAATGGACGTCCGAGCGGTGGCAACAGGGGGAGGAGGAGGGGAAGGACGGGCAGCGAGGGAAGGAGGAGGGGAAGGATGATGATGAGGAGGAGGAGGAGGTGGAGGAGGAGGAGGGGGGAGGAGGAGCAGGAGCGGGAGGAGAAGGAAGACGAGGAGGAGGAGGAGGAGGAGGAGGAGAAGGAGGAGGAGGAGGAGGGGAGGAGCAGGGAGCGGGAGGAGAAGTGAAGACAAGGAGGTGGAGGAGGAGGAGGAGAAGGAGGAGGAGAAGGAGGAGGAGGAGGAGGAGGAGGGGGGGAGGAGGAGCAGGAGCGGGAGGAGAAGGAAGACGAGGAGGAGGAGGAGGAGGAGGAGGAGGAGGAGGAGGGCGAGGGGGAGGAGGATGGAGGAGGGAGGAGGAAGGAGGGGAGACGTGGAGGAGGAGGAGGGTGAGGAGGAGGGCCACGGAGGAGGCGGCGGACCCAGACTTCGGGCGGATTGTTTTTACTCCGCCGTGGCGGTGTTCGACCACCTCTGCCTCCCCGCGCAGTCGAGACTTTGCCGCGGGTACGCCCCGCGAAGGACATCGAAGAAGACAAAGCGCCACAAACATAAACTGTTGGCGCTCCGCGCGGATTGCTTGGATCCGCGCTGGGGCCTCCCCGGCGGCGCCTCCGGCGCCGCCCCTGGCGCGCTCCGCGCGCCAGGGAGGGGGGGGTACGGCGCCAGGGTGCGTCAAAAAGTGTTTTTACACTCCTCCCAGCATGCCACAGTGGGCACACCAAGTGAGGGATTGGCCTGCCAACACGTGCCCCACGGAGATTTCTGTCCCCCCGATGGCCCCAGGGACCCACAGAGGCTCTGGGCAACGTCGTACGGATGTTCAATCAGTTCGGGAAATTCCTTTCTGGATCAGTTCCGACATCCGTGTTCAAATGATCCCAAACATTGGTATGTCTAGAACTGGCTCTTGAATTCTTTCAAAAACGGCTCTTTGAACCCACCCAAGACATGTGTTTTGAGGTCACCCCGGTTTCTTCGGTGCTCATTGCCAGCAGTACCGAACGGTCCCCCCCATCCCCCGCCGCCAGCATTGTGAACTGACTTTGGCCGGCGAGCCCGCCGCCATCCTGTTGGTTGTTCCCCGCACTTGTTTTTCAAGTGAGTCTGCCAGCTCTGGCGCTTGGGAGCGCCCGCGCGCGCTCGCGGGCGCTTGCGAGTGTCCTGGGGCGGCGCCTGTGAGCAAATCTTCTCTGGCATGTGCGGCTGGAGGGGATCCCGCGCAAGCGGGAATCTGAGTTTTTGTGCTGATGTCCACTGTGTGGGACTTTTGCCCAGGACGAGCCTCGAATGCAAGAACGGTTCATGTTGACATATTTTAGTGTTCAAATGTTATCTTGCATGCGTGTTTGAAGGGGTCCCTCGCGCGAGAGGGTATCCGAGTTCTTGTGTTGAATTCCAGTGTGCTTAATTGTTTTCCAGGTTGAGGCTCTGATTTTGAGCGGTACACGTTGACCGATTTTAGTTTTCGACTGTTATTTTGCATGTGTGTTTGGGGGATCGCCGCGCGAGCAGGAACTCTAGCTGTTCTGCTGAAACCCAGTGTGTTGGTATTTCTGTTCCCGATTGGCCCTCGAATTTTAGAGCAGTTGGTCTCGGCAGATTTAGTGTTCGAATGTTCACTGGTATGTGTATTTGGAGGAGGTTTGACGCTTGAACTTGCTGTGATTTGAAATCAGAGTCTATAATATTTTAAGCTGTGTGGTTTCATTTCGTTCACTGATTCCAAAGCGCAGTCCGCCGTAATATACCCAGACTGATTCAAGCGAGATTCGTTGTCCGTTTTTTTATTGGGAGTTTGGCTTGATTGATCTGATGTTCGTTGCCCCGCTGCCATTTTGATTTGAACGTCGGTTACTCCTTCTCGTTGCCTTCCCCCCGCCCCTTTGTTTTGGGAAGTCGAGTGTTCTCTTGTTTTGCGCATGTGCCCCAGGACCCTCACTGAACCCTCCTGAGTTCAAGTCTAGCAATGGAAAGACCCTGAAAGATCGACGCAGCGTGTGCCACAAGACCCTCGCCGTATACCACCACCCACCAAACCGCCCCGACCCAACCCGAAGGCCTCGATTTGCCCTCCACTTCCACCTTGGCGGGGGGGGGGGCCGGGGAACCTTGACAAAGGCACGTGTGGAACCCGCGTCCCCCGACCTGGAGTTCGGGTCGTCGGGCTGGGTTGGAGTGGTTTGGTGGGCAGTCCGTACACCCTAGGCGATGCTTAAGAAAACTTACGTTTTCGGCCAGAGTCTCGATCATTCTTAATGTTTCAATGTAAATCCTAAGATTTAAATGGGATTCCTGTTTTTATATCAAATTCTGAGACTATGAATTTCTTAACCCATGATTTCTGAAGCATTTCGCAGGGTGTGCACGCCCGCGCGGAGGCGCCGGGCGCCGACGAGTTCTACCAGCTGCCGAAGGCGCGGCAGGCCGAGCTGGTGTGGCGGGGCCTGTTCGTCGAGGCCTCGCCCCTGTCGGAGCAGTGCCGGGGGGTGCTCACCTCGCTGTCGGCGCTGGGCCTGCGCGAGGAGGTGGCCGCCCGGGATCTGGAGGCGATACGCCGCTGGTACGCGGGGCAGGACGCGCGCGCTTCCGTCGCGGGCGTTGGGCCCCAGCTCTGTTCCTCTCTTTTCCTCTCTCGTTTTTTTTTTTTGTTTCTCTCTCTCTCTCTCTATGCCCCCCTCCTCCTTCCGCACACACTCTTCCCCCCGGTATCTCTCCCCTTCCTCTTTTTTGTCTCTCTCTCTCTCTCTCTCTCTCACGGTATGTACGCATGTGCATATGACTTACAGTTGTGTGATATGTGCGTATTTCGAACATGTCCCTTCCCTTGTCCCTCTTGTTGTGCTTATGTTATTGTTCATCTCTCTCTCTCTCTCGCTCCCTCTTTCTAGATTTCTTGCTCTGCCGATATGTATATATATATATATATATATATGTATACACTGGTGTGTGCGTGTGTGTTTGTGTGTTTGTGTGTCTGGTGTTTATGTGCTTATGTGTGTCTCTGTGTCTCTGTGTCGCTGTGTCGCTGTGTCTCTGTGTGTGTCTGTGTCTCTGTGTCTCTGTGACTCTGTGTTTGTGTGTCTGTGTGTCTGTGTGTCTGTGTGTCTGTGTGTCTGTGTGTCTGTGTGTGCGTCGCCCGGATGCCAATGGCTGCCAGCGTTTGCGAGGCCCTAAGTTGGTTTCGAGTGTTCGGGCGGGCTTAGACGCGCGCGTTTCGCTGGATTGTGGGTCAGACTCCTCCGGGATGGTTATGCGAGTCCTCTTCGGGACAGATTTTTGGCCTCTAGGGGACAGTGCTGGGGCCTCTTAGCTGCCTCTTGGGGGTCTATTTGGAGCCTCTTGCGTCTTGGGGGCCTCTTGGGGCCTCTTTGGGGCATCTTGGGGGCCTGGGGCCTCATGAGGGCCTCTTAGGGCTGAGGGCTCGACATGTCCGTTCGAGCTCCTCTCGGTGCCCTTGGACCGTCTTGGGGCCATCTTGGGCCGTTTGGGGGTCCTCTTGAAGGCCTCTTGGGCCGTCTTGGGGCGGTCCTGGGGGCCTCTTGGGCCGTCTTGGGGCGTCGGGGGCTCGAAAAGTAGAGGATCTTTTAATTGTTTGAAGATTTATGGGAAATCGATGCGTTTGGTCTCTCGGGGCCCTCTTGAGAAGCCTTTGGGGCTCTCTTGGGGCGTCTCGGAGGCCTCTCGGGCCGTCTTGGGGCCACCTTGGTCATCATGGTGCGATCTTGGGGCGTCACGGAGCCCTCTTGGGCCGTTTTGGGGTCCTCTTGAATGTCTCTTGGGCCGTCTTGCGGCGGTCCTGGGGGCCTCTTGGGCCGTCTTAGGGCGTCGGGGGCTCGAAACGTAGAGGATCTTTCAATCATTTGAACATTTATGGGAAATCGATGCGTTTGGTCTCTCGGGGCCCTCTTGAGAGGCCTTTGGGGCTCTCTTGGGGCGTCTCGGAGGCCTCTCGGGCCGTCTTGGGGCCACCTTGGGCGTCCTGGTGCGATCTTGGGGCGTCTCGGAGCCCCCCTGGGCCGGTTGGGGGCCGCTTGGGGCCCTCCTGGCCCGTCTCGGAGCCCCCTTGCGGGGGGGGGCCAGGGCAGCAGCGGGGCAACCAGAGAGATTTGTGAATTTGGGGTCTGGGCCCCTGAAAGACTCCTCAGGAGTGACGTGTGAGGCTTGGGGGATTCCGCAGACGACCTGAGGGCACGCCCACTCCGTGCCCAGCTGCACGGTGGCTGATATGCGAGAGAGGGGGAGATAGGGAGAGGGTGAGGGAGAGAGAGAAGGAAAGAGAGAAGCAATGAGAGAGAGAGAGAGAGACAGAGAGATCCTGGGGGACCTGGCTGGTGCCCCTGAACAGCTGCACCCCCCAGTAGGCCAAGAGAGTTTCCGAAAACGGCCGACCAGGGCGCAGGGCGGGACACGAGCGCCCTGGGATAGTCCAAGGAGCCCAGACGAAGCCCCAGAGGCCCCAAAGAGGCGCTCCAGGGGCCTTCTACAAGGCCCTCAAGAGGCCTCCTCCTCCTCATTCTCCTCCTCCTCCTCCTCTTCCTCCTCCTCACCCCTCCTCCTCCTCCTCCTCCTCTTCCTCCTCCCCCTCCTCCTCTTCCTCTTCCTCCTCCTCCCCCTCCTCCTCCTCCTCCTCCTCCTCCTCCTCCTCCTCCTCCTCATTCGTCTCAAGAGGCCCCAAGCGGCTTCCAAGAGACCCCCAGAATTCCAAAAACATGGAAACGAGCACCCGAAAACCTTATGTCCTTGACGTTATCGCTTTCTCGTTTCCGATGGACCCTTCAAGTCTCCAGAACGCACCCCACTGGCTTCAGAGAGCTCCAAGAAGGCCCAGAGGCCCCAAAGAGGCGCCCGAGAGGCCCCCGAAGACGGTCCTGAGAGCCCCCCAGGAGGCCCTCGAGAATTCCTACGTGGAAGCTGTCCTGTGCTCGATAGCTGATGACCCCGAGCGTGTTCCAGAAGATGCCCGCGAGTACACGCTGCAGCTCGATGCGAGCTTGTTTCGAGGGAAGGCATCGGGGTACGGGACCCGCTTGCCCTGGGACCTGCTTCCCTCGTGATTTCTCTCCCTCCCTCTCTCCTGGAAAGGCCTCGGGCTGCTCGCAGGCAGCCTCCCCCGGCAGCCCCGACGGGCCCCCGCATGCTCCCCGAGCAGTCCTGGGCGATCTCGACCCTGGCGCGACCTCCGGCGGCGCCCCTGGGGCTCTCCGCGCCCTATAGGGTTGTGGTGACCAGTCTGGGGGCTTGTTGAGGCCACCCCTGGGTAGTCGAAGGCCAGACTGTCAGATTGGATGGGGCCCCAAGGGCCAACCTGGCCTGGCCAAACTGGATGGTTTGGGGTATTCGCCAGACTGGATTCGCGTGGGCTCCCTCGCCAGATTGCCTCCGTTTGCCAGGTTGGGCCTGCCAGATTGGCGCCAGATTGGCTTCGACTACCCAGCACCCGGACTACCTGGGGGAGCTGGCCTTTCGCAAGCCAAAGCCTCACCACTCTCCCCCCCCTGTCCTCTGCCTCCCGTGCAGTGCCGCCTGCAGGGCCGCCGCCCATCGCCCCGGCCCGCCCTCCCCCACCCCCGGTTGATTTATGACCATGGCCTCCGGCCAGTGCCGCCGATCCGGGGGGCTCCGGATTCGGTGATCTTGGAGTCGTCGGGGACGCTGTTTGGGAGGCAGGGCGCTCTTCCCTATGCATCCGGGTGCCCAAGAAATTTGATCTAGGGGAAATCCCAAAAACTTCAGGCACATACCCAAGAAATGTTTTTTGGGGACAAAAGATCAGTCACGCTACCCAAAATTTTCGGGTACAGTACCCGAAAACTTTGGTCACACACCCAACGCGCCTGATGGAAAGTCAATGGTAAATCTATGGTAAATCCATGGTAAATCTATGGTAAATTTATGTTCAGTTTCAACATGTATTCTCGTTCGTTTGCGGTGAGAATGTGCATTGTTTTGTTTCTCTTGCAAGTTTATGGGAGAAAACATCAGAACGTGGTCTCTCTGAATGTTGATACGTTTGGATTTGAGCTGTCGCGGACATGATTCAATCCCCAGAGGTTCTCAAAAATACCATACTAAACACTGCGAGACGCCCAAAGCTCCCCCCCCCCCCTCCCCCGAAAGATACCCAAGAGGCTCCAACACTGCCGCGTTAATATTTCAAACTGATCTCACAACCTTCAGAAAAGCCACCCAAGCGTTGAAAACGAAGAGTCCAGGTCGGCGGCGTGAGCGAAGCGATTGACATTGATACGGCTTTGACCCTGGGATCATGGCACCTCTGTAGAAAGGCCATCTCGGGGAATGCTTTTTCTTCGGGACTGACACCTTTTTCTGCGCATGCCCATTCAAGCGAGAAGGAAAATACAGCTCGTCTAACTTCGAATCAAGTGCGGAGAAATGAATATGGCATGGATTGAAATCGTTGGACCCATCTGTATTTCTCCACGATGAGCCGAACAGCGATATGTTGTTTCTGCCCGTTGAGGCAGCGGGCTGCAATGAATTTCATGGCCTTCACGAAATCTTCGTCTATGAAGCAAGACCCCCTCCTAGGAGAAAGAAACTTGGACCGCTGTCCCAGGAACCACAGCCATGTCAGTTTTGGCACTGCTGACATGAGGCATTGTTTTCTAGCGTCCGCCGCCAACCCGATTTTTGTCCACAGGTCAAGAAACTTATCAATTTCTGTTCGGAGAGCGTCGCTTGCAGTACCAGGCATGAACACATCTTTACTGTACTCGTCCAATGACCCTTGAATCGTCAACTGGCAATCGAGAATGCGCGTGATGAGATCATCGTGGGCCTTGTGGGCCCCGCACGATCTTCGAAACTTCGGCCAGATTGACGCCAACGCGTGCACGAATGCTTTAATTTCGGCTCCTCTCCCCTTCAGCCTGGGATATGTTTCCTTCCATTTCTCTGCATTTATGAACGATGAAAGTTTGAGAACTGAGAACTGCACAGTAGGCTTCTCCCGTCTGTAATACGATATCACCTCTCGCCACACCGCGCGCATGTTCACTTCTGGCGAGTCTGGCATGATTTCGTAAACCAACAATTTTAACACTGACCCGCATAAATACATACTCGTTCCAATGTGTACCACGTGCAGCTCATCTGGTTCAAGATTCAATGCCGACAGAAAGTTAAATGTCTTGAACAATATATGCATGTTTGGATTTCGTGCTCGCCAAGCGCAACGAGTGACGAGATTGCGTTTCCATATTGCATCTGCGCGGAAACACGTTGGCCAATTCAAAGGGTTAGGGTCGCTACCATCTGCGTCGCAAAGGTCGATAGGTTTGTGTGCTGCGAAATGTCTCAGTTTAAGGCCGATGGCGAACCACTCCAGATCCCCTTTGGGAGGCGAAACGCCCAACTGCCCCCCCTCGCTCTCACCAAATCTGACGCAGGTCAAACATTGCGCGTGAACGGAAAATTCTGACTTTGAACAAGGGCCGACGTTTCTTGTCTGAGACTGGGGGGGAGGGGGGGGGAAGGGGGGCAGAGAGAGCGAGCAAGAGAGGGAAGAGAGAGAGAGAGGGAGAGAGAGAGAGAGAGAGAGAGAGAGAGAGAGAGAGAGAACGAGAAAGAGAGAGAGAGAGAGAGAGAGATGAATATGGCTATGGATATAGCGAGGGTGACGCAGAGAGAGAGAGAGAGAGAGAGAGACAGAGAGAGGAGAAAGAGCGAGGGAGAACGACAGATAGACAGAGAAATATAATAAAAAAGAGGGGGGGGACGGAGAGGGACGGACAAAAAGAGAGAGAGAGAGAGACAGAGAGAGAGGGAGAGAGAGAGAGAGAGGAGAGAGAGCGCGTGTCGAGAGAGAGAGAGAGAAAGAGAGACGGATGCGAGACGCAGAGAGAGAGGGGAATATAGAAGGGGGGGGGGGTGTGAGAGAGAGAGAGAGAGATGACAATCATTCGCATGCCCTGCGCCTTTGATGCCCCATATGACCAAGAAGAAATCGCCAGCCAGTGGCTCCCGAGAGGCAGCGAGGCGTGCTTCCGAGGAATGCGGCGACCAAGGGTTTCCCTGAGAATCACGCTGCGGGTGTTCACCCAGGAAGCACGCAGCAAACGACCACGTCAATACGGCCCACGCTTCATCCATGGTCGAATCCGCCATGCAACTCGAGAAACACGAAAACATCAACATTTTGACTGCAAGCGTGGTGCCATACGCAAGCAACGATTGGAAACTCAGACACTCCAGCCCCACTGTGTTTGATTTTCCAACAGCAACAACTGGAACTTTGTCCCCATGAAGAAGAACTGGTATCGCCCTGCGCTTCCAGTTCGCCCGCTTTGTCATAGGATGTCCAAGAAGACGAGGGTCTCCCAGCCGTTCGACGTTCACCCAGAAATCTTCTAGAGTTTGTGGCGACCCGTCAGGTCCGAGAAACCTTCGCCTAAACGTTTCTTGGTTAAATACCGCGAGCCTTCTGGCCGTAGGCG